>OY757014.1:21716829-22316829 GCA_963580285.1 Lucinisca nassula | reverse complement strand
CCCAGAGCTTAGATATTTAGCAGGGTAGCAACGGCAAGTGGTCACCTATATAATTTCTGCCAATCTTGCCCCTGGGGTCCAAATGGGCCACGCCCCGGGGCCCTTTAGCTCCTATAGACTCATAATGGAAAAAAAGCTTCAAAAATCTTCTTCTCTGAAACCACAGGGCCCAGAGCTGAGGTATTTGGCATGTAGCAACGGCAAGTGGTCACCTACATAAATCCTGCCAATCATGCCCCTAGGGTCCAAATGGGCCACGCCCTGGGGCCCCTTAGCTCACATAGACTCATAATGGACAAAAAAAAAGCTTCAAAAATCTTCTTCTCAGAAACCACAGGGCCCAGAGCTTAGATATTTAGCATGTAGCAATGGCAAGTGGTCACCTACATAATTCCTGCCAATCATGCCCCTGGGGTCCAAACAGACCACGCCCCGGGGCCCTTTAGCTCCTATAGACTCATAAGGGAAAAAAGCTTCAAAAATCTTCTTCTCTGAAACCACGGGGCCCAGAGCTGAGATATTTAGCATGTAGCAACGGCAAGTGGTCACCTACATAATTCCTGCCAATCATGCCCCTGGGTTCCAAATTGGCCACACCCCTGGGCCCCTTAGCTCCCAAAGACGCATATTGAAAAAAAAAAGTTTCAAAAATCTTCTTCTCTGAAACCACAGGGCCCAGAGCTTAGATATTTAGCATGTAGCAACGGCCAGTGGTCACCTACATAATTCCTGCCAATCATGCCCCTGGGTTCCAAATGGGCGACGCCCCGGGGCCCCTTCGCTCCCATAGACTCATAATGGAACCAAAAGCTTCAAAAATCATCTTCTCGGAAACCACAGGGCCCAGAGCTTAGATATTTAGCAGGGTAGCAACGGCAAGTGGTCACCTATATAATTCCTGCCAATCATGCCCCTGGGGTCCAAATTGGCCACACCCCGGGGCCCCTTAGCTCACATTGACTCATAATGAAAAAAAAAGCTTCAAAAATCTTCTTCTCAGAAACCACAGGGCCCAGAGCTTAGATATTTAGCGTGTAGCAATGGCAAGTGGTCACCTACATAATTCCTGCCAATCATGCCCCTAGGGTCCAAACGGACCACGCCCCGGGGCCCTTTAGCTCCTATAGACTCATAAGGGAAAAAAGCTTCAAAAATCTTCTTCTCTGAAACCACGGGGCCCAGAGCTGAGATATTTGGCATGTAGCAACGGCAAGTGGTCACCTACATTATTCCTGCCAATCATGCCCCTTGGTTCCAAATTTGCCACACCCCGGGGCCCCTTAGCTCCCAAAGACGCATATTGAAAAAAAAAGCTTCTAAAATCTTCTTCTCAGAAACCACAGGGCCCAGAGCTTAGATATTTAGCATGTAGCAACGGCCAGTGGTCACCTACATAATTCCTGCCAATCATGCCCCTGGGTTCCAAATGGGCGACGCCCCGGGGCCCCTTCGCTCCCATAGACTCATAATGGAACAAAAAGCTTCAAAAATCTTCTTCTCAGGAACCACAGGGCACAGAGCTTAGATATTTAGCATGTAGCAATGGCAAGTGGTCACCTACATATTTCCTGCCAATCATGCCCCTGGGGTCCAAACGGGCCACCCCCCGGGGCCCTTTAGCTCCTATAGACTCATAATGGAAAAAAGCTTCAAAAATCTTATTCTCTGAAACCAAAGGGCCCAGAGCTGAGGTATGTGGCATGTTGCAACGGCAAGTGGTCACCTACATAAATCCTGCCAATCATGCCCCTAGGGTCCAAATCGGACACAACCCGGGGCCCTTTAGCTCACATAGACTAATAATTGAAAAAAAAGCTTAATAAATCTTCTTCTCTGAAACCACAGGGCCCAGAGTTTAGATATTTAGCATGTACCAACGGCAAGTGGTCACCTACATAATTCCTGCCAATCATGCCCCTGGGGTCCAAATTGGCCACGCGCCGGGGCCCCTTTGCTCCCATAGACTCATATTTAAAAAAAGCTTAAAAAATCTTCTTCTCTGAAACCACAGCACCAAGAGCTTAGATATTAAGCAGGTAGCAACGGCAAGTGGTCACCTACATAATTCCTGCAAATCATGCCCCTGGGGTCCAAAAGGGCCACGCCCCGGGCCCCTTAGCTCCTATAGGCTCATAATGAAAAAAAAAAACTTCAAAAATCTTCTTAGAGAAACCACAGGGCCCAGAGCTTAGATATTTAGCATGTAGCAACTGCAAGTGGTCACCTACATAAATCCTGCCAATCATGTCCGTTGGGTCCAAATGGGTCATGCCCCGGGGCCCCTTAGCTCCCAAAGACTCATAATGGAAAAAAGCTTCAAAAATCTTATTCTCTGAAAACACAGGGCCCAGAGCTTAGTTATTTACCATGTAGCAATGACAAGTGGTCACCTACATAAATCCTGCCAATCATGCCCCTGGGGTCCAAATGGGCCACAACCTGGGACCCCTTTAGCTCCCATAGACTCATAATGGAAAAAAAACTTCAACAATCTTCTTCTCTGAAACCACAGGGCCCAGAGCTTAGATATTTAGCATGTAGCAACGGCAAGTGGTCACCTACATATTTCCTGCTAATCATGCCCCTGGGGTCCAGATGGGCCACACCCGGGGCCCCTTAGCTCCCATAGACTCATAATGGAAAAAAGCTTCAAAAATCTTCTTCTCAGAAACTGTGAAGCACAGAACTTAGATATTTAGTATCTAGCAACATAAAATAGCCATCTACATAAATCCTGTTAACCCTGCTCCTGGGGTCAAAATTGGCCACACGAGCTCATCACCTCCAATAGACTTATAATGGAAAAAAACTTAAAAAATCTTCTTCTATGAAACCATAAGGCCCAGAGCTTAGATTTTTAGTATGTAGCAATGTCAAGTGGCCACCTACATAAATCCTGCCAGTTATGCCCCTGGGATCCAAATTGGCCCCACCCCAGGGTTCTTTAGCTTCCATAGACTTACAATTGGAGAAACTTCAAAAATCTTCTTCTCTGAAACCACAGGGCCCTTATAATGAAAAAAAAAAAAAAAAAAAAAGAAAAGAAAAAAAAAACTTAAAATGGGGAAAAAAATCTTCTACTCTGAAACCGTAAGTCCCAGAGCTTAGGTATTTAGCATGATTTAGCATGTAGCAATGTCGAGTGGTCACCTACATGAATCCTGCCAATCATGCCCCTGGGGTCCAAATCCTGTGGCCCCTTAACTCCAACAAACTTATAATGGAAAAAGCTTCAAACATCTTCTTTGAAACCATGAAGTACAGACCTTAGAAATTTAGTATATAGCAACACAAAATGGTCGCCTACATAAATCCTGCCAACCATGCCCTTTGGGTCAAAATTGGCCAAGCCCCAGGGCTCATTAGCTTCTATAGACTTATACTGGAACAAAACTTTAAAAAATCTTTTTCTCCAAAACCATAAGGCACAGATTTTGTTTGATTTGAGGTTTTACATCCCCGACAACACTGTATAGGTCATTTTGGAGATGTCTCTTCCAATTTTGTGGGACTTTTACCAGACATTGAGGTGAAATTACATCTAAAGCCCTGTCGCCCAATGAAACCATTAGGGTTTATAAGCATGGACACCGCTTTGCCTGAGCTTAGATATTTAGTACGTAGCAATGTCAAGTGGTCTCCTACACTAATGATTTTCTTGTACACAGGTGAGCGATATAGGGCCATTGGACCCTCTTGTTCTATAATTCTGCTCAAAACATAGATTGTGGGGACTCGATAGAACAGCCTCGACGAGGCGGTTCTATCGAGTCCCCACAATCTATGTTTTTGAGCAGAGATAAGAAAAATATTGTCGGACGGTTCTATCGAGTCCCCACAATCTATGTTTTTGAGCAGAAATAAGAAAAATAATGTATACCCCCTTAAACCCCAGTTTTACTATATAAAAGTGGGGTATGAGGGGGTCAAAAATATATAGGCATTTTCTCGTAACGTCAGTGCGCATGAAGGATCTCTAATAATTTTCGTCAGATAATACCCATTTTTACAATCGTTTTAACCCTTTTTGTACCAAATAGAATCTTCCACCTTATATATAGCAGGAGTCCATTTCAAAAGTTAGGGGTGTCAAGTTCTGTTTTCTTAAAAAAATCTGTTTAGAAATTGGCTGAAAATTTTGCAAACAGTGTTGGCACTGATCAGACGCCGCAATGTTCTGCGGCGTCTGATACAATGTTCTGCGGCGTCTGATATGGGCCAGCACTGTTTGCCAGCTACTCGTTTTGGGGTTTCCGGTACAAAATAGGTAAAGAAGTGTGTATATTTTCAATGATACTTGTCGTAAAGATTCTAGATAAATATAATTTGCATTGATCTGGCAGTGACAAGGCCCCTACCCTGCAGGAATATGGCTTTGACTCAACGTCAATTAAACGTTGAATGCCTTGGTAGGTTATCATACATGTCTCAGTAGTGCTCAACTGTCCTTTTGGCGTTCCTCTATTGATGTTTCCATTAGGGTCTAGTTATTCCATGTGTGTGTATCTGTCCCTTTGATGTCTCTAATGGGAGGTGTGGGTGTATCGATTCCTGATCATTACCTTCACTTCTATTTTGTTCACGTGATGTTCATGTTAGATACATGAAAATTCATTATCTCATATGGGCGGGTTATCGAAAGCGTATGATCTATATTCCAAAACTGCTAAAAGTAGTAACACAAACCTACGCAAAAAAAAAACTCCTTCAATGATTCTGGCACGCCTGTAATAAAATACACTCAGTATTCATTGAATTAACATTCAGTTGGATAAATTTAGAAATGCAGAATTATATTCATAAAAAAAAAAAGACAAAAAAAGTTTTAATTTTAAACATTGGTCTCGTTTTAGGTATGCATTAAATGTATCATCTAATGCAGATAGTGATCTCTGGAGTTCGTATTTACGCTAGGCCATATATATCATTTTTAACAAGCTAATAAAATATCTTCTTAAAGGAAAAAATCTCTGAAATGGAAATAAAATTATACATATTTAACTCATTTTATGACAGCTTTCTTAATATGTCCCAGAAAAGAAATAATGGCACTTGTAGTGAACGGCAGGAATATGTTAATTTTTTGATGGATTGTTTATCAATCGACCCAAAGTTATAAAGCGCAAGTAACTCTTCAGTGCTAAAGGTCACGTGACTATCACTGATTTGTATGAAATTTAGGTAACATATTGACAGAAAATAGCAACGTTAATTTTATCGCAGGGAGGTCAGCTTTTTGCCTACATGTAATAGTGTTATCTGTAGAACCTTGGCTGGAATCATGGGTTGGGCGTTGCAAAAGGAGAAGACCCAGATCAGACGCCGTGGTTTGCGGCGTCTAAACGCCGCAAACCGCGGCGTCTAATCAGGATCTAAACGGTTTGATTACAGAACGAGAAATTATGGGTTAAACGAATCAGTTTAAGTCTCAGTGCAGAACAAGTTTTTCGAGCATACCATCATGTTGACAAGTCTGCGAAACGAATAGCCCCACTTTATTTAGAACAAACTGGGGTTTACAGGGGTATAAATTATTAGGGCCCCGCACAGAAAGTGTGGGTGCCCTATAGTAATCACTCTGTCCGTCCGTCTGTCTGTCTGTCTGTCTGTCCGTCTGTCCGTCCACATTTTTTTTATCCTCTGATAGCGCTGCCGGGGCCCTAGTCAGTTTCACTGACAGCTCTAGTTTTGCTTATTTCTGCTCCAAGACATAGATTGCGGGTACTCTCTAGAACCGCCTTAATGGGGCGGTTCTAACGAACAGCAATAACCCATGTTCGGAGTAGAAAGACAAAGGTTGCGGGTACTCGATAGACCCGCCTTAATGAGGCGGTTCAACCTAGGTTGGGGGTACTCGTTAGAACAAATAACCTAAGTTGCGGGTACTCGTTAGAATGAGGCGGTTCTAACGAACACCAATAACCTAGGTTGCGGGTACTCGTTAGAATGAGGCGGCTCTAACGAACACCAATAACCAATATTCGGAGTAGAAATAAGAAAAAAAAACAACAACAAAAAAAAACAAAACAAATATTTTCATTGAGAAAGAAGCCATTTTGAAAAAATAAAAAATGCACAGTGTCAGACGAGTGTCATCACGTGAACAAGTCCGTGAAATGAAGACCCCCCTAAACCCCAATTTATTTAGAGAAAACTGGGGTTTACGGGGGTATTCATTATTTTCTTATTTCTGCTCCAAGACATAGATTGTTGGTACTCGTTAGAACCGCCTCAATGAGGCGGTTCTAACGAGCACCCACAACCTATGTTTGCAGTATTTAAAGGAAAAATATCACGGATTTTCATCAGAAAAATGGCCATTTTGGAGAATTTGAAAAATGCACTATGTCGTACGGGTGAGTTATCAGAGTGTGTTATCGTAATGCACTCAGAGACAGTCGGCCCACCAGTACTCTCAGTGCTTTGATTTTTTGGAATGCAGTCGAACCTGTGGGTTAAGAAAACTAATGCGCTTACATAAGACACGTGCTCACCTTTGTCGGGAACTGAATGCATGCATGCTTAAGATAGGTTGCTTGCTTAAAAGAGGTGGTCACAGTAACAAGTGTTACTGTATTTCGTTTGTGTCCCCGCCAACACTATTTTGGTAATTTTGGGAACGTTCCTTCCGATTGGGTAGGACTTTAATCCGACGCTTAGAGGAAGTGACACCTCAAGCCCTACTACCTGAAGAAACTGATAGGATTTACGGGATGGTCCGATTTGCACCCATTACGAAAACAGGCCTATACAAATACATTGTAAATTTTACCGCCGCAAAACAGACAAATCCAAGATGAAAAATTGTAATATTTTTCTTATTTCTGCTTTAAAATATAGATTGTGGGGACTCGTTAGAACCGCCTTATAAAAATATCTTATAAGACATGGAAGGTGCTTTTTTAGCACACGACACAGAAATATGGTAATCCTGTGCAGGTCTGTAGAGAATCTTTTATAACGCAATCTGGAGAGAGTTGAATAAGGCGAGCCGCGGCTTTATTATAGCGCTTTGTATCGCATTTTCCTTGCTATGCAACGCTCCGCTCGATTGAGGCGCTTTCTAAAATGGCTGCCAAATAGAGCGATTTTCAAACCCGAAAAATTCTCAGAAAAAAAAAAAAAAAAAAAAAAACGCGGTGCTTGCTTCAGTGATTGTTTTGTTTTCTCTTGTCATTTCTGCTCAAATTGAGAAAAAAAAAATGGCTTAAAACAGACACTCAATACGTCGCGATGTCGGGCGCTTCCATTTTGTTTCGCCTGGTTGCTATGCAACGTAGAATGAGGCAGCTCCAAACACAGTTACGAAGCGCTACGAACCGCTTTTTTGGTGACGGCCCGTTGTTTACACTTTTGCTACAGAGCGCTTTAAAGCGCTCGCCTTATGCAACTCTCCCAAGGCATTCTAGTAACCTAATAAAGGGGGTCGAATAACCACACGCTGTAATCGGTAGTGACCTATAATACCTTCTCCTGACCTATAATACGTCTAGTGAGCGTTTATAGACCAGACCTACTTTTCAGGTCACTAATTTACAAGTGTAAACAATAACATGCAATCTTTTATATATGGGAAAACAACGAAACTGCAAGTCAAAATCTTTGAAATATTTATTTGAACAGATTTTCAGAAATTTCAGCTAAATTCTTACCTTCTCGGTTTTTCCTGGTTTGAATGGATGCGCACTGCTACTGCAGTTGAGTCTCAGCCTCGAAAATAATTTCTAAAACTAAAATAAACTATTTATTTGCAGATTTTCATACAGAATGTAAAGCGTTGAGAAACTTTTATTCGAGCGTCCATGTTGTTTCCTACGTCTTTGTGGCGTGGTGACGTAAGGAACTTTGCACTCGTTGACGTCAAGTTTTACTACGTGTGCGCGCCATGGCACTGCGTGTCGTTTAACATGCCAAACTGTCTGCTGTATTTTTGCTTATATTTGCTAAATTATTGCAAAACTCCTTGATTTTTGAATTGTGGTATAAACTAAATACATGATTAGTGTCTTTAATAATAAAATATAATCGGTTCGCCGCGACAATTTTAAAGGTTGTCTAAGGCTCGCCGATTATATGCTCGCCCTTATAAAATTGTCTAAGGCTCACCGATTATATTTTATTATTAAAGACACTAACCATGTATTTACTATATAGTAAGTAAGTAAATAAGTAAGTAACTACTTTATTTAAAGAGTGTACTAACTCAACTGGCGAACCAATTTTCATTGAGGCCCTCTAACAAATAACGACAGTATAAGGTAAATCATAATCAACAGTATAAAATGCATTATCTCATTCACGCATCCACACATACATATATGCATTCATACGCACTCTTGCAGGATATATTTCCTGGAGTCAAAATTACGCTAATTGCGGCGGTGGTGCAAATGTGAAAAGACTTTAAAATTAGTGTTTCGCCCAAACTGTAAAGAACACAAGGTAGTAGCATTCTTTATTTCAAGCAGGATACTGTTCAAGATCAAAGCACCTGAGTAAGACATACTATTCTTGAACAATGGGTATCAAAAAGTTCCTTTTACTTACGGACCATAAATTCGACAAAGTATCATCTGTATTACATACTCTCGTTTGAAACAAATCTGCCAGATTTTCTGGTGCAATATTGTAAGCAACTTTATACATTACTTTGGCTTTTTGTAAAAATACACTTTCGGTAAAGGACAGGATTTTTAATTGATCTCGAGCAAATATTCATTTCTTAATATCAACTTGCATGCCCGTCTTTGCAGTTTAGTAATTTTATTGATGTTGAATCAAGTAGAATTTCCCCAGATAATAAAACAGTAATCAAGGTTGGGTCGGATACAGATAAGCTCGAGAAGAACCTAACCATTTTCGCGTTTTGTCCGCGTGACACACGCGCATTGCGTGCGTGTAAAATTTTCGGGTTTCAATACGCGGTTCATCGCGTTCATACGCGATTGCAACGCGTTTAATATCAGCCAATAATAGTGATTATTCGTAACGCGTTAGGTTAACTCAATACGCGTTTCTTTGCGAGAGAATTCCACCAATAAGAATAAGACAGGTAAGTGAAGATTAACCGCGTGAATGCGAAAGAGCACGGACCAATCAAAATCCTCTTAGCTCGTATGCTGACCAATATTCTTTATTTTATTTGTTTAAATTCATAAATTAATGGCGGTATTGGCCTCTCTTATCAGTAGTGATTTCTTCGGATAATCACACACAATAATATTTACTTTTAAAGACATATTTTGGATTGCATAACACCCTAATGTCTGGCAGTTTAGAGATAATAAACACTCGGGGTATTCTGAGGCATATGGTGTAGGGGACCAAGAGGGTAATCGTTTAACCTGGGATATTTGTTTGACAAGTCACGTCTATTTACTTGTTTGTGGGCGCTCATCAGAACCGCCATTTAATGGGTGTTTATGGGGTTTCTAACACATCTTGAAACACACCTATACATATTTGACCCCGCTAATCCCCACTTTAAATAGTAAAATTGGAATTTAAGGGGGATATATTCTTCTTCTTATTTCTGCACAAAATATAGATTGTGAGTACTCGTCAGAACCGCCTCGCCGAGTCGGTTCTAACGAGTACAACAACCTGTCTTGTGCAGAAATATTAAAATAACGGAAAATGTTCAGTTTTGGTGGTAAAAAAAAATCAATAGATTTGTTTAGGCGTATTTTTGCAATGAAGTACCAACAATCTCTGTTTGGATCAAAGACAAATAAATGAATATATAAGTACATAAATAAAAATAAGGAAAAGGTAAAGGCTGAAATACGCACATTTCTTTAAAGTTCATAAAGTTTAGCGCCAAATGGCAAACAGTGCAGGCCCAGTACAGACGCAGAAAAACTAGGCGTCTGATCAGGGCCTACATTGCTTCCAAAAGCTTCAGACATTTTCATAATATTTTTGAAGACAACACAACCTCACACTCTTAAATTTTGAATTTACAAGATGGAAGATTCCATTTGGCGACAATAGGCAAAAAGTGCAAACCCAGATCAAACGCAACAGAATTAGGCGTCTGATCAGGACCTACACTGTTTGCAAAAAGTTCAGGCATTTTTCCAAATTATAAATTTTGAAGAAAATGGGAAAAAATGGTAATGTTAAAAAATGACCCAGGTCAGGCGCAGCAGAATTAGGTGTCTGATCAGGGCCTAGATTATAAAAGATTACAAAATGTTCAGTTATTTCCCAAATAAATCTGAAAAAAGACCTAATTCTCCTACATTTTGAAATGGACTAATGTTATGTATGTTAGGTGGAAAATTCCATGTAGTAAAACAAATGTGTTAATGAAAACAAAATAAATGAAAATTACAACAATAAATAATTAAATAAATGAGCTGCTTCTATGAGTGACGGAACATCAATTATTTCGGAAATTTTTGAGAAAAGACAACCTCGCACTCTTATATTTCGAAATGGTCTTGTGCTATTTAAAAAGTGGAAGATGCCATTTGGCGCCAATTAGCAAAATGTGCAGACCAAGATCATACGCAACAGAAATAGGCACCTGATCGGGGCCTACATTGTTTCAAAAAGCTTCCGATATTTTCAAAATAAATTTTGAAGAAAACACACCCTCACACTCTTAAATTTTGAAAACGATCTTTTGCTTTTTACATGGTGAAAGATCCCAGTTGACGCCAAATAGCAAAATAATGTGCAGATCCAGACCAGACCTAGCAGAAGTAGGCGTCTGATCAGGACCTACTCGGTTTGCTAAAGTAAACATATTGAAGAAAACAAAACTTCATACTCTTTAATCTTTAATTTTGAAATGGGCTTGCTCTATTACCAAGGTGGAAGATTCCATTTGTTGCCAAATGGCATAAACCATGCAGACCCAGATCAGACGCAGCAGACGTAGGTGTCTGATCAGGGCCTACATTTTATGCAAAGGGTTCAGGCATCCCCAAATAAATATCGAAGAAAACGCAACTTGATTCTCCGAGTTAATATACAAAATAAATGAAAATAACAAAAATAATTAATTAAAAATTGGGCCGCTTCTGTGAGTGAAAGAACATTGATTATTTCAAGAATAAATGACGATAATGTGATTTTGTTGTTGTTGTTGTTGTTTCCAGTTTCCCCGTGTCGCGGGTCGTCAGCTGGTGGGGTCCCAGGGAACTAATCCATTCTGGCACTACACCTTAGCCGTTCGGTGCTACCCCCATTCCACGTTGCCGGTGAATGGGGAGACCATCGCTCGGCTCCAGTCCCGTCCGTCCGTGTCTATCGTAAGTCCGCTGCAGTCGGTCCATTTTGTCTTCTACTCGACGTTATACTTTTTTGCTTGTCAATATGCCGAACCGTGTCAGAGCAGGAAATGGTCAATTTTGATATTGGTATTTTTGTTTTTTATTTTTTTTTATTTGATTTTTGTATATTTATGTAACGTATGTACATTTTTACATTGTTTGGTCTGTTTCCCCATCTTGTTGAGTGGTCTATTTTTTAAGTATATATGCGGGCGGATGTGCTTACCCCGCCACGGACCTGTTTTATTTGTTTTTCTTGTGCCTTAATGGTGGCGTTGTCCGTTTTAGGGCAAGCCCACCCGCTCACAGTTGCTGGGGAGGACAGTTTTTGTACCTGCAAGATTAAGCTAGTGGTTTATATTTTGTGTTGTTGTTTTTTTGGTTTATCTGTACATACAATATGTAACATAATAACATGAAGTGCCGGCCTACGCCGTCTCGGGCTTGAATTCGTATTTATTTTGTTAATGAGTGACGTCTATCGCGGAGGATGTGCATATTAGGTCAATCCTTTTTTATGCATTTGCCGTTTTAAGTTAAGAAAAAGTGATGCCTTCCTCGACGTAGGATGCCGCACTCTGCGGGACCATAAGTGGGTCAGTCGCCATGTTTGCATATCATTAACGCATCCTACGTGAAGGAAGGCACCATAGGAGGAAAGTGTATTCCTGCCTAGCCATTTGGAGGCCCGAGACAACGTTAGCCGATCTCCTTTGTGTTGTTGTCCTTTTTGGGACAAGCCCATCCGCCCACAGTTGCTGGGAAGGACAATTTTTGTACCTGCAAGGTTGTGCTTGAAGATTATATTTGTGTTTTGTTTCTTCTGTACATACAACATATAAAATAGTAACATGGTGTGTTGGCTTCCGCCGTCTCGGGCCCAAATTCGTATTTTTTTTAGTTAGTGGGTGACCTCTATCGCGGAGGATGTGGAAAGTAGGTCAATCCCCTTTCATGCTTTTTCGTTTGAAGTTAAGAAAAGGCGATGCCCTCCTCGACGCAGGATGTCGTATTCTGTGGGACCGTAGGAGAGTCATTTTGTGTCGCCATGTTTGCATATCACTATCGCATCCTACGTGTAGGAAGGCATCATAGTAGAAATAAAAGTATTCTTGCCTAGCCGTTTGGGGACCCGAGACAACGTTTTCCAATCTCTTTAGTCAAAGTGGTTAGTGCAAATTGTTATATAATCATGTAGGTCGCATACAAGCGTCCGCCTGCGCACGTGCGCAGTCGAGCGCTCCTATGCGATCTTGTTTTTAATGTTTCATATTTACACAAGTAAAAATGTTTGAAATCGCTTTTTGAGAAAACTCTTCTTCTTCTTCTAACTCCAGGTTTTTGATCTCTCTTTTCTATACTATCCTCTCTACTGTATTCCTATCCTACAACTATCGCTATATCTACCTATCTAGTGTGGTTGTATGTTGGTTTAGTTTCGCGTGGGTGGTTGTGTGTGTTAAAAGCCTTCCTTCAGGTCGCGCTAAGTCATGCCCTAGTTAGTTAGTTAATTGCCCTTGTCTGTATTGATATGTGGCCATCTTGACCGTCTGTCTTTATTACGGTCATGGCGCAATTTGCTGTTTTTGGTGATTTTTATGTTATGCGACAAGGGCAGTACGGAGGGCTGTATGATATACCAGGCAAGATGCGGTTTTTCAGTCGTGGTGGTATGCAGAAGGCCCTTTTGAGGGCCCCCAGGTCATTCCGTTTGGGTAACCTTATAATGTACATCCTTTATTCGAAAGCGAAAGTTGCGAAAAAAGAAAGAAAAAGATGTGATAAGGCGTCTTGTTTCTTATTTCTGTCCCACTTTTCTGTATGCGTTTCTGAAGGAGAGACTTTGTTTGCTAGTGTGCTGTTGTGCCGTTTTCCTTTGGGTTGTGTGGCTCTCGATCAGCCAGGCTTTTGGCGCAACGCTCCTAAGTGCAAAGTCCAAGGACCGCAACCACAGCGCTACGTCTCGTTCTGACTTCCCGTTTGCCTCACCCCCTCAGGAAGGGCTGGGCGACGGATTTTCCTTGTGGTGGGTCCATGCCCAGTCCCGGCGTGCTTTCGTGTGGTCCTCTTTCGGGCTGTGTGGCTCCCGATCAGCTAGGGCTTTGGTGCAGCGTTCATAAGTGCAAAGCCAGTGGGCCGCAACCACAACGCTACACCTTGTCTTAACTTCTCGCTTGCCACACCCCCTCTGGAGAGTGGGTCGGGGCCATGGATTTTCCTTGTAGTGAGTCCATGCCCCGTTCTGCTATGGTCTTCTCACAGTGATCCAGGGATCGCTGTCACCGATAGGCACTCCTTAGTGCAAAGCCGAGGCCGCAACCACAGCGCCTATCGTTGACTTTGTTTCCCTTTTCGCTGTGAGACGGCCGCCCTTTGATCACTACGGCCCTTTTTGGTTGGTAGCGTCTAAGGTGCGGTTCGAATGTTTATTTTTACTGTTCTGAACTCGGGTCTCTAGAGATTTTGGTTTAAAGTATGTATTCTCGTACGGGGTGTGTTTTACGGTACAATGCGATTAATTTTAGTCTGCGCCCTTAGTTTTCCCCTATATTTTGTCCAGGTAGTTTGTTTTCTCAAAGAATTTGAAGACCGCATCCCTCATTTCCTGTGAATTTAGATTGAGCAGAGAAACCGCGTTTATCTCCCCTTGGTATCCTAATGTTGTCAGTTCTCCCTTTAGTTCCCTTCTGGCGGGGCCGTGTGCGGGGCACTCTGCGAGGTAGTGTTGAACACACACCACCCCGCCACAGTGCCCGCATAATGGATCGGCCTCGCTATAGAAGATGTTGTGTGCATTTAGTCCGTTGACCCCGAGTCTTAGTCGTGTATATATGCGATCGAGCTTTCGGCTGTCGCTATATTGTACCAATTTCGGGGTCAAGGACTGACAGATCGAGTGTCTAAAGCCGTGTTGTCCCTGCCATATGCGCGCCCATTCCTTTTTGATGCTGGCCTTAATGATTGCGTACACTTCTTGTGGGGTGGGGAGGTAGTCAAGTGCCTTTCCCCGGGTCAGAGCTTCTTTGGCCAGTGTGTCTGCGCGCTCGTTCCCCTGCACGTTGCAGTGGGAGGGGATCCAATCTATGTTCAGGGTGATACCTTGTTTTAGAATTTTGTGTATTAGGATATGAATGTCCTGCAGTATATCTGGTCTTGTAGTGCTATTCCCAGAGTTTATGCTTTGTATTGAGCTTAATGAGTCTGTTAGAATAACAACACTATCGGGTTTTTGTTCCTGTATCCATTCCAAAGCTTTTTGTATGGCTATAAGTTCTGCAGTGTAGACTGTGAGGTGCTGGTTAAGTTTGAATTTTTGGTCGAAGTTTAATTCTGGTATTGTGAAAGCACACCCCGTTTCTTTTTTGTCAGCATCTTTGCTTCCATCAGTGAAAATTTTAAGCGCTTGCTTATAGTTTTCACTGATGTGTGATTCTGCGATCTCATTGCATTTTTTCTGTGATGTTTCATTTTTCTTTATGACACCCGTTAGTGTTGTTTTTGCGCATAGGCTTCTTAAGTTAAAAACTTCCAGATATGTTTGTTCCGCTGTTTTGACCTGCTCGAGGTCATGGTTTTTAATTAGGTCCTGGACTTTGATAATATAGGGGATCTTTCCTCTTAACCTATCTCTTTTAACATGATTGGGCGTGTCGGCGATCATTTCGTTTATGGGGAGACTTTCCCTAAGACTGCTTGAGCGGGCCCAGAACTTGAGTTGCAGTTCATCCCTCCGCAGGTGCAGGGGCATGACGCTGCATTCAATCTCCAGGTCCAGGTTCCGCGTTCCCCTGTATGCCCCAGTAGCGATTCGGAGGGCTGTGGCCTGTATGCTATCTAGTTTTTTCAGGTGTGAGGGCGCCGCAGACGCGTATGCTTGGCAGCCATAATCAATTTTGCTTCTTATGAGTGCTGTGTACATTTTGATCAGGGTTTTCTTGTCCGCTCCAAAGTTTGCCCCCGAGACCGCCCTTAGCACATTTAGGTCCCGCTGGGACCTGGACACCAGGTTTTCAATGTGCAGTCTCCATGTTAGATTGCTGTCAAAGTACATTCCCAGGAATTTGGCATGACCGGCGTACTTTATTTCCTGCCCGTCATACGTCAGCCTGGGCATGCCCTTTGTATCTGCGAAATTTCTATTGTAAACTACCACTGTTGTTTTTTCAGTGGACAATTTGAAGCCCCAATTTGTAGCCCAATCATGTATGGCATTTAACGCTTTTTGTAATGCAGGAATGGCACTTTTCGGTTTTTTCGCGGTTTTCCATACTAAGCCGTCATCTGCGAACATGGATATTTCCAGCGGTAATGCATTAAGTGTTTCCTGCAATGTGTTCATTAATAGGTTGAAAAAGATAGGAGATAGCACCGACCCCTGGGGGGAACCGTTCTCGCATTCATAAAAACCGGACACCTCGCTACCTATTTTTACGTTCATTTTTCTATCAGTCAAAAAGTCTCTGATCCAGGTTAACATTTTTCCTTGAATTCCAAATTTGTTTAGTTTTAGGAGGACCCCCCTAGTCCATAGTAGGTCGAAAGCTTTTTCTAAATCCAAAAATATCGCCACCAGTGAGTGTTTCATTAGTTTTGCATTGCAGATGGCGGATTCCAGTCTGGTGATTTGATCAATGGTAGATCTATGTTTTCTAAAACCTGATTGTTCGTTTGCTAAGAGGTTGTTTTTCTCAATGTGTGCTGTTAATCTAGATGCTACCATGGTTTCCATGATTTTACATATGGTTGATGTGAGTGAAATCGGTCTATACGATTTCGGCTCGTGGGGGTCCTTGTCTGGTTTTAATATTGGAACGATGGTGCTCTCCTTCCATTGTGTAGGGAGGGTCCCCTCGTCCCAAGATTTATTTATTAGTGCGAGAAGTTGACTTTTTCCCTTTTCTGGTAGATTTTTTAACATGTCGTAATGAACGGTGTCTGCCCCGGGGGCGGTGCTCTTTTTCTTATTCAGCGCGCTCTGTAGCTCCCTTTGGGAGAAGTTCGCATTGTATGCACGGCACTGGCCAGCGCGATCGGCAACTTGAACGGCCTGCTCAATCATTGGGTCCTGCGTTTCCCTAATGCGCCTAAAATTTGGGTCTAAATTTTCGTTACTGCAGACTTTCCGGTAGTGTTGTGCTAAGATTTCTGCTTTTTCATTGTTTTCGTGATATCTTGCGTTTCCTTGTTTTAAAACTTCTACCGGTTTTAGTGGTTTTCCATTAAATCTTTTTATTGTGTCCCAAATTTTCTTAGAATTTGTTTTATATACGAGAGTAGACACAAAATCCCTCCAGGCTTGTTGTTTGTTTGTGTTAAAAGGTATTTTGTTTCCTCCCTTACGCGTCTATATTCTTCTAAAAGTGCGGCTGTTTTGTTTTTCCTATATTTATAGTATATTTTCTTTTTCTTTTTGACTGCTTCGCTACAATTTTCATCCCACCATGGCAGGGTGTTTTTATGCTTATTTTTTGGTAGCGTTTTTGGTATTGATTTTTCACATGCCGCCATTATTTCCGAAACAAAATCCTCATTGCTTTTAACGATATTTGTGCCTTCGAGGGATATGTTAATGTGTTTAAGTTGCTGCCTAAAAAGGTCCCAGTCTGCTTTGTCTAATTTCCAACGTCGGGCAGGCCGCTGCGTTACGCATTTGTGAGTGACGTTGAGCGACGTCAGGATGGGGAAGTGGTCGTTTCCCATCGTGTCGTCTCCCACGTGCCACTCACTAGATCGGCATAGTGATGCGCTGACCAGTGTTAAGTCTATGGCGCTCGTGCTTCCGCGCTCGACGTTGAGTCGTGTGCCACACCCCGTGTTTAAGATTACATAATCTGTGCTATTTATGAACTCGACCAGTTCTAGGCCTCGCCGTTTGTCGTATGTGGGGTTGTGGTTTGTCTCCCATAGTTCATGTCTGGCATTGAAATCCCCCAAGAAAACTGATTTTTTCCCCACTTTTTTATAAATTTCATCATAATCGTCAGACGTTACATTTGTTTGGGGTGGTGCATAAAAGTTAACGATGTCTATGTTTTCATTTTGTCCAAAAAGTCTGACGATCACCACTTCTATTTCCTTTTTTTGTGTGTCTAAATTTGATTTCTTCCGAATCTAGTCCTGATTTGATAAAGGTGGCTAGTCCTCCCCCATTTTTCCCCTTTTCCCTACTGAAACTGACCGGGGTTTTATATCCTGGAAGTTTTGTTGGTTTACTATCTTTTTTTGAGAAAGTTTCTTGAATAGCTATTACCTCCGGTGTGTAGCCTAAAGTTTCTAGATAATGGCCTAAGGCCCCGAGTTTTGTTCCGTTCTCCTTGCCAGACAGACTACGGGCGTTCCACTGTAACACGCGGATTTTAGCAGTGGTGCTGGGATCCATAATTAGGCAGTAATATATTTTTTGTTTTAACGGCGTGAGTTTTTACGTCCACCCTTGATCCATGGTCTAGGATCGGTGGATAATGTGATTTTGTTTTAAACATCTATCTTTATAGGCCCCCAGTTGCACCTGGGTGTCATAAAACTTTTGGTCAATAAACATCCTGTATTTTGACAGTCAACTTCAATCACGACTCAGTACCTGTATTTTACCCTTTACCCCCGGGCAAATGTAAATGGATAATTGACTAGTCCGCCAGATTTGTTTTGTTCAAAATGAAAAAAAAAATCTGGAATATGGAAAATTTGAAGATTTAGAAAAAAAAAGAAACAAAAAAGAAGGATAAGTGTGAAATAGTTACGCAGTACTGATTGGTTACTTTTGAAACGCGAAGCAGTCTGTGAATGTGCACTATCTGCGTTTTCGACACTCATGTTTGATTGGCTGGTCAACAATCGCGATTTACATGCAATATCGCGTTATTCACAAAAGCAATTGATTGGCTAAAATGTCATTCGCAAGTGAAACGCGTGAATCACGAGTGCAAATCTCGCGCGTTACAAATGCGAAACAAATGCGTGTGCGCTGTAAAGTTCTTCTCAAGCTAAACTGTACATGCATTATGAAAATGTAATCTATGCTCCATTGTTAAATATGAAGTTAAATATGAAGAAAACTGCGATAAAAACCGTAAGTAAGAGGAAACTTTCTTCACAACCTGTTGGTAGTGTGAATTCCAAATTAAATTATAGAGCTTTCAATTGACACACACACACACACATACACACACGTACGCACGCACGCACGCACACAGCAACAACGACGACAGAAAAAAAACTATTATTTACATATTTTCAGAGACAGAAAAGATAAAAATATCTTGCATTGGTGTGGCTTCCTATTACATAATTATTTACATGTATTTAATATAACTAAACGTCACTTAGTTTAAAGCGCTTTTATACGAAGTCTTTTATTGCCATCGTGGCTTCATATGAATGTAGGCGAACTAATTTGAACATAGAAGTAATGTTAGTCGACAGATTTGGGAAACTAATTTGATTGTAGTTCTGAGAACTATACATTGATTAAATTTTGGACTTCTTTGTTTGAACGAATTATTATTATTTCGTTCTCAAAGTGTGTGTTGGGTGGGGTTTAACGTCCCATCGACGACTAAGGTCATGTGGAGACGTGAACGCAGTTTAAATACCCAGGGGGAAGTCGTTATATACTTGTAAGAAATTATGTAATAGGAAGCCACACCCACGCAAGATAATTTTATCTTTCCTGGCCCTGCTGGAGTGAGTGAGTGTTTGAGTTTTACGTCCCACCAACTGCTAAGGTCACACGGAGACGGGACCTCGGTTTAATGACTCATCCGAAAGTCTGGAGAAGCCCGGGGTCGATCCTGCGATCCCTGATTTACAAGGTTAGTAGCGTAACCACTACACCACGGAGGCATCTTATGGCTCTGCTGGAAGTTATTTTTAAGTCTAGAAAAGCCCGGAATCGATCCCACGACCCCTGGATTGTTTTGTTTGCTTGTTAGACTTGGGGTCTAACGTCCCCGCCAACACGAAATAGGTCCTTTTGGAGACGTTGCTTCGATTTTTTGTAGGACTTTTTCCGGACATTAAGATGAAATGACTTATCAAGCCCTACCGCCGCAACAAACCAAAACGGTTTATTAATGCATGGGCAGTCCGACTCGCACCACATTACAATTAGTCTATCAGCACAGTGAAAGGTCAATGATTGCGGGTGGTAGACATGTTTGCCTACCTTGGAAGCACAATGTCAAGAGTTGAGCAGATTGACGATAAAGTCATTACGCTAACAAGTCCGCGAAATAAACACCCTTACACCCCACTTTATATAGAGAAAACAGGGGTTTACGTGGGTATACATTATTTTTCTTATTTCTGCTCCTAGACATAGCTTGTGGGTACTCGTTAGAACCGCCTCAATGAGGCGGTTCTAACGAGTACCCACAACCTATGTTTTGAGTTAAAATAAGAAAAATACCACAAAATGTCATCGGAAATGTAGCCATTTTGGGGATATAAAGGATTCAGTATGTCAAACGTTGTGTTATCGAAATAGTGTTAGAGTGAAAGTGGAATCCGACTCGACACAAAGGTGAATCTACAGTATCATACTTATGAGAACCTTTACCAACGCCCACTACCTCACAAACCGTCTCAAAACATTCTAATTGTATTTCAGACACAGAAGGTTTGAAAAGGACAGGGAAGCAGAACGTATATACTAATCTGACACTGGCACAGTGCAAAGGTTAATTAGTGCAGAATGCCTGATGAACATTTAAAAGCTAGAAGAAGAGATACAAGGACAACATCAAAGCCCTTCTCAAGGACTTCAACATACCAGCAGAGTCGTGATAACAGACTGCACAAAACCGAACAAAGTGGCGAGAGTGCTGATGCATACGAAGCAAATTTGGATAACACACCTGTGTGACCTAGTGCATTTTTCACATCTCCAAAACGGGCTACTTTTCTGACGAAACTCCGTGATATTTTTTCTTATTTATACTGAAAACATTGGTTGTGGGTGCTCGTTAGAACCGCCTCGTTGCTAACGAATACCCATAACCCATGTCTTGAAGCAGAAATGAGAAAAATAATGTATCCCCCCCCCGTAAACCCCCGTTTTCTCAATGTAAATTGTGGTTTATGAGGGTGTTCATTTCACGGTCCTGTTCACGTAATGGAAGCCGAACAGAAACCTGCTCACTCAACGGAAAGCCAGAGCCCAGTGGCCAGCTAACAGGAACATATACTGTTTTATATTCATGCACCTGCATCATCTCATATTTGAGGGGCTTCTAGCAATATAAACGTCAAGAGAAGAATAAAATATGCAAACAACAGTGGAGATGGCCGCACCAAATATTCAGTGCATCTTAAACACTATCACTATATCTTATCTTTCCAAAACTGTCAAGAAATAACACTTTGTGCCTTACTTTTATATCAATTTTGCATCTCGATAAGCAGCCTAGCATATGTAAAAGTCGAATAGCATAATTAAAAATCTAGGTTTATGTCAGAATGCTAAATTTAAGATTTATGGAGATAACTGATCAAAAGAGATACGGTATGGAAGTTTTAATAGCCTATGATAAAGTAACATTGAAGTCACAGGCAAAGAAATGATGACTGGTGACATGCGTACCAAGGGACACTTCATTACAGACCGCGTGTTCCTTAACGCTTTGCATGCTTGGTATATGTTTTCAGCAGACGACATTTTGAATTGTTCTTATTTTTCTCAGAAAACAGGGACTTGACATTTATTGCAAATTGTCTATGAAATGTCAAACCCTGTTTTGCTGTGGGACATTACGATAACGCATACATTCTTTGGTATTTTCAAAATGGCTACTTTTCTATTGAAAATTTGTGTTATTTGTCTTATTTTTACTGCAAATATAGGTTGTGGGTGCTAGGCGGTTCCCGTGTAATTTTAAAATTCTTTTGCAAACCCAACTTTAATGGGAAATGTGGGGTTTAACTGTTGGTTTTCTTTTGCTCCAGCATTTCAGTGGTTTCTTGCTGTCGAGTCCTCACCGTTGTCTCACCTCTGTGGTTCTTTGATTTCTGTGTTCACGGAGATGTTGCACTGATGAGTTAGGAGGCCTTCATGCGGACTGAACAAATTATTTGTCTAAATCGCGACGGAAGTAAGGGCGAGGATTGTGGCCTCGTAAAATCGATTTAAGCCCCCCAGTGGAAATCTTCCACTGACCGTTCCAAGGCGGCTCTTCTGTGGCGATTTATTTATGTTGTTGTTTGTTACTTACTGTGTGTATCACTTGTGTCTTTTAATTTTGGATGGCCATATGGCCATTTTGTGGGAAAGTAACTGTCCATATGGCCTTCCTTTGTTTAGGTTTCCATTATGGTCTGGTCGCTTAATGTTTGTAATTCTTTCTCTTTGGTGTCTTTTATGGATGGAGTAAGTTAATTGTATCAATTCCTGATCTTTGTTTTACTTCTACTTTACATGTACGTATCCAATGATATACATTTTCAATTGTAAATCTCTAACTAAAGTTAAGCATCAAAGTTAAGAATCAGTTTAAAATACGAAGTGGTTATTGACAGTTAACTGGCAATAGCGGTCTTACGTTAAAATTGCTATTGCCAGTAGTCATTTTAACTTAAAACCGCTATTACCGGTTAAATGGTTATAGCAAAAATACCTTAAGACAATATCTTATTGCCGTTTAGCATGAAATAAAATGCAACACCGAAAATAAACTAAACTAATGATATGAATGATTATGCACATATGATTTTGACAAGTGGCATATCCATCTAATATAATAAGTTATATGCTACGAAAAATGCAGCTTGCAGAGATCAGTTGTCTCTTGTACATGTAGTTCTACATGTATGCGAATGGATTAAAGGCTCTCTTTATTTTTCTATTATTTTCTACTTGCTAAAACATAACATAATTAAAACAAATCTATTCGATGCAATGGAATATTCATTACCAAAACACGCCTATTCAAATATAGTGAAAAATTTTACCACCAAAAATGAAAATGTTCAGAAAAAAATTTTGATATGTTTCGTATTTCTGCTCCAAACATAGATTCTAGGAATGAACGAGTATCCACAATCTATGTTTTGGAGCAGAAATAAGAAGAATAATGTATGTCCCTATAAACCCTAGTTCTACACTATACCATACCTAGGTGTCCCAATTAACTTAGATATTTTAACAACAACTTTAAGCAAGCTTAAGCAATCAGATTTATTCCCATGCAAAGCACTTGTTACTAGTAAGTTCGAGTAGTGGTTTTTAATTACTGGATAAAATTGTGTTACACGTCTCTGTTATGAAGCTGGGATTACAGGGATCACAATAATTTTTCTTATTTCTGTTTTAGAACGCAGGTCGTGTATACTCGTATGAAAGCCACCAACATATATGTTGGGTCCTTGCCACCAATAAGGCAGTTCAGTTTATTCCTAGCGGACACATCCTGTCCATGGCAGAAACAATCAGAAAAATTATCCACATCTTCCCAAAACGAGGTGATTAAAATACTAAATTAAGTAAAAAATACATAACTTCATATTACAAAATATGGAAATAAACACGCAAGCCATACATCTAGGCCTATCTTTTGACATGTACAATGAAATGTGGGGCTGGCCTCCGTAGCTCAGTCAATGGCTGACTGATGATCAGGATGGCGCGGTTTCGATTCCTGCCGTGGTCGGCAATATCCTTCGTGGAGAGTGATCATATTTTTTTTCAACGGTCATTCTCTCCCTTCAAATGATTCAAGAAGGGCAGATGTCAATTTCTGGCGAAAGAATATGCACTGTACTGGTTAACCGCGTACCTATTAACCTGCCCAGCAAAAAAGTGTGGGTAGGCTAACTGACTGGCTCAAAAATGACCGAAATTTGTGTTGACTAGGCCGTTAAACTCCAATACAAACAAACAAGCAAACAAACAAAAACTCATTTCTTTACACGTTTTGCAAAACACAAGTTGGATTCAATCCATGCAGTACAAAGGCAGCTTTTCTTTGCTATGTGAGTAAAACTTAATTTTCTATGACTTTCTAGCCGTTATTAAGACAAAACCATCTATGTTTTTCCTGTAGAAAGCAATAAGGAAACAAAATAATGATGATTTAAATTTTACAACGCTAGCGTTTATTTACGCGCATTTTAGGTATTGCTATTGTTTGTTTCCGTATTCGATAACGTTTGTTGCGTTTGGTATCATTTTCTTTCTAACTGAAGAAAGCAGATTTCAAAACGATATGTGAAGTTGAAATCATTTAAAATGTGCACCAATTAGCACTTCAGTGAAGATCACATATTCGCTTTGAATGCTAAATAATCAAGTTCCCATAGGGTCAACTTTTACATTGATACTCAAACTAAGACCAAATGTCTTGAGTAGATATGTAACGTACGAGATTACTAACAGGCGTATTTTATTGACACTGAGCTTCCATGACTAAACTACCTCCAAAATATTTTGGGCAGATATATGAAAAATATCTGGATTTGTATCTGATTTTTTTTTTGTGGTAAAAATTTACCAATACATTTGAATCGGCGAGCTTTCGTTTCTTAACGGGTATCAGTCCGCCAGTCCGTCAAAGCATATGGATTTCCGTCATTCTGACCTCCCATCTGTCATAAACAGTGTAAATGTAGCTACGTGCACTTTTGTTTTGAATTCATGGCTTATGGTAACCAAACTTGGTACACACATTGCTTGAGGCGTCGAAACTTTGATTTGACCCTCTAGGGTCAAGGGTGAGGTCAAAGATCCAGATTATCAAAGAAAAGCTTGTGAATGCTTAACTAGTGGCCCCGTGGTTAAAAGTTGTGTGGTGAATAAATTCACAGAAGAAGTCGATTTCCAAATCACAGTGATAGCAATGGAAATCGGACATGCTTTTGAAAAAAGACAAAAAACTATATCAGATATAGAAGGAAACTACCTATTGCCTAAAAAATAAAGTTTTGAAAATATTGTACACATATAACCATTCTAAAACAGTTTTAAAGCAGTTAACTAGAATCTGACTATGTTTTCAACAATGGTTATAACGGACACAAACGTTCAATTTTGCTTTTACGAGTTTTGAGCATATATTGTGGGTGTTCGTTAGAACCGCCTCGCCAAGGTGGTTCTGACGTAGCGAGTATCCTTAGTTTATGTTTTTGAGCAAAGATGGTTGGCCTTTATTTAAACCACCTCGCCGAGGCGGTTCTAACGAGAACCCTAACTCTATACTTTGAAGAGAAATATGGAAAATATCAGATTTTTTATCTGAACATTTTCTGTTTTTGGAGCTAAAATTTTGTATAGGCGTGTTTTAATAATAATTATAATAATAATTCGTCTCTCATTACTTACAATGACCAATCTCAATCACATTTAAGAAATGCTACTGTTTGTGTTTTCTAATATGGCTGATGAGACCAGATCTAGCTCTGAACTGTCTGTTGCAGATAGAGCAACGATTAGACCTCCCACTTTGCTCTGTACTGTGAAACTTGTTCCCACGACTCTGTTGGAATGATGAAGTGCCAGATGGAGGCTTAGAGGGTGTCCTTTTAGCGCTTCTTTCGACCGATATGGGAGCGTTTGCCCGCTTCTAATTCTCCATAGAGAATTTTCTTTGGTAATGTTCCTCAAGCATTCTGGTAACATTGCCTGTCAATCCTAACTGTGCTAATCCCAAAGGTGTATGTACGCTTTGCATCCCTGTCCTGTTCAGGACTTTCGTGTCTGGAATCCTGTCTTGCCACTTCATCTTTAAGAGTTTTGTAAGACAGCTTACATGGAAGTGATTCAGGCTTTTTGGCGTATCGTTGGTAAACTGTCCATTATGTTTCACAATTATACAACATTGTTTGCAGCACCACAGCTCTGTAGACTTTCAGTTTTGTGTCAAGTAGAAGTAAAACAAAGATCAGGAATCGATACAATTAATTTACTCCACCCATCAAAGACATCAAAGGGAAACAAACACAAACATTAAGCGACCAGACCATAATGGAAACCTAAACAAAGGAAGGCCATAAGGAAGGCCATAAGTCTGATTCAACTTCGGTCCCAGACATTACCACGTAGTCGGTCAAATGCTGCACAAGCTTTGGCAATCCTGACTTCATCATCGATGTACATGGCTCTTGACAGTGTGCTCCCAAGGTAGGTGAGCTTGTCTACCATCTGCTGTCTTTGACTTTCATTGTGATGGTCGGCTCTTTGTAAGGCTTGCCAGGTGCTTGTTGATAGACTACCTCAGCCTTTTGTATGCTGATTGTGAGGTCATAGCTATCACAAGAGTCAGATAGTTGATCTGTAACGTTTTGCATTTTTTTCTGTTGGAGCACCTTTTGCCATGTCATCAGCAAAGAGGAACAAATTTAGCATGTCTGTCTGCATCTTGGATTTGGCTTGCAACCCTCTGAGATTGAAAAACTTCCAATCAAAGCGATACCTAATAGATATACCATTGTCACCATCCTTTAAAACTTTTAAAAAGGTTTAAAAATAGTTCTTGTTTATTTATGAAATGTTTTGGAGATGTCTATACGTCGCGTCTTTTGTTTTTAATATCAGGGTGGGCCCCGTCAAGCGATTTTGGTACTTATCGCCTATGCGAGCAGCGAAGGTTCAGGCGAGTCTGCGCATCCGCGCAGTCTCGCCAGAACCTTCGCTGCTCGCTCATACACGCAGTGAATCAAGAGGAATCTTCAGACAGAAAGCCATATCCCTGGCCCCTCTGAATGGCTGGGCATGCGCAGATAAAATTTGTCATGACGGAATGCTCGAAGACACAAATTCGCTTGGCGGGGCTCAGGGTCATAATTATCATTTCAGCCCTGAAGTACGGTGCAGATACCTATGTAAACAGTGTAGATCCTGATGAGATGGCTCATAATGAACAATCGCAGCCAGGTCTACATTGCTTGCAATTCACTTAATGTGGAGAAAGGAAGCCATCCCTTGCGTTAAATATCGTTAAACTGGGCTGGGAACCCTCAGATCTGTGACAATCATCGGGACATCACTTCATTGTCAATTGCTGGGAAAGTCCTTGCAAGTATCCTGCTCAACCGACTGGTGAAAACCTTGAACAGTCAGGGCTTCTACCAGAAAGCCAGTATGGGTTTAGGAAAGGCAGAAGAACAATTTACATAATCTTCACAGCAAGGCAGCTTCAAGGGAAATGTCAGGAACAGAACATGTACCTATACATTACAAAGAGTCCATCATCGCAGTGAAAGTCAAAGACAGCAGGTGGTAGACAAGCTCACCTACCATTTAAGTAGCTATGAATGGAATTTGTCATTTTAAAGGTGGCACCTTCATTACCTGTAATATCTTGCTGTTCAAACGTTTTTTCCGGTGAGTTGTTTAGGGCCATGTGCTATACATTCATTTACATGAAGTGGTATTTGAAATGTGAACCAGTTGTTGATTTCTGAAACTGCAGTGCACTACATTTCATGACTTTCTTTCCTTGACATTTGACAGCAATGAGTTGACGAACTGTAACGTTGCGGCTGTTAAAAATGTGCTCCTTTGGATAAACAGATAAAGGTATTCCCTGTTTGCATTATGTACAAAACACGCAACGCAACAAAAGACATATTGCGGATGCAAATGTGTTATATTGTTCAAAGGGCTCATTTCAACCGACTTATTAAAGAAAAATAATGATACCTTTATAGACACCATTTTTCATTGCGTAAACACGCCCATATACAAATACACTATAAATGTTACGGCCGTAAAAATGAAAAAATAAATAAGTTGAAAAATTGTTTCTGCTCAATCTATATTTTAGAGTAGAAATAAGAAAAAATAGATTAACCCCTGTAAATCCTAGTTTCACAATATAAAAGTGGGGTTCAAGGGGGTCAAATCTATATAGGCATGTTTGCGTTAAGTTTCTTTTATATAAATAGAGTATCTTGCATAAGTGATAATGTATTATTCAGTTTATGAAACGAGATGAAAAGTGATGAAATGCGAGGCTTTGCCGAGCATTTTATCCCTTTTCCTCAACGAGTTTAATTATTTAAAAATACATAAACACGAATGCAAGATTCTATTTATCATATGACATTTAAAACGCATTTATTTACATTTTTTAACAAGTATGTCAATATTCTGCCATTAGCACGACCGTAGTACGTGCATCGTTTAGGGGCGTATCTAACTAATTTGGATATTTAATTCACCAGTGGATTACCGAATTTATTGCATGGCGTTTTACCTGTACGCATAACTGTACTCGTAAGTGCATTATAGCTTAATCAAACATGTATTTTCTATGTAAAGAATAACTGACAAGCATAAGGTTTTAATTTTTGCCAAGATCTGCAGCAACAAATTTATTCAAACTGGATTCAGACTGGACCACTAAATATTTACATTTTTCACTAGGTTCACATGTGCGAAACTGCAGAAAGTTTAAACAACAATCATTTGTACAAAAAGGTACTACAAGAAACCCTTTGACAAGCACCAATGGTTAGAACTGGTAGCTAAAATGCAACTTCTTTTGCGGGTCGTGCACCATAGCGTAAGTTGTTTAGATTGTAAATGTAAATGCCTTTTTCCCTTCATTGCTAGAAATCAAAAATTAAATTGGCATTTGTTAGAATCGCCTCTTTGAGTGATTCTATCAAAAATATTTACATTTTTCACCAGGTTCACCTATGGCAAAATGAAGACAGTAGACCTAGCTATTTATACAACAATCGTGTAAACAAAAAGATACTACAAGAAACCCTTTGACAAGCACCAATGGTTAGAACTGGTAGCGGAAATGCGTCTGTACCTTAGCATAAGTTCATTAGATTCCCTTCACTGCTCGAAAAAAAAACACAAATTATATTTGACATTTGTTAGAATCGCACCATTGCCCCATTTGAGCGATTCTAACAAAAATCCACGTTTGATATTTATTTGGATGCAAGTTATTAGTCTTTAACATCTCCTTCAATCCGTCTTCATAACGAAAACATGCCTATACAAATACATTGTAAACTTTGACCGCAGAATGACTAAAATTTTAAGGTGAAAGATTGTGATGTGTTTTTTTGTTTCTGCTCAAAATATAGATTGTGGGTACTCCTTAGAACCGCCTCGGCGAGGCGGTTTTAAGGAGTATCCACAATTTATATTTTTGAGCAGAAATAAGAAGAATAATGTAAACCCCTGTAAACCCCAGTTTATCTATATAAAAGTGAGGATTAAGTGGGTCATTATTATGTAGGCACTTTTTCGTGATGTCAGAAAGGTACTACAAGAAATAGAAGTGAAGGCAATGATCAGGAATCGATACAATTAACCTACAGCTCCCATCAGAGATACCAAAGGGAAAGAAACACAAAAATGAAACAACAGACCCTAATGGAAACATCAATAGCGGAAAGCCAAAAGGACAGTTACTTTCCAACAAAATGGCCATTTGGCTATCTAAAACAAAATAATGTAAGACAAACCATAACAAAAATAGACCGCGACAGAAGAACCGCGTTGGAACAGTCAGTGAAACGAATTCCACAGAGTGGCTTAAATCAATTTTACGTGGCCACATTCCTCGCCCTTACTTCCGTCGCGATTTAGACAAATAATTTTGTTTAGTCCGCATGAAGGCGTCCTATTTCAGCAGTGCAACATCACCGTGAACACAAAAAATCAAACAACCACAGAGATGAAACAACGGTGAGGACTCGACAGCAAGAACCGCTGAAATGCTGGAGCAAAAGAAAACCAACAGTTAGACTCCGATTGGCCCGACCAGAGACAGAGTATCAGGCACCAACCAAAAATACATAGAATTAGATTCTCTCTAATTCTCAGTAAGCCTTTACGCTTGTACCGTCATAGAATCTGAGGTCTGACCCTCAGGCGTGCAGTTAAAGAGGGAAGCAAAGTTGGCAGCCGTGATTGGGTTAACTACCATGCATGCAGTCTGTCGTATAACATTAATGTTGTACCCAATCTTTTTATATCGAAGAAAGATGTAACGAAATTCGGTGCTGAAGTCATTGTGGTTATATATTTTTCTGAATTTATATATTAAGTCACCATAAAATTCGGGTTCCGATAGACCTTATTGTAGAAGTGATTTAAGTCAAATATTGAATTTTGATACTAAATCAGAATGACGTCTATAAAATTTTGAAAAGGCTTCGCGTAGTTTATGATACCCATAACCCTGGTAAGAAGTTTAGCAGTTAACAAGTTATTACGGGTGTTGACGTCAATTACATGACTACACACTCTGATAAATCGAATCAATTGCGAAATATAAACGCCATAGGATGGCGCACACCATCCAAAAAAAGTATTTTTTTTTTTCCAATCTCGAAATCCAAATCATCGCGTTTATCATAAATTTTGCAAAAAACAGACCCATCTACAATAGATAGATGTAAATCCAAAAAACGGGGCCTCAGTATCAGAAGAATTTGTTTTATTTAACTGAAGTTCTGGGTTGGGGGGGGGGGGAATTTGACTGATCAAGCCATCGAAATAGGTATTGTCAATTTTTAATAAATCATCCAATTATCAAGAAGTCGAGCTTAAAGCTTCAGTGATTACAGACTGGTTATCAGCAGAAAGTGACATCATGAAGTCTCTCTCATAACAAAAAAAAAAAAAAAAAAAGATCAGCCACAAGGGGTGCGCAATTAGTACCAATCGGAATTCCCACAACTTGTCTAAATAACTTAGTACCAAATCTTATGTGAATATTTTCAAGTAGAAAGATGAGTGCTTCACACACTTTCTGACATGACCATAAAGTATAATTTTTATGCTCTTCAGAAGTGAAAAAAAGCATTTCTTACATTACATGCAAGATAGAGGGAGTCTTCCCTATGAAATGCCCATTCGATTTAATCATTAAGTTTTTCTTTTATAAGATTATGTGGAAGTGTAGTGTAAAGGGTGAAAAAATCATAAGAAGACAGACTTGAAGCACAGAAACGTCTGGATTTCAATTGATTTAAAACTTCATTAGAATTTTTATAGACCAAAACAGATTTCTTTGACATGATCTTTCGAAACCCTTTTACAAGCACCAGTGGTTTGAACTGGTAGCTGAAATGAGTCTGTACCTTTGCACAAGATGGTTAGATTCCCTTCAATGCTAGAAAACACAAATTATATTTGACATTTGTTAGAATCGCATCAGTGCCTCTTGAAGCGATTCTAACAAAAATCCACGTTTGATATTTGTTTAGCTGTTTTAATATGCAAGTTATTAGTCTTGAATATCTCCACTAATATGTCTTCATTACGAAAACATGCCTATACAAATACATTGTAAACTTAACCGCCAAAAAACGAAAATTTTAAGATGAATGATTGTGATATGTTTATTATTTCTGCTCGAAATATAGATTGTGGGTACTCCTTAGAACCACCTCGGTTAGGCGGTTCTAACGAGTACCCACAATTTATGTTTTTGAACAGAAATAAGGAAAATAATGTATACCCCTCTAAACCCCAGTTTATCTATACAAAAGTGGGGATTAAGGGGGTCATAATTATGTGACAAAAAGGTACTACAAGTCACCGGAAGTCGCGCTTTGACTCAGTTGCGCAACACCAGTGGTTTGAACAGGTAGCTGAAATGCGTCTTTTTTTGCAGGTCGTGCACCACAGCTTAAGTTAGCCTCTTTGTGCGATTCTAAAAAAAAACAAAAAAACAAACAAACAAACAAACAAAAAAAAACACGTGTGATATTTGTTTGGATGTTTTAATACTTGAATATCACCACCAATCCGTCTAAGCCTGAGCTACATATAAGGAATCGAACAACTGAAACTGTCGTTCTAACGAGTTTTGTCACTATAACAAAACCTGTATTCAGTACACGAGTTCGTTTACCCCTTGCATACGGGAAATAAACCCCTAAAGGGATACTTTGCCACATCGTGCAGGCCCAGATCAGGCGCCGGACGTCTGATCAGGGCCTGCACTATTTGCTAACAGAAGTTTCCGTGAAAAACAGAATAAAATAAGTATAGGCCTGGCACCCCTTAACTGACAAATGGTCTTGTCCAACGTGTAGCAATGGAGGAATCCACTAGTATACAATGGGTTAACGTACTGAAATAGTTTATAACATTCTTTCCCAACTGTTACTATGATTGAGATTTGAAGGCGAAGTTTTGACGCGACAAGGATTGAAAAATCTAGGGATGCGTGAAGTGCATTCATTGTAATTTTATGATGCCTTCAGCATTATTGAGCCATCTATTAATTCTGTCGTGAGTTTTATGTAATACTATAAAAATATAAAAATGATTTTATTTGGAGTAATACATTATATAATTGTGACAAGTATATCCGATATAAAACTCAAATACTTACATGAACATCAAAAATTACATTTTATCTGATTAAAATAAATAAAGTAAAGTAAGAAAGATTTTGAACGTCAAAACATGCTTCTTTAGAAAGATATAGCGCTACTTGATTTAACCCTTATCTTGCTGTTCACGACAACCCCTATCTTTGCAAACAGTGTAGATTCAGATCAGATGGCTTCTGAAGAAGCCATCTGATCAGGATCTACACTGTTGGCATTCAGTTTATGAATTTGTAGCAATCAATTACATCGAGTAATTTGATTGGTTGATAGACAGAAATGGATGTGGCTTAAATGAATATTCAGCAAGATAAGGGTTAAAACGCTCCCCGTAAAGCTGCGTGTTAGTACATACGTATAGAATCACCAGGTTAAAAACTCAGTGAATCCCCTTAAACCAATCTTTATATATAGGAAAGTGAAGTTTAAGGGGTATACATTATTTGGTAGTGACAGACAGAGTATTATCCTTATAGAGAAACCTACAGAAAATAGGAAAGGTTAAGAAACAACTTATTACTCTGTAAAAAAACATAGGAAAGGTAAAGACAAAAATATTACTCAGGACATTACGAAAACGCACCTATTCAAATATATTGAAAAATTAACCACCAAAAACGGTTGTTGTTTTTTTTATATATAATTTTGATATTTTTCATATTTCTGCTCAAAACACAGATGTTGGATACCCGAGGCGGCTCTATCGAGTACACATAAGCTATGTATACCCCTGTAAACCCCAGTTTTATTATATTGACTGCGGTGTAGTGGGGTCAAATTTATATAAGCACGTTTACGTGATAAAACCACGAAGAATAGATACGATACGAAGAACAGAAATAATAAAAAAAAAACCAAAAAAACAGAAAGTCTTAAGTAACGTAAAAGTATACACAACAAATCAAAAACAATATACGTTTAAACTAAAAGCCGATTAACATATGAGAAACAGAAGTGATGGCGACGATCAGGATTTGCTACAATTACCTTACACCTTCCATTCCAGACACCAAACCAGTGAAAGACGCACAAGCATAAAGCCAGGCTACAGTCAGAAACCCGTAAGGACAGCCTCTTCCCACAAAATAACAAATCGACTATCCAAAGTAAGGCACCAGCAGCATACACATGCAAAGACAAACAACAACTACCACAAGATACCACAACTCAAGCACCGCCACTGAACGGCAAGCAAACAATCTAACCGCGGGAGTGGGGGTGGGGTGGGGTGGGGGGGGGGCTCAAATCGTCCCACGCAACCCCCACCTCTGGTTCCGTCACAGTTTACACAAACAATCTGCTCAGTCTTCGTGAACGGTCTAAGACCCACCAGCGCAACATCCCCAAGAACACAAAATCAAACGGTTACAGCAATGAAACATCAACGCGGACTAAAATGCTTGCATTACGATAACACAGCCGTTTGATATAGTTCATTTTTCACTTCTCCAAAATGGCTACTTTTCTTATGAAAATCTGTGATATTTTACTTATTGATGCTCAAAAAGTACCCACAACCTATGTCTTTGAGCAGAAGTAAAAAAAATAATGTATACCCCCGTAAACCCCAGTTTCTCTATATAAGGTGGGGTTTAAGGGGTGTTCATTTCACGGACCTGTTCACGTGATGGAATAACTGAAATGGTGAAGCGAAAGAAAACAAGTAATAGGACTCCGTTTGGTCCAACGAGAGACAGTGCATCAGGCAACGTTTCCTTGGGACATAAAAGATCGAACAGTAAATAAATAAAACAAAAATGGCTGTTTGAACTGCAAACAGTGACAATCAGTATTTTAAGTTGAATGAAAGGTTTGTGTTAACGTTTAAAACTACCAGACCGCGTATCATGTTATGTCAAAGTTAACTTTGTTTTTCAGACACTGTCAATGAATTTTAAAGCTGCGCCAAACAAAAGTATGTTTTTACTTGTGCGTCCAGCAAAGACTCAGATCGGAGTGATCCGCGTCTTCGCCGGGCACTACATAGATACCCCGTGACCAAAAGCTTCTGCGAGCAGTCAGGTAAACCTGGATCCCAAGTGATTTGATAGGCAGTCTGATCTGAGTCCTCTCTGGGCACACCAGCCCGTACACATATTTCTGATCGAAGCGGCCAGCATGAATATCTGCATTTGTAGAAAAGAAAACATTCGTTATTGCCAAAAATTGTAGTAAGCGATATTCTATTACAGGACAAATTGTGTAATACTGATGAGGTAGAACGCAGCAAAATCAACACTCCATATGTAGCCGGTACATCAAAGTGGTCTCATGTAAAATTGAAGTGGAGGCAATGATCAGGAATCGATACAATCAACCCACAGTTCCCATCAGAGGCACCAAAGGGAAAGACGTACAAACATGAAACAACAGACCCTAATGGAAACACCAACAGCGGAAAGCCTAAAGGACAGTTACTTTCCAACAAAATGGCAATAAGCTATCCAAAATAAAATAAGCGACACAAACACCCAAAGACAAACCATAACAAAATAAACCGCGACAGAAGAACCGCCTTGGAACGGTCAGCGGAAACGAATTCCACTAAGGGGCTTAAATCGATTTTACGTGGCCCAGTCCTCGCCCTTACTTCCGTCGCGATTTAGACAAGTAATTTGTTCAGTCCGCATGAAGGCCTCCTAACTCATCAGTGCAACATCTACATGAACAGAAATAATCAATCAACCACAGAGGTGAGACAACAGTGAGGACTCAACACCAAGAAACCACTGAAATGCTGGAGCAAAAGAAAAACAACCGACTCCGATGGGCCCAACCAGAGACAGATCATCAGGCACCAAATGAGGTTCTGACATACATGTACCATAAAGCAAATACGCCTATCGTTATGATCTATAACTGCAAAATCTCAGTTGTTGCTGCTGTGCTGCATTAACTTTGCTGGTCTTTGAGTTTCCATGTCCCGCTATCTTTTGTTTATTTTGTATATATTTAAAAATTTAGAAAATACTTGAAGAATGTCTAAAATTCACGACAAACACTGTGAAATAAAGTCATCTTTGTAAATTAAGGCTACACCTGAATGTGTGCAGGTACAGCCAATGCACATGTCATTTTTCCCACCGGTATTGTATTCAGGTGTCATATAATGGATACTATCGAGTATAACAGAAGTGAAGGCAATGATCAGGAATCGATACAATTTACCAGTACCACCCATCAGTGGCACCAAAGAAAAAGAAACCAAACATTAAAAAACTAGACCCTAAGGGAAACATCATTAGCGAAAAGCATAAGGGACAGCTACTTTCCCACAAAATGGCCAATTGGCTAGCCAAAACAAAAATATATAACTTATACACACAATCAAACAATTACAAAAATAAGCCGCGACAGAAGAACCGTCTTGGAACGGTAACTGAAAAGAATTTCACTGGGCGGCCGCAATCCTCACCCTTGAATTTTACCGTTAGGCGACGTTGTATCTGATGACAAGCAATGACGTTACATGTGAGTCGAAATGACTTTGCGCTATATATATGGAGTCATAGTTTCAATACTGCATTATAATAGGCACAAAGTTACATGTATGTATCGTTCCTGTGTTTTTAAGCATTCATCCATTTGATTCCCAGAACAAAATTAATCTGATAAGGGAATAGTGCAATCATGTTTACGCGACGTGTTTAATTCCATTTACAAGCATTTTACAAGCACATTCTGGAACAAACACATTTTAACTACACATTTCAGTAATCTGGTAGATCCACCACGTGTCCAAAACTGGCCTTCGACCCATCAAAAGGACGTAAAAGCTGATGACGTACTGCGGAATGACTTTTCACTCCTGGACCAGGGCAGCGGATCACTGCTGAGCCTGGCAACATCTGGCCTTACATTGTCTTGCTAAAACAGCCCCATACCATGCTGTGCTAAGAATGACATCATTGGCGGCTACAAGATAGCATCACGGTATGCCATAGCATTCGGTCGCTGTGTACAATACGTTTGATTGATTGTTTGGTGTTTAACGATACGCCAACCTTTGTGGGTCATTTCATTTCGTTTCCCAGAGAAAGAGAGAAAAGAGATAGAAGACATAGCAGTGGAGATAAAAGTGAGGAACATAGGAGAAAATGGAAAATAAGTGGAAGTGTAGAAATAGAAAACAAGAGAGCCATGATGGCCCTGGATCGCTCATCTGATCCATAGAGTAACAAGTGGGCCCGGGGAGGGCCATTATTGACCCTAGGGTTATAATGTGCACAATGTTGAAGGAGGTCTAAAACGTTGAAGCTTCATACCAAATATCAACAAAGGCAATAATTTGAACAATCTTGGCAAAGGTCCACTAGATGAAGCTACACACTAAATATCAAAGACCTGAGCCTTGCGGTTTCAGAGAAGAAGATTTTTTAAAGATATTCCCTACATAAAGTAGAAGTAAAACAAAGATCAGGAATTGATACAATTAACTTACTCCACCCATAAAGACACCAAAGGGAAAGAAATACAAACATTAAGCGACAAGACCATAATGGTAACCTAAACAAAGGAAGGCCATAAGGACAGTTACTTTCCCACAAAATGGCCATATGGCCATCCAAAATAAAAAGACAAAGTGATACACACAGTAAGTAACAAACAACAACATAAATAAATCGCCACAGAAGAGCTGCCTTGGAACGGTCAGTGGAAGATTTCCACTGGGGGGCTTAAATCGATTTTACGTGGCCACAATCCTCGCCCTTACTTCCGTCGCGATTTAGATAAATAATTTGTTGAGTCCGCATGAAGGCCTCCTAACTCATCAGTGCAACATTTCCGTGAACACAAAAATCAAAGAACCACAGAGGTGAGACAACGGTGAGGACTCGACAGCAAGAAACCACTGAAATGCTGGAGCAAAAGAAAACCAACAGTTAGACTCCGATAAGCCTTTGTAAAACCAAATGGCCCCGGGGCGGGGGCATTTTTGGCCTCAGGGCTATAATTTAAACAACGATGATAAAGATCCACTAGATGAAGCTTCACACCAAATATCAAAGACCTGTGCCTTGCTGTTTCAGAGGAGAAGATTTTCAAAGATTATCTCTATATAAGTCTATGTAAAACCAAAGGGCCCCGGGCGGGGGCATTTGTGGCTATAATTTGTTCAATCTTGGTAGAGGTCCACTAGATGAAGCTCCATACCAAATATCAAAGACATGGCCTTGCAGTTTCAGAGAAGAAGATTTTAAAGATTTCCCTATATAAGTCTATGTAAAACCAAAGGGTCTTGGGGCCGGGGCATTTTTGGCCCCAGGGCTATAATTTGAACAATCTTGATAGAGGTCCACTAAATGAAATTTTACACCAAATATCAAAGACCTAGGCCTTGTGGTTTCATAGAAGAAGATTTTTAAAGATTTTCCCTATATAAGTCTAGGTAAAACCAAAGGGCCCGGGGCGGGGGAATTTTTGGCCCCAGCACTATAATTTGAACATTCTTGGAAGAGGTCCATTAGATAAAGCTTCAGATGAAATAGCAAAGACCTGGGCCTTGCAGTTTCAGAGAAAAATATTTTTAAAGATTTTCCCCTTTATAAGCCCATGTAAAACCAAAGGGCCCTGGGGTGGGGGCATTTTCGCCCCAGCACTATAATTTGAACACTCTTGGTAGGGGTCCACTAGATGAAGCTTCATACCAAATATCAAAGACCTGGGCCTTGCGGTTTCAGAGAAGAAGATTTTTAAAGATTTTCCCTATATAAGCCTATGTAAAACCAAAGGGCCCAAGGGCTGGGGCATTTTTGGCCCCAGCACTATAATTTGAACAATCTTAGTAGGGGTCCACTAGATGAAGTTTCATACCAAATATCAAAGACCTGGGCCTTGCGGTTTCACACAAGAAAATTTTTAAAGATTTTCCATATATAAGTCTATGTAAAACCAAAGGGCCCCGAGGCGGGGGCATTTTTGGCCTTAAGGCTATAATTTGAATAATCTTGGTAGAGGTCCACTAGCAGAAGCTTCATACCAAATATCAAAGACCGAGGCCTTGTGGTTTCAGAGAAGAAATTGTTTCAAGATTTTCCAAATATAAGTCTATGTAAAACCAAAGGGCCCCGAAGTGGGGGAGGGGAGGGGGGGGGGGGTAGCATTTTGGCCCCAGGGCTATAATATGAACCATCTTGGTAGAGGTCCACAAGATGAAGCTTTATACCAAATATCAAAGACCTGGGCCTTGCAGTTTCAAAGAAGAAGATTTTTCAAGATTTTCCCTATACAAGTCTATGTTAAACTAAAGGGCCCTGGAGCGGGGGCATTTTTGGCCCCAGGGCTATAATTTGAACAATCTTGGTAGAGGTCCACATGATGAAGCTTCATACCAAATATCAATTAAGATCGGGCCTTGTAGTTTCAGAGAAGAAGTTTTTTTAAAAAAAATTCCCTATATAAGACTATGTAAAACCAAAGGTCCCCGGGGCGGGGTCATTTTTGGCCCCTGCACTCAAATTTAAACAATCTTGGTAGGGGTCAACTAGATGAAGCTTCATACCAAATAGCAAAGACCTTGGCCTTGCAGTTTCAGAGCAGAAGACTTTTAAAAATTTTCCCTATATAAGCCCATGTGAAACAAAAGGGCCCGGGGCGGGGGCAGTTTTGGCCCCAGCACTATTATTTGAACAATCTTGGTAGGGTTCCACAAGATGAAGCTTCATACCAAATATCAAAGACTTGGGCCTTGTGGTTTCAGAGAAGAAGATTTTTAAAGATTTTCCCTATGTAAGCCCATGTAAAACCAAAGGGCCATGGGGCGGGGGCATTTGTGGCCCCAGCACTATAATTTGAACAATCTTGGTAGGGGTCAACTAGATGAAGCTTCATACCAAATATCAAAGATCTGGGCCTTGCCGTTTCAGAGAAGAAGATTTTTAAAGATTTTCCCTCTATAAGCCCATGTAAAACCAAAGGGCCCTGGTGCAGGGCAATTTTGGCCCCAGCACTATAATTTGAACAATCTTGGTAGTGGTCCACTAGATGAAGCTTCATACCAAATATCAAAGTCCTGGGCCTTGGGGTTTCAGAGAAGAAGATTTTTTAAGATTTCGGTGAAAAAAATCTATTTTTGGCCCTTGTGACCTATATGTGCAACGGACTGGAACCATTTGAACAACTTTGGAAGGGGTCCATCTAAGGATCATTCCTGTGAAGTTTGGTCAAAATCCGATCAGTGGTTAAGGAGGAGATGTCGTTTGAAGAAATTGTATACGCACGGATGACGGACAAAAAGTGATCCTAATATAAAACACAAGAGCACCGCATGCGGGGGCCAACGCTCGTCTGCAGTTTCTTTTAGAAAACCAAAGTTCTAAGTCAAACAAGAGCAATCAAATTGCAAGATGGAGTTATAAAACTTGTAGGGAACGTAGCTCTTGTGATGGTGAGTATGTGTATGAAGTTTCATGAAGGTAGGCCATATACTTTTGGAAATATGGTCAAGGTTAAGGTTTTCGGTTAAGGACGACGCCAGACGACAACGAAGACGCCGGAGTGATGACAATAGCTCGAAAGTTTTTTTTTTCAAAAAACAGACGAGCTAACAAGAGGGCCATGATGGCCCTAGATCGCTCACCTGATCCATAGTGTAAGAAGTGGGCCCCAGAGAGGGCCATTATTGGCCCCAGGGCTTTAATGTGCATAATGTTGAGGGAGGTCTTAATGGTGAAGCTTCATACCAAACATCAACAAAGGCTATAATTTGAACAATCTTGGCAAAGGTCCACTAGATGAAGCTACAATTCAAATATCAAAGACCTGGGCCTTGCGGTTTGAGAGAAGAAGATTTTTTTTAAAGATGTTCCCTACATAAGCCTATGCAAAACCAAATGGCCCCGGGGCTATATAAATCTATATAAAATCAAAGGGCCCCGGGGTGGGGACATTTGTGGCCCCAGGGCTATAATTTGAACAATCTTGGTAGAGGTCCATTAGATGAAGCTTCATACCAAATTTCAAAGTCCTTGGCCTTGTGGTTTCAGAGAAGAAGATTTTTAAAGATTATCCCTATATAAGCCTATGTAAAACCAAAGGGCCTCGGGGCGGGGCCACTTTTCGTCCCAGCACTATAATTTGAATCATCTTGGTAGGGGTCCTTTAGACGAAGCTTCATACCAAATAAAAAAGACCTAGGACTTGTGGTTTCAGAGAAGAAGATTTTTAAAGATTTTCCCTATATAAGTCTATGTAAAACCAAAAGGCCCCGGAGCAGGGGCATTTTTGGCCCAAGGGCTATAATTTGATAATTTGAACAATCTTGGCAGGGGTCCACTAGATGAAGCTTCATACCAAATATCAAACTACTGGGCCTTGAGTTTCAGAGAAGAAGATTTTTAAAGATTTTCCCTATATAAGCCTATGTAAAACCAAAGGGCCCCGGGGCGGGGTTATTTTTCGCCCCAGCACTTTAATTTGAACAATCTTGGTAGGGGTCCACTAGATGAAGCTTCATACCAAATATCAAAGACCTGGGCCTTGCCGTTTCAGAGAAGAAGATTTTTAAAGATTTTCCCTATATAAGCCAATGTAAAACCAAAGGGCCCTGTGGCGATGGCATTTTTTTGTCCCAGCACTATAATTTGAACAATATTGGTAGGGGTCTACTAGAAGAAGCTTCATACAAAATATCAAAGTCCTGGGCCTTGTGGTTTCAGAGAAGATTTTTTTTTAAAGATTTTCCCTATATAAGCCTATGTAAAACCAAAGGGCCCCGGGGCGGGGGCATTTTTGGCCCCAGCCCTATAATTTGAACAATCTTGGTAGGGGTTCACTAGATGAAGCTTCATACCAAATATCAAAGACCTGGGCCTTGTGGTTTCAGCGAAGAAGATTTTTTAAGGTTTTGGTGAAAAAAATCTATTTTTGGCTCCTGTGATCTAGATGTGCAACGGACCGGAACCATTTGAACAACTTTGAAAGCGGACCACCTAAGGATCATTCCTGTGAAGTTTGGTCAAAATCCGATCAGTGGTTTAGGAGGAGATGTCGTTTAAAGAAATTGTTTACACCAGCACGGACGCACGGACGGACGCACGGACGCACGCACGCACGACGGACGAGGGAAAAAAAGTGATCCCAAAAGCTCACCTCGTCACTACGTGACGGTGAGCTAAAAAGCAATATACCCTCTCTGCCCTTTCTTGCTGCAAGGACAGCAGGCATTGTCTAACTGTAAGCCAATATCAGATGGACGCCCAAGTGACGCAATATTCACGTCACCTTTGCCTCATCCAACCACCATACAATTTGTATGACCCCGGTCCAATCAATTATTTCGCCACCGCCCAATCGGTTGTTGTCCAGGGCGAAGTAGTGGGCGAACCTTCCACGATACTTCTGTAGTGTCACTTGTTACCATCGGAGCTAATGTTAATAAAATGCAGCTGTCGCCATTGTTACCTGTCCAATCCTCTATGGTTGTTTGCAGCGACGATGGCGCACTGTCAGAATGGAAAACAGAAGTGAAGGCAATGATCAGGCAACGACACAATTACTTCACACCTCCCGTCCAAGACACGAAAGGGAAAGAAACACAAACATAAAACAACTTCACCATAATGAAAACTTAACAAGCGGAAATCCCAAAGGGGAGTTACTTTCCCACAAAATAGCCAAACGGCTACCAAAAGATAAAATGATATTATCAATGAATACATTCAAAGACGAACTATAACAATAATAAACCACAACCGAAGAACTGCATTAGAACAGTCAATAAGAAGTATTTTACTGGGGGTTGGGGGAAAGTGGGAAAGGGGCGGGCTTAAATGGATTTTACGTGGTCACAATCCTCGCCCTTTATTCTGCCGTGGTTAAGACAAATTTGTGTTTCAGTCCGCATGAAGTATTTCTATCTCATTAGTGCAACATCTCCGAGAACAAAAATAAAACGACAAAGGTTGGGACTCGACACCATGAAATAACTGAAATACTGGAGCAAAGGAAAATCAACAGTTGGAGTCCGGTGGGCCGTACCAGAGACAGAGCATCAGATACCAACCGTCATTACCTACAAAACTTTAAGTAAGCCTTAAGGCTGGAGCCGACATAGAGTCTGAGGCTTGACCCGCACCCGCGTGCAATTAAAGAGGGAAGCAAAGTTATCAACCGTGATTTGGTTAACTGCCATGTATGCAGTCTCTCGTATAACATGTATGCTGTGTCCAATCTTTTTATACCGAAAAATGGTTTAACGAAATTGGGTACTGAAATATTTGAAAGCATATATTTTTTTCTGAATTTATAAACTAAAATTCCCTAAATATTAGATTTCAAAACTGCAACCAAACTCAAAAATACATAAATAGGAGACATTTCTTTCCACATTTTCAGAATATTTTGTTCTATGAGCACAAACACCTGACATATGGCTTGAGGTGAAGCTGAAACCGGTAAACCACGGGAAAGTTTTCACATTGTCAGAGAGGAAACGCAGTATATCATATTCACTACTTTGTAAAAGGTAAATTTTAAATAAAGTACAAATGGGCAAGGACAGGAATTTTATACCTCATTAAACTTCAAATGCCTTATCAAGTTCACCGAAATTGCTCTCAATGTACGAGTATAAGTAAACTTTAAGAGTTGTAAAAAAATGTAATACGTATGATAACATACGAAAGTTATATTTAGATGCTTTTACTCATTTCGTTACCAAGTCCTTGAAGGAGGTTTTGGTTGCACTGATGAGTTAAGAGGCCTTCATGCGGACTGAACAAATTATTTGTCTAAATCGCGACGGAAGTAAGGGCGAGGATTGTGGCCATGTAAAATCGATTTAAGCCCCCCATTGGAATTCGTTTCCGCTGACCGTTCCAATACGGTTCTTTTGTCTTGGATTATTTTTGTTATGGTTTGTCTTTGGGTGTTTGTGTCGCTTATATTATTTTATTTTGGATAGCCTATTGGCCATTTTGTGGGAAAGTAACTGTCCTTTTGGCTTTCCGCTGTTGATGTTTCCATTGGGTTTGTTGTTTCGTGTTTGTGTTTCTTTCCATGTGGTGTCTCTGATGGGAGCTGTGGGTTAATTGTATCGATTCCTGATCATTGCCTCCACTTCTAGTTTGATGTCCTTGTATCGCTTCTTCGAACCACAATGGAAGTGTTTGTCCATTTCTAATTCTCCAGACTACACATCACGAAAACACGCCTATATAATTCTGACCCTTTGAACCCCACTTTTATGTAGTACAATTGGGGTTTAAAGAGGTAAACCTTAATTTTCTTATTTCTGCTCTAAAATGAAGATTGTGGGTACTCGTTAGAACCTCCTGGATGAGGCGGTTCTAACGAGTACCCACAATGTATATTTTGAGCAGAATTAAGAAAAATATCAAACTTTTTTCAACTTAAATTTTCGTGTTTTTTCGGAGGTAAAATTAACAATGTATTTGTATAGGCGTGTTTTCGTAATAATAGGCTTTGCTACCTTAGCTGTGCCAGTTTTAGAAGAGTATACTTACCCTGCATCCCTCTCCTTTTCAGGACTTCACTGTCTGGAATCCGGTCTAGCCGCTTAATGTTTTTACCCTTTTTGTACCAAATGGAATCTTCCTCATTATATATATCAGGTGTCCATTTTAAAATTTAGGGTTGTCAGGTTGTGTTTTCTTCAAACTTTATTTGGCAAATGACTGAATTTTAACCAAACAGTGGAGGCCCTGATCAGACGCCGCGTTCTGCGGCGTCTGAACTGGGCATGCACTGTTTGCCAAGTACCCCTTTAGGGGTTTCTGGTACTGAATGGGAAATGGTTGACATTTGTAAACTGTCCACGTTGTGCATGCATATAATAGTGGTGGAAGCAAGTGAATGCAATGATCAGGAATTGATACAATTACCTCACAACTCCCAACTGAGACACCGAAGGAAAAGAAATAACAACATAATACACTTTCTCCATATTAAAACGTCCTTGCGATGGTGGGCTTCTTGTAAAATAGAAATGAAGGCAATGATCAGGAATCGATACAATCAACCCACAGCTCCCATCAGAGAAGAGACACCAAATGAAACACTTTCAGGTAAAAAAAACAAAAACAAACAAACCCCAACGGAAACATCAATAGCGGATGGCCAAAAGGTCAGCTACTTTCCCACAAAATGGCCTATTGGCTATCCAAAACCAAAATATATAAGCGATACACACACTCAAAGACAGACCACAAAAAATTAAACCGCGACAAAAGAACCGCCCCGGAACGGCTCCAGTCCGCAAGAAGGCCACCCAGCTCATATGTACAATATATCCAAGAACACAACAATAAAACAGCCAAAGAGATGAAACAACGATGAGGACTCGACAGCAAGAAACAACTGAAATGCTGGAGCAAAAGAAAAACAACAGTAAGCCTTGCCAGGTGCTGAGTGATATACCACCTTGGTCTTTTAAATGCTAATTGTGAGGTCATAGCTTTCTTGATCTACTACTTTTGCATCATCTATTCTGTTGGAGCACCCTTTGCCATGTCATGTGCCATAAAGCACTCACCCAGAACACCTGTCTGAACCTTAGAATTGGTTTTAACCATCTTAGTTTCAAAGGTTTCCCATCTGAACAACACCTAATAGGTATACAATTTTCACCATCGTGGAAACCATCTGAGAGCATGGCAGAGAACACCATGCTGAACATCGGCGGGGCTAGTACACAGCCTTGCTCGACTCCTTCTGCCACAGGGAATGGATTAGAAAACTCGTCATCAGTTTGAACCCGTGCAAGCACACCATGTGGAACTCCCTCACCATTGCTATGAACTTGGTTGAACAGCCAACATTGTCAGTAATGACAAACGAATTATTATTATTATATGTAGGTAAAGTGTGAACAAGGTAGTTATCATTTTTTTTTCTCCTTTATAATATATCAGGTTGCCCATTAGAACTGCCTCAATGAGACAGTTAAAGGAATAGCTACACATATACTCACCGGGAATAGAAACTATACACTCATGTTTTGATTGTCACGGGCAAAATACTTAAATGAAATTTGAATTCTAATTATATAAATTATCATCAGTGGCATGCCTGATTTATCGAATAAAATGTTTATTGATAGCTACGATTTAACGGATAAAGCCACAGGTTCAAAGCAAGGGTCCAAACTTGCTGTTCAAGTTTCCATTGAGTCAAACATTTTGTGCCGCGAATGTGATTCCCAATTTTATCAGTTATTACTCATCATCTAACGTTTCGAATATTGTTTACAAAACAAAAAATTTCACAATGGTTGAAATGGTATCGGCCTTTAAATATTGGACCAAACCACCGGAAGTGAGCGAAAAGTATAGCATTTCTGATTGCGTTTTTTGTTTTAATCAATATTTAAGACACAGCTGAAGCTGCTAAAACGATTGAAGGCTTTGTCTGGGTCGACTTTTGACTTGAAACATTATTTTGAAAATTTCGCTGGAAAAAAGCAGTTTTGAGATGCCAATAAAATGTTTGTTTCTTGATAATTTTTAGAGGTTATGTTATTTTTTATCCCTTGCTTTGAACTTATTACCTATACGCAAAAAGGTTTATGTCAAAATTCGATTACAAACAGATTTTATGAAAAAATGCACTTTTTTACATTTTCCCCAAAAACTTTTATTTTGAACACCAGATTTTCTTTAAATTTTTACAGGATTAATGTCAGTAGTTAAGAAAATCCTTAATCTGTAATGTTTAACTGAATTATCCGCTTGTTTCGTCAGGCGAGACAATTTAAAAATGTATAGTTTCTATTTCCGGTCAGTATATGTTTGGTGCAGTAAATATATATACATGTACGCGTATATATAAATGCTCATCAGAAATAATTGGGCCATGAAGAATACATAATGTGACACGCGTCTGAAAGCCTGATGAATAGTCATTTAGCTTAATCCTTATCATGCTGTATGAATTAAGAGGAATGGGAACACCTAGCAGATTTTTTCCACCGTTTTGCAAAGGGAGACAATTTTCGGAACTTCCTGTTCGCTTTTCTACAAGCCATTTCCCACTGAAAAAGGAGTCTACCCTTAAAGGAAAGAATTTGTTCATCAGGAGCCAATGCTTTCCTTTAAGAGTTGACCTCTATTGACAAGGGAGACAAATATACTTTTGCAGGCGTTGCCTCCCCTAAAGCTGTATCCATTCCCCTTAATATAGCCACACCATTTTCCAACTATCAACCAATCCAATCGCTTGATACAATGTATTTAATCAAGTCTATCTGATGAGATGACTTCTTCAGAAGCCAACTGACCTTCTACAGTGGTAATCTGATCTGGATCAACACTATTTACTATATTGGCTGCATGATGCTTCCACGCAGAGCTGAATCCGGCCCGCACACTAGTACTGGTAAACAACTTAGAGGATCTACGCCTGCCCAGGAACCGCGGTGCGAGGCGGACCGTCCATGCTAATAAACCCTATTGGTTTCATTGGGCGACAGGGCTTGAGATGTCATTTCATTTCAATGTCGGGTAAAAGTCCCACAAAATTGGAAGCAACGTCTCAACAATGACCTTTACAGTTTTGACGGGCACGTTAAACCTCAAATCAAACAAACAAACAAACAACACTATTTACAAAGTAATGGGTTGTCCTGTTCACCAGGATAAAGGCTAATAGTAGCTCGGGGTACTTTGGGTGGAATTACTGAGCCTATATGTCTACCAAATGCAATGCGACACTAAACATGCTGTAGTGCATTATAATATAAAAGTAAGAATAACTGCATATTTGCCAAAGGAATGCCACAATCCAAGAACCCAGCCACATCAGGCCGCCGAAAAACTAAAATGGTCAGTTTTTTTAAGTAATACGCACACGAAATGAATTGAATGAAAACAACTTAGAAATGAAGCACTCGAAAGGAAAACAAAAATATCCTTTGCTGTACATATATGTATGGCTTCGATATTCGAGGGGCGTCCATTTTATTGTGTCACTAATGGTCCACCATACAACGTGGCTGTAAGTGCACTTATATCACGGCGGAGTAATTTTCTATAATATAATAAGATTTTGGTCTGATCAGTGCAGTTTTTCAAAAGTTATTGAGAGTTCAAGTTGATTCAGTCATATACACTCAAATCTTCATGTATGCAAATGAAAAACAAAACCAGTTAATTAGGGCCTATATTAAAAGTCGCGTTGGTCTGAATGTTTCATTTTGATAGTTATATAGTGAACTGTGTGAGATACATGCAACCTCTGTTGTCTCTAAAACGTCAAGCTTCAGGTCGCATAAAAATTTAAAGGTGTTAAAACTGACACGAGAGATGAGCCCCGTCTCGGTCAGCCAAGAATAGCTGCTACAAAAGCTAATGTTGCTGCTCTGGCAGATATGGTCAAACAAGATGCAAGGTTCACGGTGAAAGAAATTGCTGATAGTGTTCGTGTTTCATTTGGGGCAGTTCATAAGACTTTGACTCAGGAGTTGAAACTTACATTGCATTCACTTCTATTTTAGAAAGGTTTGTGCACGAAGGGTCCCGCATCTCTTGACTAAAGAACAAAAAACCACACGTGTACAATGGTGAAACATATTTTGAAAAAGGACAAAAAAAGACCAACGTAGAATTTCGGAGCAGTTTACAGGTGATGAAACATGGGTCTATTATTTTGAGCCGAAGAGACGCACCAATAACAAGCAGTGGCTGCGAAAAGACCAAGCAAGGCAAGTCATTGCTAAAAGAATTAAAAAATGTGGCAAAGGTTTTGTATGTGATTTTTTTTTTTCAATTGCGATGGACCCATTGTTCAAATCCCCGTACAAATGGCAAGACAATCACAGGTGAATTTTATAAGAATGAAGTGTTGTCATAGATAAAAGCACACTATGAAAACTGTAGACATGCAATCGTTTTAAGAGGTCTTTGTCTTATCTATGACAACGCACCTGATCACAGGTGTGTTCTTGTCCAAAATAGAAGAGAAGGCAATGATAAGGAATCGATACAATGAACCCACAGCTCCAATCAGAGACTCCAAAGAAAAAAAAAACACAATCATGAAACAACTAGACCTTAAAGAAACATCAATATCGGAAAGCCAAAAGGACTTCCCACAAAATGGTGAATTGGCTATCCAAAACAAAATAATATAAGCGACACACACACTCAAAGACAAAAAAGACAAACCATAACAAAAAATAACCGCGACAGAAGAACCGCCTTGGAACGGTCAGTGAAACGAATTCCACTTGGGGCTTATGGCCACAATCCTCGTCATTACTTCCGCCGCGATCTAGAAAAAACAATGCGTTCAGCCAACATGAAGGCCTCCTAACTCATCAGCAAACAAAAATCAAACAGCCACAGAGAACAAGACTGAAAGAGGAAAAGGTTGTTCAGCTCGCTCATCCACCTTATTCGCCAGACCGTAGACCCTGCGACCTTTTCCTGTTTCTTACTAAAGAAAACTCTTTCTGGTCGGCGTTATGAATCCCGAAATGCACGCGGTTGTGCATTTTACCAGTGTCATCAGGGAATACTTTATAAGCCCTACTTCTCTGCCTTTACAGAATGGATTTCAAGACTGGAAAAGTGTGTTTCCGTCAAGGGGGAATCTTCGAAGGGTCGAGGTAAACGAAATGTTAACGGTATAGATAACGCGCCCTGTAGACCCCCCTCCCCCAAAGACAAAATTAAATAAATGCCCCTCAAAGGCTTTTAAAACACTAACTGTGCCACCGTCGATCGGAATATCAGCTTTTACCACGTTTCCTCTGCGCCGATATAGGCCCGGGTATCATTCAGGTCGGCAACACATGAAGTTTATCGAATCCATAGTAGAAAAAAGCTCACCTGATGGTTTCACATTCTTTACCTCAACATAAAGTACGTTTTAGAGGTACCACTCCATAAAGTACAAACATAATGTAATTAAACTGATCATGAGTTCAGACCCAGCAATAACAAAATAGTTATGTTTGTGGTTTACAAGGACCAAAATGCATGCATGAGAACGTATATTATACCAAATCTCGAACCGATGATCAGATTTAAAAGCTAATAATTTGAAGAAATAAAGATTGGCGACCGCCCTTTAGATGTATTTATCGAAATAAAAACCGAACTTAACTCAGAAATTACAACCTTAATAGTGCATATAGTTGTTACCATTTTCCGCTCACCTAGTTGGGGATAATGATATATTAAATTGCTTTTACCATTTGAAACCTTTTTTTTTCTCAAAGTGTACCCGGCCCCGCCCATCTGGGCTTGAAGAAATAAATGGGCTGCACTGATGCTTCACACAGAGCTGAATCCGGCCGCACACGAGTACTGGTATACCGCTTAGAGGAGCAAAAATAACCTTTGTATGATATGGCTCAAATGAAGAAGATAAGTTATACAGAACTAGAGTTAGTTTCAAGGCGCGAAGTGCAGTTCAAAAGGTACTCACAGCAAGTGCGCTTATTACGTCGAATACGGGAGTATGGCGTGCTAAATTTAGGGATAGTTTCAGATTGTTATACATGTACCAGTTTTAGGTCACCTGAGTCGAAGGCTCCGGTGGAGCTATTGTGATCACTTACCGTCCGTCGTCGTCGTCGTCGTCCGTCGGTCCGTCCACAATTACTTCAAAGTACATCTCCTCCTAAACCACTGATTGGATTTTGAACAGACTTCACAGGCATGATCCTCAGTTGGTCCTCTTTTAAAGTTGTTCAAATGGTTCCGGTCCGTTGTATACCTAGGTCACAGGAGTTAAAAATAAATTTTCTAACTGAAAAGTTAAACAAGAGGGTCATGATGGCCCTGAATCGCTCACCTAAATCCAAGATGTTATAAAAAAGCTTATGGAAATGAAGGATTCACTGCTTTAAGGAGATGTGCACCAAAGACTTTTATCTTTGGAGGCTATTTTTTTATGTAGTGGAATTTGAAGGTTTTTCTATTTTTAGCTCTGGTGTCCATTTTGTTTAACAGAGTGAAACAGTTTAGGCAATTTTGAAAGAGAGTCACTCAAAGAACATTCCTGGGAAATTATTTTCAAATCGGGCCATTAGCCTAGGAGAAAAAATTAATGTCATTTAAAGTTTTTTTCTTATTTTAAGCTCTGGTGGCCATTTTATTTAACGGAGCGGAACGATTTAGGCAATTTTGAAAGAGGGTCACTCAAAGAACTTTCCTGTGAAATTATTTTCAAATCGGGCCATTTGCCTAGGAGGAGATGTCATTTAAATGTTTTTCTATTTTTATCTCTGGTGGCCATTTTGCTTAATGGAGCGGAACGATTTAGGCAATTTTTAAAGAGGGTCACTCAAGGAACATTCCTGTGATATTATTTTCAAATTGGGCCATTTGCCTATGAGGAGATGTCATTTAAATATTTTTTCTATTTTTAGCTCTGGCGGCCATTTTATTTAACGGATCGGAACGATTTAGGCAATTTTGAAAGAGAGTCACTCAAGAAACATTTCTGTGAAAGTGTTTTCTAATTGGTCCATTTGCCTAGGAGGTGATGTCATTTAAAGATTTTTCTACTTTTAGGTCTGGTGGCCATTTTGTTTAACGGAGCGGAACGATTAAAGCAAATTTTGAAAGAGGGTCACTCAAGAAACATTCCTGTGAAATTATTTTCAAATCGTGCCATTTGCCTAGGAGATGATGTCATTTAAATGTTTTTCTATTTTTATCTCTGGTGGCCATTTTGCTTAATGGAGCGGAACGATTTAGGCAATTTTTAAAGAGAGTCACTCAAGGAACATTCCTGTGATATTATTTTCAAATCGGCCATTTACCTTGGAGGAGATGTCATTTAAATGTTTTTCTATTTTAAGCTCTGGCGGCCATTTTATTTAACGGAGCGGAACGATTTAGGCAATTTTGAAAGAGGATCACTCAAGGAACATTCCTGTGATATTATTTTCAAATTGGTCCATTTGCCTAGGAGGAGATGTCATTTTAAGGTTTTTCTATTTTTAGGTCTGGTGGCCAATTATTTTCTAATAGGGCCATTTGCATAGGAGGAGATGTCCTTGAAAGGTTTTTCTATTTTGGCTCTGGCAGCCATTTTGTTTAACGGAGCAGAACGATTAAGGCAATTTTGAAAGAGGGTCACAGAAGGAACATTCCTTTGAAATTCTTTTCAAATCGGGCCATTTGCCTAGGAGGTGATGTCATTTAAAGTTTTTTTTCTATTTTTAGCTCTGGTGGCCATTTTGTTTAACAGAGCAGAAAATTTACGCAATTTTGAAAGAGGGTCACTCAAGGAACATTCCTGTGATATTATTTTCAAATCGGGCCATTTGCCTAGGAAGAATGTCATTTAAAGTTTTTTTTTTCTATTTTTAGCTCTGGCGGCCATTTTTTTAACGGAGCGGAACGATTAAGGCAATTTTGAAAGAGGGTCACTCAAGGAACATTCATGTGAAATTATTTTCAAATCGGGCCATTTGCCTAGGAGATGTCATTTAAATGTTTTTTTTTCTATTTTTAGCTCTGGCGGCCATTTTGTTTAACGGAACGGAATGATTTAGGCAAATTGAAAGAGGGTCATCCAAGGAACATTACTGCGCAATTATATCAAAATCAATTCACTGGTTTAGGAGGAGATGTCGTTTGAAGAAAAAGTTTACACACGGACGCACGCACGCATACACGACGGACGACGGACAAAAAAAGATCCCAGAGGCTCACCGCGTCACTACGTGACAGGTGAGCTAAAAATCTTCTTCTCTGAAACCGCAAGGTCCAGCTCCTTGATATTTGGTATGCAGCTTCATCTAGTGGACCTCTACCAAGATTATTCAAATTGTAGTGAAATCTCTCCGGTACTGGATATCTGAATGTACCAGGACCGGTAAGTACCGGGAATTAGTATTAAGAGGGTACCAAACAAGCAGAGCCGCTTCCGCCCAGGGTTTTCAAGTGAGTTCTGGTTACAGCTGGCGAGAAGTGAGCACTGGAAATTGTAAGTCCCTGCCCCTCCAACCTTCCTCCTAATACAAGGGCATCTTGATATTTTATGCTGGCATCAAGTTACTTTAATGGCGACGAGGTAAACACCCGTATTTGCAGTTAAATAGTGACATTTATTTTTCGTCTTTTCCTATTGACATAGTGTCCGTGTCTTTCAAACTCAAAGGGGGGGGGGGGTGAAGATGTCGGTATTTCAAATAAGTGTTTAGATTCGGAAACTGCAAACAGGTACTTAGTGCTCTTGACATTTCTGACCCATAAATTCCAAATTTATCCAGTATTTGGTCAGACAGTAAAATTTTCTCAGGTGGAATTGTTTGCACTTATGTGAACGGAGGCCAGTTTTACAGGGCAATTTTTCAGTATAAACATCCAATATGAGTCTTGTAGACCGTTTAAATGTTACAGTAACTGCTCAAAACAGTACCCAACCCACTACCCTTTGATCAGACCTGTTAAGCCTTGCAGACGTTCAGGTGCACCGTGTAGGGAGAAAGCAGTTTGACAAGTGATTACAGGCCAGCAACAGAACAGGCGTAGCTTACCTTGTTATACTCAGAAATACCCGTAAAAGCCACACTTGTACACCATGAGGATCAATGTCAACACAGCATCTGTGGATGAACTGAAGATGATCCCAGGAGTTGGTGACATATTAGCCCAACTGTTGGTGAAATTCAGATAGGCCTACAAAGTTGTCAAAAAGGAGGCACTCAACCTTGCACTCAGAAGAAACCTGTCTGCTGAAGTCCTGGATATGATAGACTTCTCAGAGCCACATACACCAGATCCTTTTGATGAAGACTCCCTTGGTCTACTATCTGTTCCAAAAAACACATATTGGAGCCATTGAGAACCTTTGACAGTTCACAGGCTGCAGTGTAACTACTTCCATCACCGCCAAGTGCAGACAGATTGGAGCCATTGGTTACCTTTGATGCCACAGCAGCTGGAGAGCCAGACAATTTCGCCAGGTTGGTGAAACTCTCAGATGCAAGGTCAAGGTCACCATCAGAATCAGAGTTAGACCCTTGGTTAATGATATCAGAAAGGGAATCTCCCAGATCAAAACAATCAGCTATAGGAGCAGAAGCTTTGGCTTGTCAGCTTAAAAAGAGTCCACAGGGACTCAAACAGACTCAAGGGTTTATGATCCTTTACAGCATCAAAAATAAACTGCTATGTTAGAAGCTTTTAGTAGAGGGATAGCGGATTCAAAGGAGCAAAGACCTTCGGCTATGTTAGCGGCATCTGATCAGGGGCCACACCAACTGCGTTTTTGTAAAACTGGTTCCAGGCCATCATCACAAGATGAAAGGACAGACATGGAATACTCTGCTAGTGAGAGGTCAAGAAAAGAACATACGCAGTCCAGTAAACATAACGTAGACCAGATAACTTTAAGTTCTGTAAAGAAAGAGCATACAAGTGAATCTGATGCTGAATCACTAAGTGCTGCAAAGCTACCCCCGCCCATAGGGGCTTGAAGAAGTATATGGGCTGCATGATGCTTCCACGCAGAGCTGAATCCGGCCCGCACACTAGTACTGGTAAACCGCTTAGAGGATCTAAGCCTGTCCAGGAACCGCGGTGCGAGGCAGACCGTCCATGCTAATAAACCCTATTGGTTTCATTGGGCGACAGGGCTTGAGATGTCTTTTCATCTTAATATCGGGTAAAAGTCCAACACAATTGGAAGCAGCGTCTCCAAAATGACCTTTACAGTGTTGACGGGGACGTTAAACCTCAAATCAACCAACCAAAGCTACCAAACAGTGTTGAGTCTAAATCCAGGTCAAGAAAAAGTAGGTCAACAAGTTCTTCAAGATCGACTTCAAGGTCAAGGTCACATAGACACCACTCCAAAAGGTCTAGAGGCAAAGATCCGAAGACAAATTACATAGGCATTCACGACCAAAATCTAGGTCGTACGCAGGATCATCGTCAAGGTAAAGTTCCAGATCTCCATCTAAAAACACAGTGAAAAGAAATATTCCACAAAGAAAGATGATTCCAAATCAAAACGGCATAAATCTAGACGTCACTTTTCGTCAAGTTCAAGGTCACGGTCTGGATCTCCTTCAAGGTCAAGGTCTTGTAGCTCTGATAAAAAGAAGGCATCACAGATCAAGGTCTACATCTAAAAGACGCGATAGGTCAAGGACGAAGTCTAGATCCCCTTCAAGGTCAAGATCACACAGAAATAGGGAAAAGTCAAAATCACATAAATTAAGATCAAGAGGACGTTGCTCCTCATTTTCAGATTCTGACTCGGATGCTTCAGCCAACCGTCATTCAGGCAAAGATGGAGACCCTCGGAAACATCCAAAAACTTTACGTTTTGAAGGGAAAACAAACTGGCTGTCTTTCAAAAATAAATTTGACAGCTATCGTAAAGTTATGAAATGGTCAGAGACAGAGAGTAAGGACTATTTGTTGTAGAGTCTTGAAGGCAAAGCGCTAGATTTCTTCGCAATAGTTGTTGCAGATATTGAGGAATATTCTTTTCATAGGTTGATGAAGAAATTAGAAAGTAGGTTTGGTGTCAAAGAGTTGGTGGAAACATCCAGAGCAAAATTTCACCAATCCTACCAGAGATCAGAAGAAAGTTTAGAAGATTGGGCAGACCGTGTGATGACATTGGCCACAGCAGCTTTTGTAGGTTTGCCAGAAGACCATATGAAACAGGAAGCAGTTGCTAGATTTTGCCAAGGTTGTAATGATAAGGATGCTGCCAAACATGCTTGTTTTAAACACCCAGAAAGCATAGAAGAGGCATTAAATCTTATCACGTATCAGCAGTATATTTTCAAGGCTATTGATGGCAAGAAGCCGAAAAGAGGAAATGGTGTTTCAATAAATGCTGTAGAAGCTCTATCTGAAACTAGAATAGAACAGATCATACAAGCAGTTGTAGAAAACTTTGCAAGCAAACTGCAAGTAAGTTCGCAGTCTTCATCAGACGAAGGCAAACAAGAGTCTAGTGCAGAAAGAAAGAAAATTTCTACAAAGTGCTTCTTCTGCAAACAGTATGGCCACAGAAAGAAAGACTGCAGGATATATCAGGCATGGCTTTGCAAGCAAAAAACAAAATCAGGCAGTGGTTCCAGTGACCAAGGATAGCACTAGAAGGACCTAACAGTTGTGGCAAAAAGAATAGAAGATCCCAGTAAATACAGACAGTTGCATGACACGTTGTTTGCAAACTGATGAAAACTGGGATACACAAGGGGTACATGAACATGGTCTGGAAGACAGCTGAAAGATCCTGATGTTCGTCAAGCTGTAATTACTACTTGGACTTGTAGTTCAAGACAGTCAGATGATTCCTTTGTTCTTCATGATAAGATCACTTGGGCTTGTAGCTCCAGACTGTCACTGGTCATCAAGAAGAAATGGCTTGGGCTTGTAGCTGGGTCAGTCATGGGTCATCGAGAAGAAATGGCTTGGGCTTGTAGCTCAGTCAGTTCTTGTCCATCAAGAAGGAAATACTTGGGCTTGTAGCTCAAGACAGTCGTTGTTCAAAAAAGAAATTACTTGGGCTTGTAGCTCGGTCAGTCATTGTTCAACAAGAAAACATTACTTGGGCTTGTAGCTCAAGACAGTCGTTGTTCAACAAGAAGAAATTACTTGGGCTTGTAACTCAAGACAGTCGTTGTTCAACAAGAAGAAATGGCTTGGGCTTGTAGCTCGGTCAGGCCTTGTTCTACAAGAAATTACTTGGGCTTGTAGCTCAAGACAGTCATAGTTCATCAAGAAGAAATTACTTGGGCTTGTAGCTCGGTCAGTCATTGTTCAACAGCCAACATAGGGATCCAAATGTAGAGAATTTGGTTGGGCTTCTAGCTCGCTCAATTGTCATATGGATGCTACAGTCAAACAGCGGTCCAGATACAGAGTACGTACTTGGTTGGGCTTTTAGCTCGCTCAGTTGTCATATTGATGTTCATCAGTCAACATAGGGATCCAGATGTAGAGATTTGGGTTGGCTTCTAGCTCGCTGAATTGTCATATGGATGCTACGAGGACTGTTCAAATATGAATGCAAGTAGAACGTTTTCTCATGCACTAATGCGAAATCACATGGAAATAAATATCATAGCGTAGAAAAACATTTTACCTATACATTGATACCAAATCTGTTAAAATCCGTGCACTTTAGCCATGTATATCGTTGGGTAAACACTGCCTACTCTTGTATACTAATACAAAACATGGTTGGAAGAAGGTCAGAGTACGTCGTTGAAATACGGTCCTATATTAAGAATCGTTGTATTCTTGGTATACGGTGCAAAGACATTTTTGATGAAATATGTTCGGTTAATGGGCATAATGAAATGTCTTTTCCGACAGTTTTTCGTTGTTGTAAGAAATTCAGCTGTGGGCTAGGCTCAACAGAAGATGCACCACATGATCGTCGGCCGAAAAGAGCAACATCTGCCAAGATGGTTGCTAGAGTGAAAGAAATAGTTGCTACCGATGCACGATACTCCACTAGGCAAATAGCTAGTATGGTTGGCATCTCATTAGGAGCAGCTCATACAATTCTGAAACGGGATTTGAAAATGAGAAAGATCTGTGCTAGATGGATTCCCCATCTGTTGACAGATGAGCAGAAAAAAGTCACGCGTTCAGTGTGCCAAGAAGTTGCTTAAAACGTTTCCAAATTACAATGCACGGGCTTTCATAAATGTCGTCACAGGTGACGAGACATGGGTTAACTTTTTTGAGCCAAAACGAAAGATTCAGAACAAAATATGGGCAACAAAGTATTGCAAAAGACCATGCATTGCAAAGTGGACCATGAGCGTCAAGAAGGTAATGTATGCCATATGCTTTTCAAATCAGGGCCCTGTTATTCAGGTTGCTGTGCCTAAAGGCAAATCTGTAAATGCGAAGTTTTACAAGAATAAAGTTCTTCGAAAATTGAAGAACTATTTCAAAGAACGAAGACCCGCAACTGGTTTGGCTAATGTCAGATTGCTACATGACAATGCGTCATCGCACAAGGCGTTCATTGTGCAAGACTATCTGAAGCAGGAAAAGGTTGTTGAACTCCCGTACCCCCCGTATTCCCCTGACCTTGCCCCGTGTGACTTTTTTTTTTGTTCCCGCGGCTAAAAAATTACCTTTCTGGTCGAAAATTTGTACAGCGCAAACACCTCGGTTCTGCAATATTCCTGTGCCTTCATAGTATACCTCGAAAAGACTACCAAAATGCATTCAATGATTGGATCAGAAGACTGAAAGTTTGTATATCTGTTAAAGGGTAATATTTTTGAGGGGACAAAATGAATTTTTCATCGAAATCTATCACGGAATCATTTTTATGTGCTTAGTTGCATTCATATTTGAACAGTCCTCGTATATGTGAATGTCTAGAGTAATATACATGCATTTAACTGTAGTTGGCAATACTCTATTTGCCAGTCTGCACCCAGGATCCTGCGGACTGAAGTATGATAGAACTATGTCTGAAATGTCAAAGTTGCAAATGCTGTTATTGTGTAAAAGTAAAGTAAATAAATAAATAAATAAATAAATTAATAAATAAATAAATACTTTTTTAATCTTTTAAAAGGTACATGTGTAACTTCAACATGTTTGAAACATCTTATCAAATGGCGTGCTTGAAAACTGTTGGAGAAGTTAAGTAGATTTTAAGTAGAAACTTTTGCCAATGGCGAGTCACCAGAGCCGAAGGCTGCTTGAGAGCTTACAGGACAGGCAGTGGCCCGTCGTGGTCGAGAACTTGTAGTTGTATATTTTGTATTAGCCTGCACAAATATGACAGCAAATATGAGCTTGTATAAATGTGATGGCAATTCTGTACCAGAGCTCTGCTAATGGGCCTATACTTGTTTTTGCATAAATATAAAGGTCAACCTGCATTGTGGGTAACTATAGGGTGTTCTTCCATGTTAAACCCTTAGCCAACAATATGGGCGCAGACAACAAAACAAAACATCAGCAGCAACAAATGGTTAGGTTTAACTCATTTGTTATGCACGATGTATTGGTCTAATAAGCTCGTAGTAAGTCATATTTTGCTAAGAAATCATTCTTGACCTTAACACAGAAACCTTTCGCTGCAGGCGGAATCTAATAGTAGGTGAATTTCCGTTCCTTGTAAATATCAAAGAAATATCATGCTCATTACTGTATATTTTTGATTAAATTATAAGAGAGACTTTATTGAGATCATCTTTAATTTCCAGCAAGCTTTTATAAACTCGAATGCTGGAAATTAGCTGTTACATGCGGAAGTCACAATATGTCACGCGTGAAATTTTAGTTTCATAACGAAAACACGCCTATACAAATACATTGTAAATTTTACCACCGAAAAATGAAAATTATCATATGAAAAATTTCAATAATTTTCTTATTTCTGCTCAAAACACAGACGAGGCGGTTCTAACGAGTACCCACAATCTATGTTTTTGAACAGAAATAAGAAAAATAATGTAAACCCCCGCAAACCCCAGTTTTACTATATAAAATTGGGGTTCGAGGGGGTCAAAATCATATAGGCGTGTTTTCGTGATGAAAGCAGTAGGACTTCTCCTTGAGGGAGGTAACTCTGCCAAAAGTACTTTGCCATCTTTACGAAAACACGTCTATCAAAATATATTGAAAGTTTTATCTCCCAAAAAAACACGAAAATTTACAGCTAAAATAAGATTTTTTATATTTCGCCTCAAAACATAGACTGTGGGTAGTGTTTAACGAGTACCCCCAATCTCAAAACATAGACCGTGGGTACTCGTTAGAACCACCTTGGCGAGTCGGTTGTAACGAGAACCCACAATCTATGGTTTTGAGCAGAAATACGAAAACTAATATATACCCCTGTTAACCCCTGTTTTACTATATAAAAGTGGAGACATACTTATTTTTTTTTAAAGAGAATAAAAAATTTATCGCTTCTATGCCGCGTGATCTGGCGCTACTTGTCTGATTAACCCCGAGTGACTCCAAATATCCCTGTCGCGAACCCATAACGACAAAACACCCGTGCGACTTAGGGTATTTGTTTTACATCTCTTACTTTTCTGACAAACATCCGTGACATGCTTCTTATTTATATTGCACGACCCGCAGAAAAAGCGACCGACTGAAGTCGGTTGATTTTCTAAGAGTGCCCTAAAATCACCGTGTCATTCTGTCAGTCTGTCTGTTCGTCCGTAACCAATTTGTGAAAATTGGTGATAGTGACTTAACCGCTTGGAATATTTAAACAATTTTTAGCGTACTGATAGATATCAATGGGATCTAACCAGTGAACTTGCAAAATATTACATTCCATTTAGTATAGCCTCGCCGAGGCGAAAAATGTGAAAATTTTCGAACTGCTTCTCCTCGATAACTGTCGGGCCGATTGAAGTCAAATTTCATATGGAGCCTCTATGGGATGGGGGAAACCAAAATTTGCTCATGGGGTCCAGGTCACATGACCAAAATGGCCGCCAAGCCATATATGGCCTGTCTGTCCGTCCGTAACCCGTTTGTGAAAATTGGTGATAGTGACTTAACCGCTTAGAATATTTAAACAATTGTTGGCATACTGATAGACATCAATGAGATCTAACCAATGAACTTGCGAAATATTCCATTCCATTTAGTATAGCCTCGCCGAGGCGAAAAATGTGAAAATTTTCGAACTGCTTCTCCTCGGAAACCGTTGGGTCGATTGAAGTCAAATTTCATATGGAGCCTCTATGGGATGGGGGAAACCAAAATTTGCTCATGGGGTCCAGGTCACATGACCAAAATGGCCGCCAAGCCATATATGGTAAAAACCCTTCAAAATAGTCTTCTCCAGAACCACTGGGCAGATTTCCACGAAACTTGATAAATAGCATCTGGGGCGTAGGCCCATCATAAATTGGTAAAATGGTGACCCTGGGTTGACCTTGACCTTCTTTGTGCCTAGGTCAAACTTTGACACATATGCTTTTGTATTGGAAAAGTGAGAATGCATTTTATCCTGCAAACGGTTCAGAATACAGTACTAAAGTATAAGATATGTTTTTGCTCCTTACGATAAGGCGCATTTATTGGGGGAACCGTTTTAGGTCCAGGTCACATGACCAAAATGGCCGCCATACCCATATATGGTAACACTCATAAAGCTAAAAGCATCCGGCGGGTCATGCACTTCAGCTGAAGCACTGGTTGTAAATATAGGTTGTGGGTGCTCGTTAGAACTCCTTATTGAGGGGTTCTAACGAGCACCCACAGCTTATGTGTTGGAGCAGAATTAAGAAAAATAATATACACCCCCTACTATACACCCCCGTAAACCCAAGTTTTCTCAATATAAAGCAGGGTTTGGGGAGTGGTGGTTGTGGGGATAGGGGTATTTTCACGGTCTTGTTCATCATGGGGTCCTACAGGTTTACGAGCCATTGAGGTTTGGCTGTAGCAGAGAGTCGCGTTACCCTCTAAACGCAGCCCGATAATGAACAGCTAAATTCCGCTATTAAGACCACCTTAAATTAAGACTTAATTTGCTTTTTAACAGCTAATTGAGGTTTCAGTTATTCTTTCATTGTGTTTTCTACACCCGTGTCTCCTGTTAAGAGACCACCTTTGGGCCTGTTCAAAAGTGGTCTTAAAGACCACTTTTGAACAGTCACAAAGGTGGTCTAAATATAGGAATTTTACTGTAGTTATTTCCTATTTAAGTCTTTTTGGTGTACGTATTATATATGTCCTCACTACAGATGTCATCTTGGTTGAATCATGTGAACAAACTTTGACTCTTCCACCAATCTCTGATGGGATCATGACTTGTCTAAACTTGATATTTTTTCGCGCCACCCTCCATCGTATTTCTTTCACAGGGTGGCGTTAGGGGATAGCGTTGTTTTGACATTGGTTTTCTATACATGCGCATCTGGCCCCGAGGGTATCAACTCACTTGAACAATTAAAATACAAACGAAGGCAATATGTCTGCTTAGATATCAGCCAAGAACCTTGTTTTATACTACTTATAAAATTTAAAATACCAACAATTGTTGGCATTTTAAAAACTATAAGCAGGCCAAATTTTATGCTCAAGTGAGTTGAGCATGAAAATGTTTTATATCTTCCGGGCCTGACGTTTAATCACGCTTTGCGCTGTTGGCGAGTTGTCCAAAATTTCCTTGGGAATCTGTGTCTCAGGTCAGCTGACATTCTCAGGCAATGTTACTTACCAGAGCATATTTTATTTATTTATTTTTATTTCTACAATATTTAAGAGGGTAGCGCATGTAGCTATGCTAGTCTACATTGCGGCCCTCTGTAAACATATATACATACGTACAGCATATAAAATTTGCAACATATACACTAGTCTTTGCATATTGGGTATCATATGACTAAAATGGAATCATCTTCCTAAATGAATCTAAAATAGGGAAAAAGACTGATTAAAAAATTTATGAGCGCATAAAATCTTGAAAAGTCGCCAATAAAATATTTGTGAAACATTTTAAAACAATGTAAACAGACTAAGTGCATGACCACCCATCAGGAAAACAAACCTATATAATTTTGACCCCCTTGAACCCCACTTTTATATAGTAAAACTGGGGTTTACAGGGGTATGCCTTATTTTTCTTATTTCTGCTCTAAAATATAGATTGTGGATACTCGTTAGAACCGCCTCGATGAGGAAACTATAGATTGTGGGTACTCGTAAGAACCGCCTCGATGAGGCGGTTCTAACGAGTACCCACAATCTATATTATGAGCAGAATTAAGAACAAAATCACAATTATTCATCTTAAAATGTTCGTTTTTTCGACGGTAAACTTTACAATGTATTTATATAGGCATGTTTTCATAATGCTTGATGTTTTCCCGACATTGTAAATAGTGGTTATAAAAAAGTACATATCCACCATAAATATACAAGTGACGCGTCTAAGACGGTGTAAATTAAAGACTTGGACTTGGAAGATTAAAATAATTAGCTCACTCAAGTATCCATATTATCCATCACATGACCGACAAAAGGCACCGAAGCATAAACGTAGGCATCCCGACCTGTCTTCTCCAACTCACTAAGAAAAACATTGTGCCCGAGGCAGCTGGAATGCTGCGATGTGCGAGATTGCTTCGATTGGAGACCTAGTCCATTACGAAAACACGCATATACAAATACATTGCAATCTTTATCGCCGAAAAAATGAAAATTTTCAGAGGAAAAATTGTGATATTTTTCTTATTTCTGCTCAAAATATAGATCGTGGGTATTCGTTAGATCCGCCTCGATTAGAACCGCCTCATCGAGGCGGTTCAAACGAGTATTCCAAATCTATATTTTAGAGCAGAAATAAGAACAATACGGTTTACATGTACCCCTGCAAACCCCAGTTTTACTATGTAAAATAGGGGTTCCAGGGGGTCAAAATTACATAGGCACGTTTTCGTGATGCACTTATCAATACATGAGGCGTAATTGTCTGCTTTATGTAAAGTGTAGGAAATGACCTTTTACCGACCGTTTGAAGCTGTCAAATGATGACGATGTTCTTATTTCTTTGGGAAGTGAGTTCCATAATTTTGGGACAGAGCTTGAAAATGATCGATCAAATGACTGCAAATGATGAGCATACTTTAATGTTCTGCAAAAACATCATAGATGACAAAACAACTACACAAGCCATTCAAACGTTATCAAGTGTATAATCATTAATCAGATTTCGGGAAATGTTAAATTGGCCCCGTCAAGCGATTTTGGTACTTATCGCCTATGCGAGCAGCGAAGGTTCAGGCGAGCCTGCGCATCCGCGCAGTCTCGCCAGAACCTTCGCTGCTCGCTCATACAAGCAATGAATCAAGAGGAACCTTCAGACATAAAGCCATATCCTTGGACCCTCTGAATGGCTGGGCATGCGCAGTTAAAAATTGTCATGACGGAATGCTCGGAGACACAAATTCGCTTGGCGGGGCTCAAATAGCAACAATCGAGTTTGCACCATGCATCGTTGTTCATAAGGAAATGAATACGAGCCAGATTGTTTACTTTCTATCAGTTAGGCATTACGTTATTTATCATCATAAAACAAATTTTATAACCTGGCGAAGTAACGTTCACATAGTTGTTTTGTTTGTTTGTTTATCTGTTTAACGTCCCTTCAACACAATTTAGGTTAATTTGGAGTGGAGGCAGGCATTGTTTCCAATTTTTCTGGGACTTTTACCCGACCTTATAAGCTGTTTACCAGTACTCTTGCGGTCGGTGTCAGCTCGACCCCACCATCTTTGAATACAGACACATCCAGTCTTGTAATCAGGGGACGTGGGTACGGGGTTAAAATATTTACATGGTGAAAAAGGCGCCCCCGCCCGTTGGGGCTTGGAGTAATAGATCAGATTGCATGATGCCTCCGCGCCAAGCTGAAACTGACCGAGTACTGATTAGGTCTAAGTCTGCCCAGGAAAAGTGGTGTGAATCGGACCGCTCCTTTCTATGTGCGGTAGGGCTTGGGGTGCCATTTCATATCAATTTCGGGTAAAAGTCAAACAAAATGGAACGAAACGTCTCAAAGATGATCTAAACAGTGTTTACGAGAACGTAATACCTCAAGATAAACAAAAACCATCACGAAAACACGCCTATGTAATTTTGATCCCCTTGAACCACACTTTTTATATAGAAAAACTGGGGTTTACAGGGGAACAATTTATGTTTTCTTATTTCTGCTCTAAAATATTGACTGTTGGTACTAGTTAGAACCGCTTCATCGATCTATACATTTATGAGTATGAGCAAAAATAAGAAAAATATTACAATTTTCCATCATAAAATTTTCGTTTTTTTTTTTTTTGCGATAAAATTCACAATGCATTTATATAGGCGTGTTTTCAAAATGCGGCGACAATGTAGAACCTAATGAGCCGTCTCAGCTGGACCAATACTGTTAGTGTGAACATGTTTTATTGTAACACGGTAAGCAATGGCACAAGTTCTCACAACATTAGGTACGGCCCTCCCCTGTTTTCAAAGGTGTCCGTCGTACCATATCCATATACATGCTTGAAAGGTGTTTATTTTCTTTGAAATGCTGTTGAGCAAAGTAATAAAGGAAAGAGTGCATGTGTAGTTCGTGTTTTGATTGGTGACAAAATATTTAAGCGTCTTACATGAATATCCCAGGGAAGGCAGATCCTAAGACAGAAAACCATTTCTTGACATTATTCTATGTTTCAGACTTGCGAATGGCACCGGTTCTATCAAGCAACACTGAAACTGCGATAGTTCGGGCATCTATGACTCGTTTACCATGTCTACGTCGAATCCATTCTTCATAACTTAGAAAATTTTCCCAAAACCCCTGAAATGAAATATATAATGATGGATAATTTAGAGAGATGTTCTTCTCATCAAGAAAACATGCCTATATAATTTTAGGAAAGGTCTATTGCCAGTTAACTGGCAATAGCGGTTTTACGATAAAATCGCTATTGCCAGTTAACTGGTAATAGCGGTTTTACGATATAATTGCTATTGACAGTTAACTGGTAATAGCGGTTTTACGATAAAATCGTTATTGCCAGTTAACTGGTAATAGCAATTTTAACGTAAAATCGCTATTGCCAGTTGACGTGCAGAATTATTCCATTTACAGTTATGAATGTAATGGCTTAAATGCATGTTTTTGTTTTTCTGCTTTGACCAAGCATTTCCATATTTTGCATATGTAATCCATAATCGCCCCAGCTCATCGGGGCTTCAAGAGAAATAGAATGGGTTGCATAATGCTTCTATGCAGAACTGAAACCAGCCGCATGGCATATGAGTACAGGTAAACCACTTAGAAGTTTAAAGCGTGATGCGAGTCGGACCGCCCATGCATACAAACCCTATTGGTTTCATTGGACGATAGGGCTTGAGATGTCAATTCATCTCAAAGTCCGGTAACAGTCCAAGAATGCGGGTTATTGATAAAACCAGTTCTTTGAAGGGGTTCTAGTGAGTCTAGGGCAGAAATATGAAGTATATCAGTAAATTTAGACAGTAAATGTTTATAGGCGCGTTTTCATAATGAATTGTTATTCCAAACATACATTACAAAAACACGCCTATACAAGTACATTGCCAAATTTTGATCAGAAATGGAAATTTAAGAAGCTAAAAGATATTCTTCATACATCTGTTCAAAACATTGATTGCTGGGACTCGATAGAATCGCCTCGACAAGGCAGTTCTATCGAGTATCCACAATCTATGTTGTTCAACATGTATTTCATGTAATCCCAGCCAGCTAGATTACAAAGACATGTTTCATGTAAGTGAATTCCAGTTCTCGGACAAAAGTAAGACTTCTTACTCGTAGCAAAATAAAGACTGAATTGTTTTTAAATGTGTAAGTTAATGAGGACACATAGACATATTTGAGGGTGCTGCACGTACATGTACGAGTAAGAAGTCTGAAAAGAAAACAACAAGAAGAGAAAGACAGTTGGTTCTGTCAGTTTTATTACAACGAAGCTAGGGAAACTTTGAATATGTAAAGTGAAATTATCCCAATTAAGTCTAACACATTTCCGCCAGTTTAGGACTGTATCCCTAAAAAGTGATGCTAGTCGGACCCGTCCTTAAATTCTAGCGTTTTCTATGGACGGTAGGGCTTGAGATGACATTTCATTTCAATGTCGGGTAAAAGTCCAACGTCTCAAATATGACCTAATTAGTCTTGACGAGGACGTAAAATCTCATCAAACACCAAGCAAAACCCAGCGACGACTCAGATTAATATGCGCATCCACCAGTTTAATCAGTCTAAGATGTATGCGCAAGGGATAACCAAGAGACAACATACATTCAACTAGCTAATAATCTAGAGTCTTTATATTTGAACCAGCACATGACAAAACCTACAAGAATGCTTGGGCGACAAGAGAAGACATAGACCAGCCTGCGCATCCGCGCTGTCTGATCAGAGTCTGCGGAAAGAGACACTCGCAAAAGTTCTTGTCATTGATGGCTGCGCAGGTTAATTTGAGTAACCTGCTTTTCGCACCGGTGTAATTGCAGGTTTTGTCATGCGCCAGTTCATTTGACAAAACATCTGATGTACAGTACCCAAATTAAAGGGGAACAATGTTTGATACTAAGTACTAATGTAATAATAACATGAAAAGGTTTTGCAACCGTGGCTTATCATTACTTCCAGTAAGTTTGCACGTGCGCCCAGCGAAGACTGACCGGCCTGTGCTACAGTGCATTCTGATCGGCCTTCATTGTCAGTGCAAGGGATAGCTAGGCAACGACGACCACCTTAGCTCAGTCGGAAGCACGTCTAACTGGTGATCAGGAGGTTGATGGTTCGATACCTGCTGTGATATCTTACTACGGCCAGTACCTCCCTTCAGTTGATTATAGAAGGGCATTCTTAGTTTCTGGCGAAAATAAGTGTATTGTCATGGTTAGCCGCTAGTGCATCGAACACATTTGAATATGTAGCTAGTGTTTGTCTGGATTGCATGTGCAACATGCTTATCTAAACAGCGAAAATGCAGCCATTCAGTACAGCTTGTACACTGCACCATTTCGCCGTCATATAGTCCCCTGCATGTACAAAAGATGTTTTCTTTTAGTATGACTGTTTTCTTTTTTCTCCAATTTGTGTTTATATTCTTAACATTCACCCCACTAAGCCAGTCCCCTCAGAATGCGAGACTCCTGACGTAAGACTGGGACACCGGGGATTCATTTGGTGGCAAGGATGTAATAGACAAATAACTATTAGAGTTCGACTTGATAATGTCAGGGAAATGAATCCCTGACGAACTCTTAATACAAAAACCAGACAAATACAAACATCATGTAAGATACATGTAAAACCATGTAAGAGAGATAACTCTGTATAACCCAAAAGTAATAATTACAAGTCTGAAGCCACCAAGTTGGCCGCACCAGCCCGCGGAGGGTGGTGGGGAGGATAGGGAGAAAAATGATCACGACGGACCTTCGCAGCCACTTCTTTTCTCTGACAACAAGATCTGAACCACACGCTTCATTCTCATTGGTCAACCTGCATAATGACCAAGGTCATAACCTACTGATAAACAAATACTACGGCCACTAATCTCTTCAGCAATTAAACTGGTGATGTTAAGAATATAAATCATATTTTCGTTGAAAATCTGTCTGTTTTATATTCTTAACATTCACCCCACTAAGCCAGTCCCCTCAGAATGCGAGACTCCTGACGTAAGACTGGGACACCGGGGATTCATTTGGTGGCAAGGATGTAATAGACAAATAACTATTAGAGTTCGACTTGATAATGTCAGGGAAATGAATCCCTGACGAACTCTTAATACAAAAACCAGACAAATACAAACATCATGTAAGATACATGTAAAACCATGTAAGAGAGATAACTCTGTATAACCCAAAAGTAATAATTACAAGTCTGAAGCCACCAAGTTGGCCGCACCAGCCCGCCAACCCGGCCAACCCCAGGGGAACCAGTCATACGAAAGAAATCCAAGACTAATTCAGATCCTTAAAACACAATGTATAATACTCCTAAACACAGGCGGCGACTACACCACCAGAAATAGCAAGTTATGTCTTTGCCTCTTTAAACACTTTAACAATGAACCTATATAATGGAAAGAAATCCAAGCTGGGATGATCACACCACACCCCAATGGTGCAAACATCACCAACCCGGACCCCAACCCACTACTGCAACCTTCCAAAATTATTGCCTTATTTGTAAACATTGACCTTGCAATATAAAAAGATACCCACATGACATACATGTATGATGTATACATGATACACGTAAACAACTCTCAGCCGGGGTTATCCACAAAACACCCCAATGATGCAAACAACCCCAGCTCAGACATTATTCCTCCACTGCAAGAGCGTCGAACCCTTCTGGCCCTTTTGGCATACACTGGTGTATATGTAGAATTAATGCAAAATCCAATATATGTCTTTGAATCTCAACTTTGCATACACACTTGTGTCGGAATAACTGATTACAGCGTACCAAAGTAAACTCCCAGTAGTCTTAAATGTATGAGCATAAAAGAGGCACACCCCAATGCCCCTCTCTACTCTCAGTACCAATTGAATGAAATTTAATCCTCACATAAGAAGGCCCCACAACTGTTATAATGTCCGTGACGAAATCATAGGATACGAATATACCGTTTGAAGGCTGCTCTAGAGGACCAACGACCTAAAGCCATTACTGACTCTTGTGGGATCCCTTGCATTATGGCCTCTGAACAAGCCCCAATACGAAAGCTATGGCCCTTATAAAAACGAGGTGACAAACCCACCAAATCTAACACTTGTCTGAAATAAGTGGAAAAAATGTATGATGTAACAGGTTTCCCATTAGAGAGCACAAATAAAGGCCCTGAACAAGAGCCTCTTAATTCAAGATAGCGCTTCAGGGCCTTAACAGGGCAATGTTTTGGTTTAGGAGCAATGTTAATGGAAAGTGGTCTCTGTGACCGCCTTGTTTTATAATAACGTTGATAAATTTGCAATGATCCTTTTTTGCATGAAAGATCATGTAATTGAATGACTTTCCTTGTACGCTTCCTAGTGGAGCTGATTAATTCGCCCATGCGAAAGAAACCATGGAACGCCACTAAAAATAATGCTGAAAGAAGATAGCGTTCATAAAGTGAAAACAAATATCTACATGCTTTTACCATCCTATGTAAATCTTTCAATAAGATAGGACGCCTTAAATCAGTGGATGGAACAGATTTCTTACAACCTAGCAACACTCTTTGTGTCACAAAATCTTGACAAGGATCAGGAAATCCTTTCAACTTATGAAAAAAAAGAAATCGCTGACAGATGACTAGATATAGTAGATGCAGCAAAGTTCTGCATATATAAATAAGCTATAAAATGGGAAACTGTTACAGAATCAGCTGGGAAATTGTCCACCTCCAAAGTTTGAGAACAAAAGTCATCAAATCTTTCCCAGAATCGTTTGTAAGCCTTCCTTGTGCTTGCTGCCAAAGACGCCTTCAGCAAAACAGTACTCATAGTAGCATATTGTCTGGAGAGACTTCTGGTGGAATTTCTTCTGGCTCTTCTTTTAGGTGCTTTGCTAATGCCTTTGCTTCTGAGATCTGAAATCTGGAGAGTTTATCGCAAATGATGTTAGATTTGGAGCTAATGTGCTTGCTGGAAAAGCGAAAATTGTACTTCAAACTCTTTAAGACAATAATTCGTAACATATGCATTATTGTTTTATCCTTGCTGGTTTGGTTGTTCAAACAATGAACAATGCTCAAGTTGTCACAAATAAACAGAATATTTTTATTCTGCCAATGAGATCCGAATAAATATACAGCCAGAGTAATGGGATATAATTCTAAAATATTTATATGAAACTGCTTAACAGAAGCTGAGAAAGCGCCCCAAGTCCAAAATTCTTGAAAAATGCAAGCAAAGCCTTTTGACCTAGCCGCGTCTGTATGCAATTGCAAAGAATTTGATGAAATAAATATATCATCTGTAATAATTGTGCACCCATTGTACTGATCAAGAAAAGAAGCCCAAACTTTAAGGTCAGCACGCGCTGCTTTGTTAAGACGAATAAGATGATGTGGTTTATGAGTTCCACATGTAAGATCATATAACCTTCTAAGGAAACACCTACCTGGTTTGATCACCCTACATGCAAAATTCAAATGCCCAAGCAGAGATTGCAAATCCCTAAATTTTATCTTTTTTTCGGTGCATATTACTCTTCAGTAGTTGTTTCAACTCGGACAGTTTATCTTGAGGTAAACGAGCCTCTAATTTAACTGTATCCAGTTCTATGCCATGAATTGGGGCACAAGTGGTAGGAAATATAGTTTTTTCCTGCTTAATGGGAATACCAACCTCGTTGCAAAAATTCAAAAATTTTTGTAAAGCATCAGCACAATCTGAAGTGCCACTCTTACCAACGAAAATAAAATCATCGATAATATGTGACACATGGTTTACCCCCAATTTTGATTGCAAAACCCACTGAATGCCTTTAGAAATTGTCTCAAAAATTCTTACCGAGGAAGAAGCCCCCATCACTAAAACCCGCTCAAAGTAAAACTGTCCCTTCCATGCAAACCCTAATCTAGGATATTCCATAGGGCTCAAAGGAACTATTCTATAAGCTTCCTCTATGTCTGCCTTTGAAATTAAAGAGCTTCCACCGCACTGTAAAACTAGTTTAGCAACATCATCAAAGGTCTCTAAAGCCACAGTTGCATTCTCAGTTGGGATGAAGTGATTAACAGCAGATCCTTGAGGTCCAAAAGAAAGATCTTGGATCAAACGAAAAGAATTAGGCTCTCGTTTGGGAACCACGCCTAAAGGACTGACCTTAAAATTGTCAAAAGGAGCTAATTTATAAGGGCCCTTAATTCTATCCAATCTGAGCTCTTTCTGTAGCTTTCGTTCAATAAAATCAGGATGTGCCAGAGCTGAAGAATGGTTTGGCGAAATTGAAGAAGGCACTGAACCCACTACTCCTAAAGCAAAACCCTCAGAAAACCCCTTTATGATAAACCTCCTGTCATCCTGGGTATACCCATCTAAATACCGATCAAGCACTTGGGCCTTTACTGGTGTTGGAAGTATCAAGGGAACCTTTATTTTGTTTTCCCTGAGATTGCTGGCTGGACTGACCAAAGTGGCCTTGGTATGAAGACTTGGAACACAAAGCGCCGGCGTGCTGCCCATTACATAAGGAACATTTGTGGAGTCTTGAACAATTGGGGCGGTTACATTCCCCGTTTCGTTGATAGGACCAGCAGAATCCATTTCGAAAAATCGACCGTTGAACAGGAGTTGCTAGCCCTGGCTGTGGCTGGGATACATTGATTGTTGGCTGACTTTTATTTGGTCTGGAACCCTGGGACCTGATTTGAGTCTTACTTAGAGACTGAAACAGATGGGTTTGCACATGCAGCCTACCCCATGGTAATCTACGTTTGGCACGAAGTTGGCGAAATTTTTTATCATATAACAACCAATTTTGCCCCCTGTGTGCCAAAGTCTGAATAATGGTCATGTATTGAAACATGCCAGAACCTTCACTTGCATATTTCCTTGCATAAATGCTGGCATATAGCTGGAATGCTCTGCACCAACTTAATATATTATTTATTTCACGTTGTGGGGCCTTCCTTAGTGAAGTTAATGTGTTTAATTTAGATTTTCTAACATTTATGCTGAGATTACTTGAATCTCTCCCATAATACAGTTTTGACAGATTTACAAATTCTCTGTTCCAAATTTTCTTTTTTATAGTTTTGGAAATCTGAGGAGAAGTGGAATCAGTGAAAATTCCTAAGGCAAAAGAATCCTCAGAATCACTTACTGATGATGAACTGCATGTATCTTCATCAGAGGACGAGTGATTAAAAATGTCCATAAGTTTCCGTCTTTTCTGTTTCCGGACCCCTATCTCCTCCGACGACGAACTTGAATCCCCACTGGAACCTTCAGATGACTCAGATGTGTTCTCTGGTGTGTTTAATCGCCCCCTATGACTGAGCACTCTTTTAGCCTTTGTGCTCTTCTGAGATCTGACAGACTTATGTTTCCTTTGTTTGTCCAATGACTTTGTAGGTTCCCGAACAAGACGAGACTTACGACCCAAACCCTTTGAATTTAGAGGTAATCGCTTTCTTTTCCTTCTGGACCCTGGCATACTGCAGGAGCGAAAACGACTACTCCGTAATTGACCATGCCTGCCTGGCTGTCGTTGCTGCCTAACACGACACCGTGATTCCCGAACAGAGGTGATTTGATCTTGTAGGCGAGGAGCTGATTGGGAAACCCTGGATGTAGAGGGTCCCCCAGCCACCTGATTACGGGTTCTTGTCATCCTGCAACAAAAATACAAGCAACAATATCCAGATACTGGAACGCATAATCAACAAGTATGAAGAAGCAACAACTGTCTGAAAACAAACATGTACTTCAGTATAAAATCTCTAGTGGCACAAATCACCCCACATCTCGATTAAGTGCTCATTTCAGTAACGATGCTGCTAAACCCTGTAACTATAGATCATTTTCGAGATGTTGCTTGCAATTTTGGGGGACTTTTACCTACCAATGAGATGAAATGACATCTCAAGCCCTGTTGCCCAATGCAACCAAAAGGGTTTATCAATGAGCCTGGAAGGACCAACTTGCACAGGATTAAACCTAAACCGGTTTTATTAGATGAAAAGGTTACTTAATTACTGCACAACCGCGGCAACAGCTCATTTCCTTGACTGTTGCCAAATTGTTAACAATTCCATTGAGTTTGCATTTTATTTTCATTTTACTATTTTTTTTTTTTTTTTTTTTATTACTTCTCAAAATGCATAAGCACAGCTTTTTATTTTTTATTTTTATTTATTTATTTATTTATTTATTTTTTTTTTTTATTTTTTTTTTTTTACTTCTCAAAATGCATTATAAGCACAGCTTAAACTGGCACAAACCCCAATGCTTAATGAAATAAGCACTACAACAAGAATAAAATTCAAACCTAAAGTCCTTCAAAAGACTTGCCCAAATGTTCGGATTTTTTTTTTTTTTTTCTCCACATTTGCAAAATAATTACTGACTCCACACGTTTTGGGGTTGATCATTTAGAACAAGAAATTTGAAATAATGATCATGTAGCAAACTGTTGCTCAATTGTTACAGGTCTACAAACCTCTAAATACACATATATAAATACATATATATATATATATGTTTTTTTGATATAATAAATATTTATTATTTACCCAACATTTGCACAACACCTCAAACTACTAACTGGCACACAAGCCACAAACAAGCTCCACGCCTAAAGACAAGAAACTCAAAAACAAACACTATCATGACTGTCGCAAACTTATTATTATTAAAAATTTAATTTTATTAATGATAATTTTTTTTTTTTTTTTTTTTTTAATCTGCACTATTCCTACCTGCCCTGTGCCAATAACAGGCACACAACAACCCCATGTGAACACCTCAGGTTCATTCATGAAACGCTATTTAACACAATTTTCATAAACAAAACACCAGGCTGATACTATTATTTGATACTGGTCGGTTAGCAGCATGGGAGAAACACATACATGAATAACCGAACAAAGATTAAGGAAAAGAAAAAGTAAGAATTGATGTACCAACTGATAACAGCATTTAAAATGGCAGCCAGCATGGGAGAAACACATACATGACTTGCCAACAATGTAACCCTCCCTTTAAATGGGAGTAGGTCACAACTGAAAGAAATATATTAGACATATACCTAATCATGGAGCTGCCTAATTCGTCTAGATTGGCTCTCAGTCCACAAAACAGCCCCTCTGACTGATGTGTAAAATTTGACCAAACCAGTCTGATTCATATGAACCCCGTCAGCACTCACAAATTCAGTCAAAAACCTCTGATTAAAATGCTGTCGGGAATGTTCCCATAAATATAAACAATCCCTTTTGGTCGATTCCTCTTTCAAAAGATTGTTCACTGCTGTAACTTTTTCATTGAAAGCAGAATAGTGCCCAATTCTAGGCAACAGTTCTAACACAATAATGGTACAGACATTCTGCTGTACACAAAAATACACAAACTCCATTATTCGGTTGAATACACACTCTGGAGAAACAGAACAGACCCCAAGGTCATTACTGCCAATTGATAATACAACCCCATTTGGTTTTACATTGACTACCGTGTCACTGTGTTGCCACACATTCTTCTTTCCTTTACAATTTGCGTGCATGCCTCCCAATGCGTCCCAAACCACCTTAACACGTGAGGCCTCAAGGTTCAAATTCAATTTATCATTTTCTGTTGCCCAGCCCCGCAGTCTGTTCAAGAAGGAATCACCTAACAACAATATTGTTGTCTGTGTTGCCATCCCTGCGGGCGCCGCCATGGTGTGTAAACCGGCTGCAGACATTACACACGACATCGAAAACCGATAACGTTCAGAAAACCCATTACAGGTCATAAATTATTGATCCCGCAAACAAGAACCAATACGACAAAACAGTAAAGTTACTACTGCAAACCGTTTGAAGACACAAAACACGACATAAAAATGAAATTTAAAAGAAAAATGATCACGACGGACCTTCGCAGCCACTTCTTTTCTCTGACAACAAGATCTGAACCACACGCTTCATTCTCATTGGTCAACCTGCATAATGACCAAGGTCATAACCTACTGATAAACAAATACTACGGCCACTAATCTCTTCAGCAATTAAACTGGTGATGTTAAGAATATAAATCATATTTTCGTTGAAAATCTGTCTGTTTTATATTGAATGCAAAGTTAGAAAATTTTATATTAATCTTTTAACTGGTAATAGCGGTTTTACGTTAAAATGGCTATTACCAGTCAACTGGCAATAGCGGTTTTACGATAAAATCGCTATTACCAGTTAACTGGCAATAGCAATTTTATCGTAAAACCGCTATTACCAGTTAACTGGCAATAGCGATTTTATCGTAAAACCGCTATTACCAGTTAACTGGCAATAGCCACTTCGATAATTTTAACCCCCTTGAACCCCAGTTTTATATACTGTAAAACTGGGGTTTACAGGGGTAAACCGTATTTTTTCTTAGTTCTGCTCTATAATATAGATTGTGGGTACTCGTTAGAACCGCCTCGATGAGGCGGTTCTAACGTATACCCACAATCTATATTTTGAGCTGAAATAATAAACGTATCACAATTTTGCATGTTAAAATTTTCGATTTTCGGCGGTAAAATTTACAATGTATTGCTACAGGCGTGTTTTCGTAATTTTTATCTTAAAAATGTATGTTGTTTGTACGCATTACGTGTAGTAGCGTCACGATATGCCAATTCTAAAGACAACATACAGGGGAACAACCTACGTCATAGCAGAGATGTCGTACCCATTTCAGAAGCGGCCATATTGGTGTAAATAGGTAAATAAAATGCTTCAAACTAGATATGGCCCCGCGCCTGCCCGGGGGGTAGAAATATGGCGGCTGCCTTCGGGAGTGTGGCAGAGTGGTAAGACCCCACCGAAAACAGTCCCATTGCCGAGACCACCCGGTGCCTCGAAATAGGTGGCTGCCTTCAGGTTCTGTGGCAGTTGGGTAAAAGCCTCCAACATACAGAACAATCGTCCGTTCAACCGGTATAATCTTGTGAATAGAACTGTTCAAATGCATCTTACAATTTTTTTACAAAATTCATTACGCGAGATCTATCCTTTTAAACCTTTCCTATCTCATGTTACTACCACGCTGCATTTGTACGTGTATCATCATTGCTGGTGGGTCGCGCACCACAAAGAAGAAACCTCATCTGTATATGTTTGTACTGTGTATGTGTCACTTTTTCATGCTCCTTCACTCTGCACATCAAACAATGAAAGATGCATTTTTGTATACGTTATTAGATAAGTAACTTGTAATTTAATGTTACCCCAAAATTATTTCATGTTACACCAAAGTTAACAGAATCAGATACTTATCACTAAGTTCTGAAGTGTACGTCATCATCTAACACAGCTTATTTCTTTAGTAGTTTATAAAATCCTTTGTTCTTTCTAAAACTTATCACCTCAATAACTTCTCATCATAATAGTGGATCTCAAATTTAGCAAAGGATCTCCTGTTTTCAGAGCCAAGCTTTTATTTAAGCAAACGTTTTCGGCCTCCCTTGTCTGTAGGGAATAAAATATACAGGTCACTTTCCTTCTGTAGTGAATGGGGATGAAATTCCTTGTTAAAACAGGAGCCACTTGTTTGCCGTGAGTGGCGTCTCGTATGCTGGAAGAAGGGATCCTGATGATTGAGAAAAGCCCAGGGATCTCCAGCTTTTCAACACATCATTTTGGCCCATATTTCAGATAGACGAGGGGTTTGGGCTAGATTCGGCCTGAATCAATCGGCTCAGTCGTGCCAAGCTCTAGAATCGCACAGCTTGTTCTTTACTTCCTTCTCTCTTTTTACGTATCTTTATGGTACAAACCGGGTGTAATTTTTTTCTTATTCCTCTATCTTTGAGTGTTATTTGATGGGCGGCGGCTGATGGATCAATCGGTGGGCTTGTTCTGGGGAATTTCAGCAGAAACTTCTGTGAGGGAGAGAATACGGGTGGGGATGGGTCCCAACTGTTCCTCATTTTTTCATTAAAATCTGGGTGCATAGTTGGGAGTCATAAAACAGAAGTGGAGAGGAAGGACTCTGGTCCTGTCATCGAGTATAATAGCAATGTAGCCTTGGCGTTGGAAATAGGAGATCCATTTCCATTAAACGTCCCCTTGTAGGGCTCCAAGGAGGGTGGGGCGCATAGCTATCGAATCACAAATTATCACCATGGGATCCAACACGAGAAAAAGAGCATTTTTAGACTTATCTGATGACGACCCGGAACCGGCTACCTTCAATTTCAAAGCTAATGAAACCTTCGCTAGATTTTTGGTGATTTCAAGCAAGGAAGAAAAGGCCGTTACGACTCTTTCACCGTTTGTTATTGAAAAACAGATCGAATCGTTAATTGGTACTCCAAAAAATGTCAAAAAATTAAAAAACGGAACACTTTTAATCGAAACAAATAGAAAATCTCAAACCGAAAACCTCTTAAAAGTCAACAAATTTTTCAACATGAATGTTTCTGTCACGGAACATAAAACTTTAAATTCTTGCAAGGGCATTATCCGTGACAGAATGTTAAAACATGAAACTGAAGCCAGCATCGTGGAGTATCTGAAAGATCAAGGCGTAACGGCCTGTAAACGCTTTAAAATCAAAAAAGACGGAAATCTCATCGACACGAACACACTTCTTTTGACATTTAACACCACTTCCTTGCCGAAATCACTAAAGATTTTCTACAGGATTATATCGGTTGACATCTACGTGCCCAATCCTCTGCGATGTTTTAATTGTCAGAGGTTTGGACACCATGAAAACGATTGCACTGTCCCTGACGGGTCGGTTTGTGAGAAATGCGGTGGCACTGATCATCACACTCAAAATTGCAAGAACCCCCCAAAGTGCGTGAACTGCGGAAAAAATCATCTCTCCAAATCAAACGTCTGTGAAGTTTGGAAAACGGAAAAAGAAATTATGAAAATCAAAGTAACACAAAACGTAACATATTTAGAAGCAAAGAAAATCCAACAAAATAAACCAGAAAACACATTTGCTAAAGTTGTTCAATCCCTTACCAGCAAACCTGAAACCAAAGATTCCTCCACACAATTTAATGAAAAAGATTTTGAAATCAAACCACATTCAAAAGTAATTACTTCTACTGTTAAACCAAAAACATCGTCGCAACCTACTACATCGTCACAGCCTACATCTACTCACCATTCAAGATCAGAAAGTAAACAAACTTCACAGACCAGTTCACAGCCGAACACTAAACATTCTAGATCTCACTCCCGATCCACGTCGGGGACAGCGGATCAAAAAGAAAAAAAACGGCAAAGAAAAACATAAAGGATCCAACCCAAACAGTAAAGGAGCGTCGGCTGATCCAGTAAAACTGGCTAATCAGTACGGCGCCCTTGAGGACATGGAGTTGGACGTTGATCCCTCCACGTTCTCAAAGAATAATAAAAAATAAAGGATTAAATTCCTTGTTTTAATCTTCTCTCCATTCAACCATGGATAAGAAGTCATTAATTCAATGGAATTGTCGAGGACTGAAAGCCAATTTTAACGAACTTTTAATTTTATCTACACTTTTTTCTCCTAATGTCATTTGTCTCCAAGAAACTTTTTTGAAAACTACAGATAATATTAATTTCAAAGGTTACAGTATGTACAATCATATCACAACGGATAATCAGAAGGCATCAGGAGGTACATCAATCCTGGTAAAATCTGACGTTCCTCATAGGAAAATAGATGTAAACACTAATTTACAAGCTGTTGCTGTAAAAGTCACTTTATCCAAATCCATAACGATTTGTTCTGTCTACCTTCCACCTCATTATAATTTTTCTAAACAGGATTTAGAAAATTTAACTAATCAATTACCTAGTCCTTATATATTATTAGGAGACTTTAATAGTCACAGCAAATTATGGGGTTGCTCGGATACAAATGACAAAGGAGAAATCGTAGAAAATTTTATTGCTGAAAATGATTTGTTTATTTAACGATAAACAACCAACATACCTTCATTCTCCCACAAGGAATTATTTTGCTTTAGATCTTTCAATTTGCTCTCCAAATATTTATCTAGATTTTGATTGGTCTGTTGTGGACGATCTCCATGGGAGCGATCATTTTCCGATAGTAATTGAAGAAATTGAATCGACCCATGAGGATCGTCACCCCAGATGGAATTTGAGTAAAGCTAATTGGGAAAATTTTAATCAACTATGTAATGACAAACTCGACCCTGTTTTTTTTAAAACTGCAAATGATATACAAAATTTTACTGATCAATTGATTGATATTGCTGAAAAATGCATTCCTAAATCCTCGACTTTTTCAAAACGAAACAAACCTTGGTTTAATGACGAAGTTAAAACTTCGATCAATAAAAGAAAATCTGCATTACGAAAATTTAATAAACAACCAACAAAAGAAAATCTTATCCATGCCAAACATATGCGAGCTAAAGCTCGCAAAACAATAAAATCGGCCAAAAAAGCATCTTGGCAGCAATACGTCTCCAAACTGAATACCAGAACACCAACGAAGAAAATATGGGACATGATTCGAAAAATTAGTGGCAAAAACAAATCAAATAAACATGTCCATATCAAATCGAACGGAAATATATGTTCAACGGCTAAAGACATTTCCAATGCCTTGGGGGAAAATTTTCAGAAAAACTCCTATAGCTCAAATTATTCAGAAAGTTTCCAAAATATTAAACAAGAACAAGAGAAAAAGAATTTAAATTTTTCCTCATTAAATCACGAAAAATATAATTTGCCTTTCACTACTAAAGAATTATTAGATGCTCTCCAGAAATCCCATGATACTGCTGTTGGCCCTGATGACATTCACTATCAAATTTTAAAACATTTACCCAACAAGGCATTGGAAACATTATTAAATATTCTGAATGATATTTGGATCACTGGAAAATTCCCTGAAAACTGGAGAAAAGCTACCATTATTCCTATTCCGAAACCTAATAAAGATCATACTGAAGCCACTAATTACATACCTATTGCTTTGACAAGTTGCTTATGTAAAACAATTTAGAGAATGATTAATGATAGGCTGGTTTGGTTCTTAGAATCAAACCAGCTTATCACTAAATTTCAAGCTGGTTTTAGAAAAAAACAGCTCAACCAACGATCTTTTGATTCGTTTAGAATCATTTATACGTGATGCCTTTATTAAAAAAGAACATGTCGTAGCTGTATTCTTTGACCTAGAAAAGGCCTACGATACCACTTGGAAGTATGGCATCATGAAAGATTTACACACATTGGGCCTTAAAGGCCGATTACCACTTTTTGTTCAAAATTTCTTATCCGATCGAACATTTAATGTTCGCATGGGAAATACATTATCGGACACATTTGATCAAGAACAAGGTGTACCACAAGGTAGTATTTTATCACCAACCTTGTTCAGCATAAAACTTAATAATATAGTTAAATGTGTAAAAGACCCAGATTGTTCGCTTTTTGTTGACGATTTTGGAATTTTTTATCGTTCCAAAAATATGGAAACCATTGAATTTAAACTGCAAAGTTGTTTAAATAATATAGAAACTTGGGCAACAGAAAATGGTTTTAAATTTTCTAAAACAAAAACTCAGTGTGTTCATTTCTGCCAAATTCGAAAGTTGCATTTAGATCCTGTACTGACTATATACGGCAGTCTAATTCCAGTCGTCACTGAGGCGAAGTTTTTGGGTCTTTTATTTGATAGCAAACTGTCTTTTATTCCTCATATCAAAGCTTTGAAAGCTAAATGTTTAAAAGCTCTTGATATTCTTAAAGTCCTGTCCAGTTCCGACTGGGGAGGAGATCGCACTGTTCTTTTAAATCTTTATAGATCTTTAATTCGTTCGAAATTAGACTATGGTTCCATTGTCTATGGATCTGCTAGGAAATCTTATTTAAAATCTTTGGATACTATACATCAAGTTTTACGTTTAGCACTGGGTGCCTTTCGTACTCCACCTGTGGAAAGTCTTTATGCTGAATCAAATGAACCATCGCTTTATATTAGAAGAGAGAAATTGTCTCTTCAATATATTACAAAGTTAGCCGCAACTCCACGCAATTCAGCATATGACTCTGTTTTTAACCCTAACTATGAAAGATTTTATAATATCAAACCATCGGCTATTAAACCTCTTGGCTTAAGAATCAAACCTTTAATTAAAGAGGCCAATATTAATGTCCAAAATATTCAATCGTTCTCTTTGCCATCAAAAGAACCATGGACATTAAACCATCCCAAGATAATTTTAGACTTACATAAAAATAAGAAATCCGAAGTAGATTCACATATTTTTAAAAACGAATTTTTAGAAATCAAATCCAATTTTAAACATCACATTTCCATTTACACTGACGGTTCGAAACAAGATGAGAAAGTTGCGTGTTCTGTCATTAGTCCGAATTTTACTGACAGCATTAGATTACCCGATAATAGCTCTATTTTTACCGCTGAAGCAAAAGCAATCGATACTGCACTCTATTATATTCGAGACCAATCCGAAAAACATTTTATCATCTATTCAGATTCTCTTTCTGTATTGAAAGCTCTCAAAGATCAACAGCATAGAAACCCATTGATTCAACAAATTTTACGAAATATCACTATCTTTCCACCTCGAAAGAGATCATTTTTTGCTGGCTTCCCAGTCACGTTAATATTCGTGGGAATGAGTTAGCCGACTTAGAAGCTAAATCTGCTTTATCATTAAATATAACGAATTTAAAAATCCCTTTCTCAGATTTTAAATCCAACATAAATAAGTATATAAAGAATAAATGTCAATCTATTTGGGAAAACGAAACTAACAATAAATTGAATAAATTACAACCTAACTTTTATAGCAAATGTTCTTTCACAAATTACAATAGAAAAGATCAGACAAAGATCACTAGATGCCGTATTGGACATACAAGACTCACTCATTCCTACATTTTAAAAAACGAACAAGCACCTTTCTGTATATCTTGTAACGAACCGTTCACAGTGAAACACTTTCTCATTTCATGTGTAGAATTTCATGATATACGAACAAAATATTTTAATGTTTCAACGATGAAAGAACTTTTTAATGATGTACAATATTACCAAATAATCAATTTTCTTAAAGAAACCGGAATTTTTAACAAACTGTAATTATATTAAGATTTTAATTTTTAACCTTACTTTATTTTATGCATAATATATATTGTTTTAGACGCTATATGCCCTATTAGGGTTGAGCGTCTTTAAATAAGTCATCCATCCATCCATCCATCAAACTAGATATGTACATTACGAGTCTTCAGAAAACATACTTCAGCTGGTAACGAACAATATTTACATCCGATCAGTGAGATAATTCCACCTTGAAACATTGAAAAGGCTTCGATAGCTTCGCCACAAGATTTGAATCGGCGCTGTAAACAATGGTAGTTCCGACATCATTGCCAAATCAGCTTGTGTCGAATTATTTAAAGAAAAGGTCACATTTCGGAGACATATTTCAGTACGTTTGATTCTTTTATGACCTAATGCACCGACTGCGCCTACTTGTTGTGGCAAGTGCCTTTTGTGTAGCCAGCGCCGGCAAACCTACGAATGGTTATGACGTCACTGCTCTGACGTAGGTTGTTCCCACTGACATACATACATATGTATTCTTGCATAAATACCTATGCACATGGCTGTTTGAAGCTATTGTCAAATGGACCGAAAGCCGTGCTCAAACAGCGAAAACCATGTTCAAATCATGAAATTCGCGAGCTGTTTGAACATGGATTTTGAGCTTTTGATATCACAAGACGGGCCTTGTTTTGTCTACGTTACGTTAAGCGACGTAACGTTATTGCCCTGAACGTAGCGTTTTAGGGTTCTATGATGACGTCAAAGGGTTACTGCATGACAACGTCATTATAAACAACATTCAGAACGGGCCGGAAATTTGGTTTGCCTGTCGTATTTGAAGAGTTTATATGGAATTTATATGAAACTTTTGGGCGTTTTCGTCAAATTTGCTGTCGGAATCGTAAGTTATGCAAGAACAACGATCATCCATGGTTATTTCATTGCAATAACATTTGCCGGATCCCTCGGAAGATATTTGAACATTCGACCTAGCGGCCTCATGTTCAAACAGCTTCCTCGGGACCCGGCGAATGTTAATGCATGAAAAACCATGGTTGATCCTTATATTCTTGCATAAATATCTATGCTCATAGCTGTTTGAAGCCATAGTCAAATGAACCGAAAGCCGTGCTCAAACAGCCAAACCCATGTTCAAATCATGAAATTCGCGTGCTGTTTGAACGTGGATTTTGAGTTTTTGATACCACAAGACTGACCTTACTTTGTTTACGTAACGTTAAGCGACGAAACGTTATCGCCCTGAACGTAGCGTTTTAGGTTTCTATGATGACGTCAAATGGATACTGCGTAACAACGTCATTGTAAACAACATTCTGAACTGGCCACCATGTTTGTTCGTCGGTCTCATCTTGGGTTTATATGGAGTTTATATGGAGCTTTTGTGCGTTTTCGTCAAATTTTTTCTGTTGGAATCGTTAGTTATGCAAGAACAACGATCATCCATGGTTATATCATTGCATTAACATTTGCCGGATCCCTCGGAAGATATTTGAACATTCGGCCTAGCGGCCTCATGTTCAAACAGCTTCCTCGGGATCCGGCAAATGTTAATGCATGAAAAACCATGGTTAAAAACCATGTTGATCCCTATAATAGAATATCGAAAAGCTATATCCAAACTCCGGACAAAGTGCTTTGAGTAATCCGTAACCATTACGAAATATGAAAACACGCCTATAGAAATACATTGTAAATTTTACCGCCAAAAAAAGGAACTTTCTAGACGAAAAATTGTGATGCAAGTTCCAGTCACAGAACGCTGTAAGAAATGTTCTGTGTAAATGTAGGGAACTATAATTATAAAGACTACTGAATATGTTAAGTTCGGGTCACCAAATTGTGTAAGTATTGATCCGTGTAATGAAGGGAGCTTACTACTGAGTAGGTTAGGTCAATGCAAAGTTCCAGCTACACAAATGTGTAAGAATTAATCCATGTTAACTTGAGTGATGTATTGATAGATAATTTATAAATGCAATAAGCCATATGGCCCATGAGCACATATGCAATTAACAAACATACAATGATATGCAGGATAGCAGCACAGGTGAATAATATTAGTTATTTTGATTCTTGACGGGGAACATGGGATCATATTCCCCGCCTGACAGCGATATTTGCCCGAGCCGTTAGGCGAGGGAACTTGAAGGGGAACATGGAATCACATTCCCGTCTGAGAGCGATATTTGCCCGAGCCGTTAGGCGAGGGTTAATATCGCTTTCAGGCGGGGAATGTGATCCCATGTTCCCCGCCAAGAATCAAAATAACGAACGGCTCGGGCAAATATCGCTGCCAGGCGGGGTATGTGGTCCTATTTACCCCGTCAAGAATCAAAATAACGAACGGCTCGGGCAAATATCGCTGCCAGGCGGGGTATGTGGTCCTATTTACCCCGTCAAGAATCAAAATAACGAACGGCTCGGGCAAATATCGCTGTCAGACAGGGTATGTTATCCTATGTACTACGTCAAGATTCAAAATAACGAATTTATTATACTGGAGAGCTTTTTGAAGACATTTTGTACATTGTTTAAATGTTTTCCAAAGAATTCTTTTCTAGCGGACGTCGTCAGAAGTACATCATAGTGTGACGTAATCAAACGCGCTCTTCTGCTGACGGTGCTCAAAGGAAGTGTTTACGCCATGTTTAAACGAGAGTTTAAAACGGAAAACAGCAATATAAAGTACTGAATGAATTAAAAACAATCAAAATTCTTTATCCTTTTATTGGCTGGAATATATTGTGGTGCATGAAATAATTTCGCTTACATCTCTTATCAACTGCAGTAAATCAAATATGGCGGACATCGCAATTCAGCGATATTTTTGCTCACGGGGTATATGAAAACAAATGCCCTTGCGCTGTCCAATCAAAAGCCTGGAAATTTCTTTTCAGAAAGAATGCGTTAGTATAACATGTAATCTAACGCATTCTTTCAAGGCCACAAAAATACATATTTTATCTCCAATAAAACTTCGATAAACTTAGGTTGTAGGTGCCCGCCAGAACCGCCCGGAAGGGCATCCTCAGACTATAATTATAATGACTACGGGAGAGGTTAGGACAGTGCAAAGTTCAAGTCACCGAAACGGGAAGCAGTCTAATGGACAACATTTATTAAATAACTTTGATTGATAGACAAAATTCTTATCACGAAGAGAACATGATGCATTGCATATTTTGTGTATGTTGTAATGCGAGTAAAATACCGCAGAGTGCATACAAATTAGCATATAAATTCTAATAATGATATTTAAAATTAATGAATCGGTTATAATGACGAATAGAAACAAATCCTTCATTATTTTAAATGCATTCCTCAAATGAATTAATTGTCAAAATATTTTTAACAAATACCGAACGCACTTGAACACGTGCAAGGTCGTTAATAAGGCAATTTGTTGTCACGAGTACAATATTAATTTAGGAATTTCTTTTCGAATGCGTTCGTGTACCGAACATCCCTCTAATTCCAACTTTATATAGAGAGAAAATTGAGAGTTACAGAGGCATACATTATTAAAGATTCGGGGGCAAATAGTTTTTGGACTGTCTCTCTGTCTGTCTCTGTCTGTTTCTCTGCCTGTTTGCTCTAAAAAACTTTAATATTGGGCGTAACCGTCGCGTTTGACTGGTAACTGATAGGGCTTTCATATTTCACAAGCGTTGACCTTGTCACAGGATCTTTCCAGTGATACCATGATTTTTGACTTAATGACATTGACCTTCACATCTGGCCTACTATTTAAAATCTTTAACATTGGCCATAACTTTCGATCGGTAAATGATAGATCTTTCATATTTCGCATGGGTTTTCCAAGACCTTTCCGGTGATGCCATATTTTTGTACCTTATGACCTTGACCTGTGAACTATTAAAAAAAATCAACATTGGCCTTAACTGATAGGGCTTTCATATTTAATATGTGCATTGCTTGTTACAAGGCCTTACCAGTGGTACCATAATTTTGACCTAATGACCTTGACCTTGATGTTTGACCTACTTTTTTAAAACTTTAACATTGGACATAATGTTCGATTGATAAAAGAAAGGGCTTTTATATTTCACCCATGTATTCCTTCCACAATGCCTTATCGGTGATAAGTTAATTTTTGACCTTATGACCTTGACCTTGACGTTTGACCTGCTTTCTTAAAACTTTAACATTGGACATAACTTTCGATTGGTAAATGACAGGGCTTTTATATTCACCCGTGCATTCCTGCCACAATGTATTACCGGTGATAAGTTAATTTCTGAACTTATGACCATGACTTTGACACTTGACTTACTTTATTTTAAAAACTAATGCATGGTCTCCCTGCTCTTTTGAGCCTATGGTATTAAGACAAAAACGTCGAAGCGACGTCATAATGCGAATGGCGTCACGCCGTAATGGCGTTGTTGTGTCCGGGTTGAAGTATGTCACTACCGGTGTGTTTCTGGACTTATACCATCCCCACCTGGTCCCATACATATGATTTTCATATTATTCTTGTCTTTGTCAGGTCTATGTAATGTTTACCATGTCCATGTACGTTGTGTTTATGTATGTTCCTCGTGTGTCTTAGTAAGAACTGAGTGTAAATAAACTGTATGTCATGTTATGTTATTATTGGTCATTACTTTCGATTGGTAAGTGATGGAGCTTCTATATTTCAAATGCGCATACATTGTCACAAGACCATTCCGGTTATAACATAAATTTTGACCTTTTTACTTTGACTTTGATGTTTGGACCTCATTTAAAAAATAACATTGGCCATTACTGTTGATCGTTAAGTGATATGGCTTTCATTGTCACAAGGCCTTTCCAATGGTACCATAATTTTTTACTTTCACCTTGACATTTGACCTACTTTGCAAAGACTTTAGTATTGGCCATAATTTACGATTCGCAAATTTGCCAGGACAGGCTTAGACCCTCTGAGTGGTTTACCAGTACTCGTGTTGTCGATTTCAGCACTGCGTGAACGCATCATGCAGTCCAATCTATTTCTCCGAGCCCCCCCCCCCCCCCCCCCCCCCCATTGGCGGGGGCCTTAAAATATAAATATTGTAAAAAGACAGAGAGAGAGAGAGAGAGAGAGAGAGAGAGAGAGAGAGAGAGAGAGAGAGAGAGAGAGAGAGAAGGGATTGCCAGATGGGATATTGTTCAAAGAGTGCTAATATATGTACAAAACGAAATGTTTTCTTAACTAGAAAAAAAACCGCGATTCTTGATGCCAAGTTTATAGCAAACAATACTTAAGTGGTTTAAAGTTGAGAGGTGGTGATATCAGGATATTCATTTTGAAGTTTACGCACGGGACATAAAGATAACACGCCTATGTAATGAATACTCCTGCAAACCCCACTTTAAATAGGAAAAAGTTGGGTTTGCAGGGGTAATTATTATTTCCTTATATCTGCTCTAAAACATAGATTGTGGGTATTCGTTAGAACCGCCTCGTCGAGGCGGTTCTAACGTGTACCCAAAATCAATGTTTTAAGCAGAAATAATGAAAATCTCTTTTTTTCCTCTGAAAGTTTTCATTTTTTTTGGCGAAAATTTTTAGAAGCCATGTTTTCTGACAGCGTGCTTGATTTGCTTGGTTGAGTTTGACTACTTGATAAGGGTCATTCAGGAAGAAGCAAAATTCCAGTCGTTTTATCAGTTCTGTGATTGTGTAGCAGCAACAACTAATAATTTACCACTTTCAGACGCGAGCACTTACCTTTGAATTCTTGTTTTGTACCTGTACCTGTTTTGTGAAGGTATCAGTAGTGTATTTGGTACAATAATCGAAACGTACTTCAAAAAATGTCTGAAACAACCCAGTGGCGAAACGACTCGACATCGCATATTAGCGCTCTAAGACCAATCGAAGTACCAATCGAAGTCGCTACGATGTAAGCGCCTGTTGACAAAAAAACGACCAATCGCTGCAGGTTTTCTGAGAAAATGGTTGGGAGAATTTTAAATTCGGCAATTGTCTAAAACCCAAAAATCACAAAATAAACGCAAATCATAGAGTTCATAAATCAAAATTTATAAATAAAAGCAAAATTGTGACAACTCGCTATCAAAAAAATTCACCAAATGATCGGTGTTTTTGCAGTTTACTGGATAATCTATTTATTTAGTAGTATAGATGTATCAGTGAACTCTCGTTAACATTTCTTGTCAGTCTATGTTTTCATAATCAGTAGCAGTTTTTAGCATTTTCTTTACCATATACAGTAGAACTTCGATTGCTCTAAAAACGATAGCTTGTTTACCATGTCTGAGTCAAACCCGTTCCTGAACCCCTAGGGCAATCCTATACATAAGAAATAGTGGGGGATAACTGAGGAGATTTCCATCTTTTATCTTCAGAATCTTTGTTGTTTACTCCCATTAATAAGTAGCCTTTTGCGGAGACTGGTTCAGACAGTAAACTTCATGTATTCGTGAAAAGTAAAGGGACATTATGACAGTATGATTTGAATTGATATAGACCAATAAATTTATTTGTATTAGTATTTGTGTTAGGAAATGTATGCTGTGCGTATTCATAAGAATCGGCGTTTCTTATGGTTACACACAGCGCACAGTATCTCGATATGCCGACTGGCAGTAACACTCAGTGCCTCGAACTACCCCTGTCACGAACTGATTTTCGAGGTTCCAAAGGTGTTCGAGCCATTGAAGTTCGACTCTATATCATATAAAATATGTCCTCAAAAATCAGTTCGTGACAGGGGTAGTTCGAGGCACTGAGGGTTACTGTCAGGAGACATGAGGAGCTACCTTTTGACATCATTTGACTACCATAGTGTAGTTTATATTTTACTTTTTGTCCTTTGAGATCAGTGTGAATATTCTGAGAAATCAGAAATAAATTATTGGTTTAGACTCATATTCTAGACAGGTTTTTAATTTTTTGGACCCCAATTTGATTTATATCAGTCTTTGTATCGACTGCCTATTCGAAATTTGCAAAATTGCAGTATGTTTCCTCTGGCTTTCTTTGCCGGATCATTACAGGGTCACTGATGAGGCTTTATTAGCCGAAACTACGTAGTATGACCCATCTTCTTTCTTATGAATGTTTTCATTGCTCTTAGAGGAACTCATTTTTGATTTTTATTTGCATTCACTGCAGCTGGTGTTGTGCCGTGTGGCGGCCGTAAAACGTCTCCCCGTACATCAACCATAGTGTAGTTTATATTTTACTTTTTGTCCTTTGAGATCAGTGTGAATATTCTGAGAAATCAGAAATAAATTATTGGTTTAGACTCATATTCTAGACAGGTTTTTAATTTTTTGGACCCCAATTTGATTTATATCAGTCTTTGTATCGACTGCCTATTCGAAATTTGCAAAATTGCAGTATGTTTCCTCTGGCTTTCTTTGCCGGATCATTACAGGGTCACTGATGAGGCTTTATTAGCCGAAACTACGTAGTATGACCCATCTTCTTTCTTATGAATGTTTTCATTGCTCTTAGAGGAACTCATTTTTGATTTTTATTTGCCTTCACTGCAGCTGGTGTTGTGCCGTGTGGCGGCCGTAAAACGTCTCCCCGTACATCATACATAGTGTAGTTTATATTTTACTTTTTGTCCTTTGAGATCAGTGTGAATATTCTGAGAAATCAGAAATAAATTATTGGTTTAGACTCATATTCTAGACAGGTTTTTAATTTTTTGGACCCCAATTTGATTTATATCAGTCTTTGTATCGACTGCCTATTCGAAATTTGCAAAATTGCAGTATGTTTCCTCTGGCTTTCTTTGCCGGATCATTACAGGGTCACTGATGAGGCTTTATTAGCCGAAACTACGTAGTATGACCCATCTTCTTTCTTATGAATGTTTTCATTGCTCTTAGAGGAACTCATTTTTGATTTTTATTTGCCTTCACTGCAGCTGGTGTTGTGCCGTGTGGCGGCCGTAAAACGTCTCCCCGTACATCAACCATAGTGTAGTTTATATTTTACTTTTTGTCCTTTGAGATCAGTGTGAATATTCTGAGAAATCAGAAATAAATTATTGGTTTAGACTCATATTCTAGACAGGTTTTTAATTTTTTGGACCCCAATTTGATTTATATCAGTCTTTGTATCGACTGCCTATTCGAAATTTGCAAAATTGCAGTATGTTTCCTCTGGCTTTCTTTGCCGGATCATTACAGGGTCACTGATGAGGCTTTATTAGCCGAAACTACGTAGTATGACCCATCTTCTTTCTTATGAATGTTTTCATTGCTCTTAGAGGAACTCATTTTTGATTTTTATTCTATTATGAAAATGTATGCTGAGTGTACTCATTAGAATCGCCTCATCGAGGCAATTCTAATGAGTACACACAGTATACATTTGCAAGATAAAAGACTATAATCTCCTAAATCCCCCTCCCACTATTTCTTATGTAGAGGATTTCCCTAGAGGCTCTAGAATGGGTTCGACTCAGCCATGGGAAACGGGCCATCGGTGTTCGAGCCATCGAAGTTCTACTGTACCTACACAAAAAGTATACAGCTGCTTGTAGGGTTGCGTGTCCTTGGTAGTTCAGGACCTTTAATCTGATTAATATTCAGCAAATCCTGACTGGCTGTTTGACTTGTGTTAGTTTTTAATTTAACAGTTCAACGGACGCCACGTAGAAGCCTCCGTGGTGCAGTGGTTACGCTACTCGCCTTGTAAACCAGGGATCGCAGGATCGATCCCGGGCTTCTCCAGACTTTCGGATGAGTCTTTAAACCGAGGTCCCGTCTCCGTATGACTAGCTGTTGGTGGGACGTAAAACTCAAACACTCACTCACACAACGGACGCCACCCCAGGACCTACTTTCCATTATGGCTTTCGCGTAGAAGAATACACCAATTCCGATGTATTCTTTTGCTTCCTACAGATGCAATAAAGTTAGAAGAGGCTCCCACCCACCAGGGGTTGTAGAAATAAATTGGGCTGCATGGTGATTCCACGCAGAGCTGAAACAAACCGCACATAAGTACAGGTTAAACGGTTAGAGGGTTTAAGCTTGCTTGTAGGAACAGTTTTGCGAGTCAGACCGTCCCTGCATGTAAACCTTATTGGTTTTATTGGGCGGCAAGGCTTGATATTTCATCTCAATGTCGGTTACAACTCCCAGTAAATTCGAAGCAGCGTCTCCTAAATGACCTAAATAATGTTGAGAGGGCGTTAAACCTTAAATTTCGACCTGCACGGTGTTTAATGGCCTCAAAATGGCCTGATTTCCGCAAACCTTGCAACTGTTGGTCGGCTTTGTCTTTGTCTGCGTCAGAAATTCCTCTTACGCTCAAAATGTATTATGAATAAGTATACATACTTCATCTATAATTTAAGAGACTTCCAACTCTGTGGAATACTAATAGGATGTTGTCTGATGTGCATACCGAACACGCACGCGCCTCACGTGTCATCCCAAGTGTGTTGTAATAGACTTTTTTCAGTAAAGCAACCACACGTCAACAATGATACCAAGAAGATATATTGTCAGATTCATGATTTTTATGTCGATTGCTTGTCGATCGACCCAACGGTAGTAATACTTCTGCGTGGAGTGTTGTTGTCCACGTGAGCATTGAATTAGAATGCATACAAAGGGTTTGTATACTACTTATCCGTTTAATACCATATAAAATCTTCCATCTAGCCTCGTAATAATATCGGAATTGACGGATTTTTTTCGAGATGGCTTGATTTTGCAATGCTAAGTGTTCTTCGATGGTGGCATCCCAATGGCTATGTCCTATTATTGTATGTATATCCTTGGGGCTACCAGGGATTGTTGAAATCTTGGCTAAAATGGGGATTCGTTTGGGCCAATTAGCCTTGTATTACCCGTTATCAACAAGAGAACGAATGTCCTATTCAATATGGGCCCCGCCAAGCGATTTTGATACTTATCGCCTATGCGAGCAGCGAAGGTTCAGGCGAGCCTGCGCATCCGCGCAGTCTCGCCAGAACCTTCGCTGCTCGCTCATACAAGCAAAGCCAAGTCCCTGGCCCCTCTGAATGGATGGGCATGCGCAGTTAACATTTGTCATGACGGAATGCTCGAAGACACAAATTCGCTTGGCGGGGCTCATATATGAAAACAATCCTTCTGATGACGTCATTGCGGAGGAATCACTTTAAGGTGAAACATAAGCACGGACTTTTTCTCTACCTGGTTTTTCCCCTTCTTCTCCCTCTTTTCCCTTATGTACTTTTCACTATCTTTCACCTATTTTCGGCATGTCTTTATTTTGGCCGCACTTGATTGGTATAGACAGCAAGGTGTCTCAAAGGCTGCAGGGCAAAATTACAATTTCAGAACTATTTATTTCGTCGTTTTGGCCTGGATAGCATGATTTCGGTCTTCGAGTATCTCTCAAAGGGCTGACATGCATATTGTGAGCAGTTGTGGGATTACTGTATTCGGAAACCCACATTGAGAAAGTGTGGTTGAACATGAGAGAGAATGAAGGTCGTTCAAAATGTTTGCAGCACCATTTTAATACGGTAGTAGAACGAATATGGTGAAATATTTATATTAGCGGAACTACCATTTGTTTCTTCTTGAAACCTTCATCTTTTTACTTATTTCGTCGAAATATGAGGAAATCGGGTCAATTTACAGGATTTCCCACTTTTTCAACGTATTGTTCGGACCGTCTCATGGCTAAAATCGGGGTGGGGGAAGAACATTTTACCCTATCTAACGTGATCTTCTGGATCTATTAGCCAAATGTCCTATTCGGTTTCTGAAAACAATCCTTCTGATGACGCCATAGGTCGTGGCGCAGGGGTCTCAGTAAGCTGAAAAATGCGCTCGGACCTCTTTATTTTGGCGTTTTTTCTCTCTCCTTCACCTCCGCCTCGCACCGCGGTTCCTGGACAGGCTTAGATCCTCTAAGCAATTTACCAGTACTAATGTGCGGGCCGGATTCAGCTCTGCGTGGAAGCATCATGCAGCCCATATATTTCTTCAAGCCCCTATGGGCGGGGGCAAAGTAAATACGCAAATATACTCTATGGTAGTGGAAATGATATACGAGTGCAATTGGAATAGGAATATAACCTAAACACGCGAGCCGAAAAGTCAGCTAAATTGTGTAAACCGCGGCGGGGTTGGTGTGCCGTAACACCGGTTGCAACCCAGCGGTAATTTAATACTGGTTTTATTTGATTTATGTTTAGTGCTGTTCAGTTTTCTCACTCGCGAGTGTGAGTGAGTGAGTGTTTAAGTTTTACGTCTCACCAACAGCTGAGGTCATACGGAGACGGGACCTCGGTTTAAAGACTCATCCGAAAGTCTGGAGAAGCCCGGGATCGACACTCGCGAGTGTCCCGTGTGTCCGGATTCATTTAGTTCTGTAAAGCCAACTGGGATGCCACCCGTTTGGGAAAGAGAAACTAGCCCGGCTTGTCGCCGCTTGGCTTAGTTTTGTTGCTTGTTAAGATGTGTTTGGCCGTCCGTTTCACTTTGATGTCTGGGATTGGCTTTGGGTCCTGATCCGATCAGAAATATCATTACATATTTAAAATCCATTTTAATACATATACTCTGCAAACAAAAAGCTGAACAAAAACACGTATCCAAATAACAATAACGCACTGACCGTTGACCCACTTCTATTGACCTGTATTCAAGAAAGAAAATGCAAATCCAGCTAAACACTAAGCCGACTTACTGTGTTACCTAGATTCTGATCATGCGTGAATACAACAAATAATCAAATTAGATCAACGTTTTTAAATAATCTGATAAATCAAAATGGATGTATGTACGAGTGGCCTGAATGGTATGCTTATATAAGCAGATCGATCAGTGCCCATGCTGAAGTTGAAAAGAGCACGAAAATCCGACGGAGTGAGATGCCTTTTATGAATTTTACAAGGAATTTTCTGGTGCAAAACATTTAACGGTTTGTAATTTGCCTCTCTTTTTGCAGCTAGCAACGATTGGAATTGGATAAACTTCCATTCAGCTGACTGCAAATGTCATTTCTGATGCCACATGCTTCCAGGCAATCAGAAATAACCACTGTTTTGCCTTTTTTCCATACACGCGTCTAAGTGACCAATTTGACCTTGCCGTAAAACATGACAAGGTAAACCAAAGGTCATCATTTGAACAAACTTGGTGGGACGCGAGTCCCCGATGCTGCATGCTAAGTATCAAGGGCATTAGCCATTCGGTTCCTGAGAAGGAGATTTTTAAAAGTTTTTGCCATATATGGACATGGCGGCCATATTAGTAATGTAACCCAGTCCTCACGAACAAACTTTCGTTCCCCCTTCCCATAGAAGCTCCACATGTAATCTGGTTTGAATCAACCCAGCAGTTTAAATGAAGAAGATCTGAGGCATCCAGGACAAAGGTCCCTAGCTTGGCCTTTTGAATTGAGCTGATTGCAAATATCATTTCTGATGCCAAGCTACGATGCAAATAAATAATCCACTGTTTTGCCTCTTTTTCCATAAAAATGACTAAGTGACCAAATTTGATCTTGCCATAAAACAGGTCAGGGTCAACAAAAGGTCATCATTTGAACAAACTTAGTAGGCATCTCCTAAATGTCACATCTCCAAAATGGCTACTTTTCTGATGAAAATCCTTGATATTTGTCTTATTTATACTGCAAACATAGGTTGTGGGTGTCCGTTATAACCATTTAGGCGGTTCTAACGAGTACCCACAACCTATTTCTTCGAGCCGAAATAAGGAAAATAATGTATGACCCCGTAAACCCGAGTTTTCTTTATATAAAGTGGGGTTTAAGGGGGTGTTCATTTCACGGACTTGTGCACGTGATGTGTCAGTGCTTTGACTGATGCACCTGCTTGTTTCAGCAGTGCTAAAATTAATCTTAGCTATTTACCATGCCTTATCTGTGATTGTAATTTGATATCTGCTTCAAATAAATATCAAACCAAATTCAGACCATTCCCTAACTTTCTAACTTTTTCCAACAGGTGGCTATTTTCATACGATATGTTAATTAACTCTTTGCGTTCATTTTTCAAATATTTAGTTATTAATTTAAACACCTTTTTGACATACAACGTGACATTTCCAGTATTTGTTCTTCTGTTTGTACTTCCAATTTCTAACATTTAACAATGTAAAGCTCTGATCTTAACCCTTTTTGTAGCAAATGGAATCTTCCACCTTATATATGGCAGGAGTCCATTTCAGAATTTAGGGGTTTCAGGTTGTGTTTTCTTCAAAATTTGTTTGAAAATTGACTGAACTTTTTACAATCAGTGAAGGCCCTGATCACACGTCGCGTTCTGCGGCGTCTGATCTGGGCCTGCACTGTTTGCCACTTACTCCTTTTGGGGTTTCCGGTAACAAATGGGTTAACTATCAAGAGGGATTAGCTAATACTTTGTAGTAGGCGGTCACGAAGAATCACTGAACCGCTTCATAAAATAGTACAGTGATCCGCTATGAAGACCACCTGAAATTAGGGCCAATCTTGCTTTTTCTCGTAGTTATTCTTGCTTCATTCTTTCTGCACACTTTGTCTTCCTGTCAAGGACCACCTTTGGGACTGTTCAAAAGTGGTCTTAAAGACCACTTTTGAACAGTCCCAAAAGTGGTCTTAATTGAGGAATTTTACTGTACTTGGACATCTGCGCATTGCAAAGATTCTGCGAGCAAACTGATCAGAATCTTCGCTGAACGCAAAATTGATGGATATTGTCCTTAGTTTTTTTGTCAGAAAAGAGTGCCTACTGATTGATTATTGTCATCACGAAAACAGGCCTATATAACTTTGATCTCCTCAAACCCCATTTTTATATAGTAAAACTGGAGTTTACAGGCGTATACATAGTTTTTCCTTATTTCTGCTCAAAACAATCTCTGTTTGGAGGAGAAATATGAAAACTATCGGACTTTTTTTATCGGTAAATTTTCATTTTCTGGCGGCAAACTTTTCAGTATGTTTTTGAAATGCATATTTACTGTGCATACATGTCGGGTAAAAGTCCCACAGAATCAAAAGCAGCATTTCGAAAATGACCCAAACAGTGTTGCTGGGGATGTAAATCCTTGACACAAACAAACAAAACATACATATATACTTTTTGTTTGTTTTGTTTGATTCGAGGTTTAACGTCCCCGTCAACATTGTATAGGTCATTTTGGAGATGCTGCTTTACATTTTGTAGAACCTTTACCCGACATTGAGATGAAACGACATCTCAAGCCCTTTCGCCCAATTAAACAAATAGGGTTTATAGGCATGGATGGTCCGACTCATATCGCTTTGCCTGGGCAGGCTTAGTTCCTCTGAGCGGTTTACCAGTACACGGGTGCGGTCAGTTTCAGCTCTGCGTTGAAGCATCATGCAGCCCATCTATTTCTTCAAGCCCCTATGGGCGGGGGCGTCATTTATTAACTCGTAGAAATACAAACTTAAAGGAGAAAGGTGAAAAAATATGATGTCTTTTCAGTTTTGTGCATGCGACAATTTGTCTTCCGTCACGTGGCATTGATTCAGATCCTCTTTGCCGGCTATGATTCATGTTTGTATATTTAAAACAGCTGATTAAATATTGAATGCAAATATATTATATTATTAAGCAGATTTCTTTACGATACGACAACTCTAAGTAAATATGTAGTAATGATTTGGTTATGTTGTGGTTGAAAACAAATACACAGTTTTATTAGGTAAATGCAGAAATTAAACTGCTTATACGGAATCCAAATTTGGACAAAGCGCGTCTTGCCAAATTGGTCCTTCGGTGAATAAGAATTTCTGTGAGTGGCAGCTAGGAAAATAGTTCTTTACTGAGGGTTTACCCCTCAATTCTGGTATATTATGCACAGTGTATACCCTAATCCATTACGAAAACCCGCCTATACTAATACTTCGTAAATAATAGCGCCGAAAAAAAAAACTTTCAGATGAAAAATTGTGATATTTTTCCTATTTCTCCTCAAAATATACGAGGGATGTTCGAAAAGAATTGCTTATTGTTCTCTAGCTCGATATCCACGCTAGGCACGGTCAAAACCAATGCATGCTTGTATAGGGCTATTCAATATCTACACAATGGTGTATAAATGTTAATGTTAGACTACGTGTAAGACATAAAATTTGCCATTTGAATACACGCAGGCATTTACCACTGCAGTAAAATTGGTTGGTACATGTAGAAGCGTCGACTAAAAAAGATGAAATACGGGCTTACATCAAAGCTTGCTCAAAACTCGGTTGTTCTTTGAAGAAGCTGATGACTGAAATTTCTACTGCTTTTGGGCCTTCTTGTGTGTCTTATGACACAGTTCGGCGGTGTAAAAGAAATTTGAGTCTGGTGATGAGTCCATCAAAATGCACCGAAATCAGGTTGGCCAAAATCTGCATCTCGTAACGAAATCGTTCCCAAAATAAAGGAAATCAGTGAAGGATATGCCAGATTTACAGTTCGTGATATTGCACGAAAGGTAGGCATATCACTATCAACGGTTCACCTTATTTTGAAGAAGCATTTGAAAGTCAGAAAGATTTCTGGTAAATGGGTGCCACATCTGTTGACTTACGAGCAAAAGAGGCAATGGGTTAAAGCGGCCAAAACGCTGCTTCAAATCTTTCCAAAATATGACAAAAATAGTTTGCCAATGTCGTCATAGGTGATGAAACCTAGACCCATTATTTTGAGCCCGTCAGAAAGGTTAGCAATAAGTTCTGGGGCACTAACCACAGCCAACGCCAATAATTTGCCAAACGTTCTTTGGGTACAAAGAAGGTTTTGTATGCAATCTTCTTCTCTGGTCAAGGAGTCGCAATAAAAGTGCTGGTGAAAAAGGTCAAAAGCATCACCGGAAAGTACCACAAAGACGTAGTACTGAAGAAACTAAAAAGTATTATCAGAAACGACGCCCTGCCACTGTTTTAAACATGTCTGTCTTCTATATGACAATGCAACCGCCAATACCTCCGCAATAGTTACGGCGTTCTTGAACAAAGAAAAAGTGACTGTTTTGCCTCACCCCCGTATTCTCTAGACCTTGCCCCATGTGATTTCATTTTGTTTCCGAAATTGAAGTCATTCCTTGCTGGGCGGAACTATCAGTCCCGACAGGCACTTCGGTCTGACATTCATTAGTACCTTATTACTGTGCCCAAATCAGCGTACCGTGACGCCTTCAAGAAGTTGATACGTCGCTGAATCTTTGCATTGCTAGCCACGGGGAGTACGTCGTGGGCAAGAAATGAGCACTTTTGGGCTAACGTTAAATTTGAAGTCTCCAGATAGAAATAAGCAATTCTTTTCGAACATCCCTCGTAGATTGTTAGTATACGTTAGAACCGCCAGATCGAGGCGGTTCTAACGAGTACCCACAATCTATATTTTAGAGCAGAAATAAGAAAAATAAGCTATACCCTTGTAATACCAAATTTTACCATATAAAAGTGGGGTTCAAGGGGGTCATAATTATATAGGCGTGTTTTCGTGATGCTGACCCAGCTTTCTGTAGCGTCTCAGTTTTGTCTACGGTGTTTTCAACGTCCCAATATACAAGCCAAGTCCTGATTTAAATATATCCTTTTTAGACAACACTGTGACGTCAAAGGGACAATAATTTGTGGCTATGAATAACCGTCGCCTAGATTTTGTACAAATAAAAATCAAAAATGAGTTCCTTTAAGAGCAATGAAAACATTCATAAGAAAGAAGATGGGTCATACTACGTAGTTTTGGCTTATAAAGCCTCATCAGTGACCCTGTAATGATTCGGCAAAGAAAGCCAGAGGAAACATACTGCAATTTGGCAAATTTCGAATCGGCAGTCGATACAAAGACTGATATAAATCAAATTGGGGTCAAAAAAAAAATAAAAACCTGTCTAGAATATGAGTCTAAACCAATAATTTATTTCTGATTTCTCAGAATATTCACGCTGATCTCAAAGGACCGAAAGTAAAATATAAACTACACTATGGTTGATTGCTCGGTAAGTGATAGACAAGTGGACATTAAACGTAAAAAGAAAATAGCTGTGTTTCTACTAACATGCTGAAAATGTTTTTGGTCGGTAGGTAGGAGAAACCCCTTTTTTATTATTTTATAATTTTCTCCCGAAAGTCGGGAGTCGGGCCTGTATTTTTAATTTATTTTTGTTTTTGTACATGTTTGTTTTTTGTTAATAAAATTGTCATGCTTAGACTTGTACGGTATAAACAATTTAATAATAAAAACAATTGCCTGCTTTAAAAACCCTCGATCAGCAGGGATCCCATCTAGCGGTAAAACAAAACAGAAGAAGATAAAGGTGATACCGTTAAAAATCGGCGCATGGAATGTGCGCACCTTGATAGATAGTGCTGGTTCAGACAGTACACAGCGTAGAACAGCTCTAGTTGGTAGAGAACTTAATCGATACAAAGTCGAGATTGCAGCTCTGAGCGAAATTCGCCTTGCAGAGGAAGGGCAAATACTAGAAGTTGGTGCTGGCTGCACTTCTTCTGGGGTGGACGCAAAAAAGAAGAGCGATGGGAAGCAGGTTAGGCTTTGCCGTAAAATCACACCTTGTCAGCAAGCTCTCAGGACTTTCAAAAGGCATAAATGACCGCCCGATGACGCTGAGACTACCCCTATCTGGTAAGGGGCATGTTTCTATTGTAAGTGCATATGTACCCGCAATGACGAACCCAGATGAGGCCAAAGACAAGTTCTATGATGATTTGGACTCTGTGATTTCTGCTACATGTACATCCCCGGGCAGACAAACCAATCATCCTGGGAGACTTCAATGCTAGACTGGACACAGACCAACATACCTGGGAAGGTGTGATTGGGAATAACGGAGTAGGAAATAGCAATAGAAATGGCCTCCTCCTTTTGAGGAAGTGTGCAAAGCATGGACTGCTGATCACCAAATGAATGCAGTCTTCCGATTGCCAGCTCGAAACAAGACATCATGGACGCATCCTCGCTCCAAAATAGAAGTGAGGGCAATGATCAGGAATCGATACAACCAACCCACAGTTCCCATCAGATACACCAAAGGGAAAGAAACACAACCATGAAACAGCAGACCCTAATGGAAACATCAATAGTGGAAAGCCAAAAGGACAGTTACTGTCCCACAAAATGACCAATTGGCTATCCAAAACAAAATCATATAAGCGATACAAACAGTCAAAGACAAATAATAACAAAAATAAACCGCGACAGCAGAACCCCATTAGAACGGTCAGTGAAACGAATTCCACTGGGGGACTTAAAACGATTTTTAGTGGCCACAATCATCGCCCTTACCTCCGTCACGGCTTTTCAAAACATAAAACACAAGCGACACGCATACTCAATGACAACCCATAACAAAAATAAATCGCGACAGAAGAACAGCCTTGGAACCGTCGGTGAAACCACTTCCAGCGGTGGTGGGGGTGGGGGGGGGGGGGGAGGTTAAATCGATTTTACGTGGCCACAATCCTCGCCCTTACTTCCGTCGCGATTTAGACAAATAATTTGTTCAGCCCGCATGAAGGCCTCCTAACTCATCAGTGCAACGTCTCCGTGAATACACACACAAAAAAAATCGAAGTACCACAGAGATGAAACAACGGTGAGGACTCGACAGCAAGAAACCAATGAAATGCTGGAGCAAAAGAAAACCAACAGTTAGACTCCGATGGGCCCGACCAGAGACAGAGCATCAGGCACCAATCAACATTACATAGAATAAGATCCTCTCTAATTCTCAGTTTAAGCCTTTACGCTGGAACCGTCATAGAATCAAAGGCCTGACCCACCGGCGTGCAATTAAAGAGGTAAGCAAAGTTGTCAATCGTGATTGGGTTATCTACCATGCATGCAGTCTGTCCTGTAACATTTCTGTTGTACCCAATCTTTTAATATCGAAGAATGATTTTAGGAAATTGGGTGCTGAAGTCATTGCAGTTATACTACGTTACCATAAAATTCCGGTTCCGATAGACCTTGTTGCAGAAGAGATTTTAGTCCAATATTGAATTTTGAAATTAAATCAGAATGACGTCTATAAAATTTTGAAAAGGCTTTACGTAGTTTATGGTACCGATAACCCTGATTAAGAAGTTTAGCCGTTAACAATTTAGTACGAGTGTTGAAGTCAGTTACATGACTAATCACTCTGGCAAATCGAATCAATTGCGAAATATAAACGCCATAGGATGGCGCACGAGGAACATTACCACCCAAAAAAGGAAAATGTACAATCTCAAACACTGGCATCTCATTGATTATGTCATAGTTAGAGGGAAGGACAGATAGGAGGTCAGCGTGACAAAGACTGTGTCTGGTGCGGACTGCTGGGCAGATCACAGGCTTGTCGTCAGCAAACTCAACTTGCGTATCCAGCCTACACGACGACCACAAGGCAAGAAAGTGCTCAAGAGGCTGGATGTCTGCAAGCTGAAACAAGACAGCAAGAGGCAAAATAGAAGTGGAGGCAATGATCAGGAATCGATACAATCAACCCACAGCTCCCATCAGAGACACCAAAGGGAAAGAAACACAAACAATAAGCGACACAAACACCCAAAGACAAACCATTATCAAAACTAAACCGCGCCAGAAGAACCGCCTTTGAACGGCCGGCGGAAACGAATTCCACTAGGGGGCTTTAATCGATTTTACGTGGCCACAATCCTCGCCCTTACTTCCGTCGCGATTTAGACAAATAATTTAGACAACAAGCCTTCACCTATGACACCTGCAACAGACTAGATGCAATGGAATTCAGTTCAGATGATCATGAAGAGAACTCGAAAGACTTCAGAGACACTGTTCACCCTTCAGCAATTGATTCCCTAGGTCCAGTATTTCGCAAACACCAAGACTGGTTTGACGAGAATAATGAAAAGATCCAGTGACTCCTTGAAGAAAAGCACCAAAGACAAAGGGCATGTCTCAGTGGTACCAGCTCAGTATCTAACAAGGCGGTCTATTCAGATATATGCAAGGTAGTCCTAACAAGACTCAGATACATGCAAGACTCCTGGCTAAGCATCGAGGCTGATGAAATCCAGTCCTTTGCAGGCAGAAAGGATATAAAGAAGTTCTTTGATGTACTAAAGACAGTTTACGACCCAAAAGCTCAGGAACCACTTCTCTCCTCAGTGCAGATGGAACTAGTCTTCTGAGTGACAAAGCGGCTTTCTTGAAAAGATAGGCTGAGCACTTTGATAGTGATCTTAATCGGTCATCCTCTATCAATGATGATGCTATCAACAGACTACCACAGGTTGAATGTAATCTGCTGCTTGACAAGTTCCCAACCGTTACTGAAATAGTGAGAGCAATAAAACTTCTGACATCTGGCAAGGTTCCAGGGCCAAATGCATTACCTGCTGAGATTTACAAAGCAGGAGGTACTCCAGTTGCAAAGAAGTTGACATAGTTATTTCACAATATGTCGAGAAAAGAAACCATCCCTCAATTTCAAGGATGCGTCAATTGTCAACATATTTAAACGGGAAGGGAACCCTCAGATCTGTGACAATCACTGTGGCATCCTTTTATTGTCAATAGCTGGGAAAGTCCTTGCAAGAGTCCTACTTAATCGAATAAATGAACATTTTGAACAGTCAGGGCTTCTACCAGAAAGCCAGTGTGAGTTTAGGAAGGACAGAGGAACAATTGACATGATCTTCACAGCAAGGCAGCTGCAAATGAAATACCAGGAAGAGGACATTGACCTATACATGACCCTTTGTTGACATCACCAAAGCATTTGACACAGTCAGTCGTGAGGGCCTTTGGAAGATCATGGTGAAGTATGGATGACCAACAAAGTTCATAGCAATGGTAAGAAAGTTCCACGATGGATTGCGTGCACGGGTCCAAAATGATGGTGAATTTTTAGATCCATTCCCTGTGACAAACGGAGTCAAGCAAGGCTGTGTGCTAGCCCCAACTCTGTTCAGCATGCTGCATTCTGCCATGCTCACATATGCACGCCAAGATGTTGACAATGGCGTACCTATTAGTTATCGCTTTAATGGAAAGCTTTTCAATATCAGAAGTTGCAAGCCAAATCTAGGTGTAGACAGAGGTGCTAGATGAGTTCCACTTTGCTGATGACATGGCGAAAGGTGCTCCTACAGAAGAGAAGATGCAAAAAGGTATTGATCAAGTATCCGATTCCTGTGATAGCTCTGGTCTCACAATCAGCATCAAAACCACTGAAGTAGTCTATCAGCCAGCACCTGGTAAGCCTTACAAAAACCCACCATCAGGTCAAAGATTGCAAGTGGTAGACAAGTTCACCTACTTTGGAATCACACTGTCAAGAGCCGTGCACATTGATAATATAGTGAATACTAAGATTTCTTGGTAGTGTCTGGGATCGCAGTGGAATCAAACTTGACACAAAACTGAAAGTCTACAGAACTGTGGTGCTGCCAATACTATTGTATGGATGTGAAACATGGACAGTTTACATACATGCTCTTCTGAAATTAGCACAATCAAGATGGACAAGCCATGTTACCAGAATGCCTAAGGAACGTTTGCCAAAGAAAATTATCTATGGAGAACTAGAAATGGGCAAATGCTCACAAGGCGGTCAGAAGAAGCGATACAAGGATACCCCCAAAGCCTCCCTCAGGGAATTCAACATTCAAACAGAGTCATGGGAACAAATTGCATAGGACAGAGCAGTGGAGAAGTCTCATCTAAAGAGTGCCAATGAATACGAGGCAAAAAGAATCAGTGAAGCTGAGCAGCAAAGCCAGAGCTAAGGCATCACCAAACCAACAGATCTATCTTCCTCTAGACTCTATTGCTCTATTTGCAACAGACAGTTCAGAGCTAGAATTGGTCTCATGAGCTATCTTAGAACACACAAATAGTAACATTTATCAAAATTTGATAAAGATTTGTCATTTTATTTGTCAGTAATGACAGACGAACTATTATTATATCATAATTCATTTTAGATACTCAAAAAAGTCAGCTCTGTATTTTGGAGGATACTAAAGGCAATAAAAAAACTACAAAAATGTACTTAAAACGCGAAATAACTGTGGGAAAATGTAACGACGACACTGGGTGGAGTCGGAACTTGGAAATGTAAGGGTCGATGTTTTTATGATTTATTTTGTTCTTGTATTGATAAAAATTGTACAGTCGGGGTGGTGGTGGTGATGGTTGGGGGGGGGGGGGGGGCGCAGTGGGGTCTGAATCAGGGTCTGTCGGGTCAGTGGAAACATGGCTATTTTTAGGCCTTAGCAACATAACTCCGGTTCATATGGTAACTTTGGGTCGATTTACAAACACGACTCATTATAGACTGAATACATGTGGTATGTTTGTCGACGTTTTTTTTTTTTGGCGGCATGATTCACATTTTTTGTATGTTTTCTTATAAGGTTCTTTTTCCATTGCTTTTACATCTTGTCAGGAAAAGAGAGCCAGTGAGTGACTTTACTTGCTTTGATTATATCATCTTTTGAAACATTGCCTCCCATACTAGTACCATTGGTGGCAGTTCTGTTTCATCGAGTAGAGTTGTCTTTAGAAAGGAATAAAATTTTGTAATAATTATCCCCATGCTTTCAGAAAAGCGTTGTGGATATTGAGAACGCCTGTGTCCGTCAGGTCGTCCATCACGCTATCCCGTCCTAGACCAGTGAACGGAATGCAACCGAGTTTGGCACATGGCTTTCTTACATGGTGCGGGTATATAAGCACAACGTTGTATTTGGCTCCGCCAAAAGGGGCCTTCTCAAGGGATCGAAAGGTCATATGGATTCGCAATGACCTGCCATCGACTGCGCGCTCTGGTCATGCCTTATATGCCTAATTTTACGGACAATGACTTGCATACTTCTTATTAGAATAATCAATATATACATGTATGTGCTTAACTTCCCAAAGTCCCCAGCCAATTGAGGCTCTGGGAATTGATGCTTCAACACAGAGCTGAAACCGGGCTCACGTGAGTACTGGTAAACCGCCTAAACGGTGTCAGCTTGCCCAGCAAAGGTTGTGCGAGTTGGACGGTCACTGCGTTTGTTTTTGGCGGTAGGGCTTCTCATTCCATCTCTATGTTTGAAAAAAAATATCCCACAACATTAGAAGCAACGTCATCAAAATAACCTAATTAGTGTTGACAGGGACGTTAAACTCCAATTCAAACAAACAAACTTAATGTCCCATAATAGTGACATTGACAAACAGTGAAATCCCTGACCAGACGCAACGTAACGCGGCGTCTGATCAGGCGTTACACTGTTTGCTAAAACAAAATGACAACTCAATGGCTCGAACATTGGTGACTTGTAAACCATACATGTTTCGAACTCATTCTTGGGTTCCCTAGGAAATTTCTTCACATAGCTCCGGCCCCCGCCCGTAGGGGCTTGGAGAAATATATGGGCTGCATGATGCTTCCACGCAGAGCTGAATCTGGCCCGCACACTAGCACTGGTAAACCGCTTAGAGGATCTAAGCCTGTCCAGGAACCGCGGTGCGAGGCGGACCGTCCATGCTATTAAACCCTATTGGTTTCATTGGGCGACAGGGCTTGAGATGTCATTTCATCTCAATGTCGGGTAAAAGTCCCACAAAATTGGAAGCAACGTCTCCAAAATGACCTTTACAGTGTTGGCGGGGACGTTAAACCTCAAATAAAAAAACCAACCATCTTCACATAGCTCCAGGTAGGAAACATTTAAAGTTTTTTATTATTATTATATCTATACAACTGGAATCCATAAAAGAAAGTACGTGCCAATCAAACATTAGTGATGGTCATGCGAATTATTTTCAATTCTTAATCCTGATCCGGCTGAATAAATTAATTTAGCAACACTCATTTTTGACTATTGGCCAATCAAATTACTTGATACATTCACAAATTGCGTGACAGACAGTGTAGATCCTGATCGAATGGAAGCCATCTGATCTAGCTCTACACTGTTTGCGAAGGTTTGGGTTATCGTGGTTCAGTGGGATACATTACGAAAACATGCCTATATAAATACATTGTAAATTTTACCTTGCAAAAACGAAAATTTTCAGATTAAAAATTGTGATATTTTTCTTATTTCTGCTTAAAATATAGATTGTGGGTACACGTTAGAACCGCCTCGGTGAAGCGGTTCTAACGAGTACCCACAATCTATATTTTAGAGCAGAAATAAGAAAAATAAGGTTTACCCCAGTAAACCCCTGTTCTTCTATATAAAAGTGGGGTTCAAGGGGGTCAAGTATATATAGCCATGTTTTCATGATAAGGGTTAAACTTAACACTAATAACGATCATGCGAATTATTTTCAAATCTGGAAATAAGTTTGAAACAAAGCTTTCCCAGTTTGTTGGATGTCAACGGCCAGTCAACACTATTTAGTTCATATCGAGCCAGTCAGTTTACGTTATCACACTTCCTTCATTAAAGCGGTTATTCAGTACAATGTTCATTCTTTCGTCAGAAACTAACTATTTCCTTCTTGAATCAGCGGAAGGGAGAGATTGACCGTAGAAAAGACTTCATGATCAATCACCACCAAAGAATGCTGACGACACCGGTAGGCATTAAACCTGTAAGCTCCTGATCAGCAGTCTGCCGCGCATTGGGTCGTCCAAAACCAATGTATCTCGGGAAAGCCTCTGTTGATGAAAATAGCTATAGGAGAAAACGAAGTAATGACATAAGTACGAAAGCCTGGTAGGGACTTCTTACTTCTTAGTTCTTACTTCTTAGTTCTTAGTTCTTAGTTCCTACTTCTTAGTTCTTACTTCTTAGTTCTTACTTCATAGTTCTTACTTCTTAGTTCCAAGTTCTTATTTCCGAGTTGCACTTTCCGAGATGTTTAATTAGAGATATGAATAATGATATGCAGGTATATCTGTAAGTATGAATGTCTGTGCGTGTACCTGCGTACGTTTACGCGTACTAACACATGCATTCATTTATGCACAGTGTAGGTGCATGTGTGTGCAACTACGAAGGCGCGTACGCACGTACGCAAGTACACGCGCACGCAAGCAGGTAAACATACAAACATACATACAAACATACAAACGTGCGTGCGTGCGTGCGTGCGTGCGTGCGTGCGTGCGTACGTACGTACGTACGCACGCACGAACGCAAGCACGCACACACAGATAGACAGACAGACAGGCATACATATTGACGGACGGACGCACGCACGCAGCAAGTTGGCAAACATAGTCGATCAGACAGATAGAGAAACACAGTTAAACGGACGGACGGACGGACAGACAGATACATAGGCAGACAGACAGACAGACCTACATACATACGTGCATGTCACCTCATACCCATAAATATACACGCACGCACATACACAGACAGACAGACAGGCATACAGATTAGCGGACGGACCAATGCAGCAAGTTGGCCAACACGCACGCACGCACATACACAGAAAGACAGAAAAACAGACAGGCAAACAGATTGGCGGACGGACCCATGCAGCAAGTTTGCAAACATACAGACAGACGGACATGTAGACAGACAGACAAACATGCATGTCACCGTTTATACCTATAATTATACAACTCAGAAATTGCAACTCGGAAATAAGAACTTGGAACTAAGAAGTAAGAAGTAGGAACTAAGAAGTAAGAAGTAGGAACTAAGAAGTAAGAACTAAGAAGTAAGAACTAAGAAGTAGGAACAAAGAAGTAAGAACTAAGAAGTAGGAACTAGGAAGTAAGACGTGCGCATGCATGCATGTACAGTGTAACTACACAGGCGTGTAAGGACAGACATATAGACAGACAGACATACATGCATGCCAGTGTTTATACCTATAATTGTACAACTCAGGTGTTAACTCGGAAATAAGAACAGCAGACAGAGACTTAAACGGACGGACAGACAGACAGACAAATATATGGACAAACATACATGCATGTTACCGTTTATACCTATAATTATACAACTCAGAAATTGCAACTCGGAAATAAGAACTCGGAAATAAGAACTTGGAACTAAGAAGTAAGAACTAAGAAGTTAGAAGTTGGAACTAAGAAGAAGGAACTAAGAAGTAAGAAGTAGGAACTAAGAAGTAAGAACTAAGAAGTAGGAACTAGGAAGTAAGACATGTGCATACATGCATGGACAGTGTAAGGGCATGTGTGCAACTACCCAGGCGTGTACACATGCACGCGCGAAAGTACACGCGCACACAAGTAGACATACATACATACATACATATACATACATGCATGCATACATACATACGCACGTACGCAAGCACTCATCCAAAGTAACAAAGACAGGCATATAGATTGACGGACGGACACACGCAGCAAGTTGGCAAAATACAGTCAGAACGACAGACAGACGCACATACAGTTAGAGACTTCTTACTTCTTAGTTCTAAGTTCCTACTTCTTAGTTCCTACTTCTTAGTTCTTATTTCTTAGTTCTTGCTTCTTAGTTCTTACTTCTTAGTTCCAAGTTCTTATTTCCGAGTTGCAATTTCCGAGATGTTTAATTAGAGGTATAAATGGTGATATGCAGGTATATCTGTAAGTATGATTGTCTGTATGTTTACTTGCGTGCATTCATATATGCACAGTGTATGTGCATGTTAGTGCAACTACGCAGGAGCGTACGTACGCACGCAAGTATACGCGCATGCAAGTAGGCAAAATACATACATACATACATACACACATACATACATACATACATGCATACATACATACATACATACATACATACATACATACATACATACATACATACATATACATACATACATACATACATGCGTATGTGCGTGCGTGCGTGCGTGTGTGCGTGCGTACGAACGTACGTGCATGCGTACGTACACACACACACGCAAGCACGCACACACACAGAGATAGACAGACAGGTATACATATTGACGGACGGACGCACGCAGCAAGTTGGCAAACATAGTCGGTCAGACAGATAGAGAAACACAGTTAAACGGACGGACGGACGGACAGAAGATACATAGGCAGACAGACAGACAGACCTACATACATACGTGCATGTCACCTCATACCCATAATTATACACGCACGCACATACACAGACAGACAGACAGGCATACAGATTAGCGGACGGACCAATGCAGCAAGTTGGCCAACGCGCACGCACGCACATACACAGACAGACAGAAAGACAGACAGGCAAACAGATTAGCGGACGGACCCATGCAGCAAGTTGGCAAACATACAGACAGACGCACATGTAGACAGACAGACATACATGCATGTCACCGTTTATACCTATAATTATACAACTCAGAAATTGCAACTCGGAAATAAGAAGTTGGAACTAAGAAGTAAGAACTAAGAAGTAAGAAGTTTGAACTAAGAAGTAGGAACTAAGAAGTAGGAACTAAGAAGTAAGAACTAAGAAGTAGAAACTAGGAAGTAAAACATGTGCATACATGCATGTACAGTGTAAGGGCATGTGTGCAACTACACAGGCGTGTTCGCATGCACGCCCGAACGTACACGCGCACACAAATAGACATACATACATTCATATATATACATACATACATGCATACATACATACTTAGCCCCCGCCCATAGGGGCTTGAAGAAATATATGGGCTGCATGATGCTTCCACGCAGAGCTGAATCCGGCCCGCACACTAGTACTGGTAAACCGCTTAGAGGATCTAAGCCTGTCCAGGAACCGCGGTGCGAGGCGGACCGTCCATGCTAATAAACCCTATTGGTTTCATTGGGCGACAGGGCTTGAGATGTCATTTCATCTCAATGTCGGGTAAAAGTCCCACAAAATTGGAAGCAACGTCTCCAAAATGACCTTTACAGTGTTGCTGGGGACGTTAAACCTCAAATCAAACAAAACAAACTTACGCACGTACGCAAGCACTCACGCACAGTAACACAGACAGGCATATAGATTGACGGACGGACACACGCAGCAAGTTGGCAAAATACAGTCAGAATGACAGAACAGACGCACATACAGTTAGAGACTTCTTATTTCTTAGTTCTTAGTTCCTACTTCTTAGTTCCTACTTCTTAGTTCTTATTTCTTAGTTCTTACTTCTTAGTTCTTACTTCTTAGTTCCAAGTTCTTATTTCCGAGTTGCAATTTCCGAGATGTTTAATTAGAGATATGAATGGTGATATGCAGGTATATCTGTAAGTATGATTGTCTGTGTGTGTACTTGTGTGCATTCAAATATGCACAGTGTATGTGCATGTGTGTGCAACTACGCAGGCGCGTACGTACGCACGCAAGTATACGCGCATGTAAGTAGGCAAACATACATACATACAAACATACATACATACATACATACATACATACATACATACATACATACATACATACATACATACATGCGTACGTACGTACGTACGAACGTACACACGCACGCAAGCACGCACACACAGATAGACCGACAGGCATACATATTGACGGACGGACGCACGCAGCAAGTTGGCAAACATAGTCGGTCAGACAGATAGAGAAACACAGTTAAACGAACGGACGGACGGACAGAAGATACATAGGCAGACAGACAGACAGACCTACATACATACGTGCATGTCACCTCATACCCATAATTATACACGCACGCACACACACAGACAGACAGACAGGCATACAGATTAGCGAACGGACCAATGCAGCAAGTTGGCCAACGCGCACACACGCACATACACAGACAGACAGAAAGACAGACAGGCAAACAGATTGGCGGACGGACCCATGCAGCAAGTTGGCAAACATACAGACAGACGCACATGTAGACAGACAGACATACATGCATGTCATGGTTTATACCTATAATTATACAACTCAGAAATTGCAACTCGGAAATAAGATCTTGGAACTAAGAAGTAGGAACTACGAAGTAAGAAGTAGGAACTAAGAAGTAAGAACTAAGAAGTAAGAACTAAGAAGTAGGAACTAAGAAGCAAGAACTAAGAAGTAGGAACTAAGAAGTAAGACGTGCGCATACATGCATGTACAGTGTAACTACACAGGCGTGTAAGAACAGACATACAGACAGACAGACATACATGCATGTCAGTTTTTATACCTATAGTTGTACAACTCAGGTGTTAACTCGGAAATAAGAACAGTCAGACAGAGACTTAAACGGACGGACAGACAGACAGACAAATATATAGACAGACATACATGCATGTTACCGTTTATACCTATAATTATACAAAGCAGAAATTGCAACTCGGAAATTAGAACTTGGAACTAAGAAGTAAGAACTAAGAAGTAAGAAGTTGGAACTAAGACGTAGGAACTAAGAAGTAAGAAGTAGGAACTAAGAAGTAAGAACTAAGAAGTAGGAACTAGGAAGAAAGACATGTGCATACATGCATGTACAGTGTAAGGGCATGTGTGCAACTACACAGGCGTGTACGCATGCACGCGTGAAAGTACACGCGCACACAAGTAGACATACATACATTCATACATATACATACATACATGCATACATACATCACGCACGCAAGCACTCAAGCAAAGTTGAACAGACAGGCATATAGATTGACAAACAGACACACGCAGCAAGTTGGCAAAATACAGTCAGAACCACAGACAGACGCACATACAGTTAGAGACTTCTTATTTCTTAGTTCCTACTTCTTAGTTCTTATTTCTTAGTTCTTACTTCTTAGTTCTTACTTCTTAGTTCCAAGTTCTTATTTCCGAGTTGCAATTTCCGAGATGTTTAATTAGAGATATGAATGGTGATATGCAGGTATATCTGTAAGTATGATTGTCTGTGTGTTTACTTGCGTGAATTCATATATGCACAGTGTATTTGCATGTGTTTGCAACTACGCAGGCGCATACGTACGCACGCAAGTATACGCGCATGCAAATAGGCAAACATACATACATACATACATACATACACACATACATACATACATACATACATACATACATACATACATACATACATACATACATACATACATACATACATACATACATGCATGCATGAATACATACGTACGTACGCACGCACGCAAGCACATACGCACAGATAGACCAACAGCCAGTCATTCATTTTGACGGACGGACGCACGCAGCAAGTTTGAAAACAAAGTCAGTCAGACATACAGAGAAACACAGTTAAACGGACGGACGGAAAGACAGATACATAGGCAGACAGACAGACAGATAGACAGACCTACATACATACATGCATGTCGCTTCATACCCATAATTATACACGCACGCACATACACAGACAGACAGACAGGCATACAGATAAATGGACGGACCAATGCAGTAAGTTGGCAAACGCGCACGCACGCACATACACAGACAGACAGACATACATGCATGTTACCGTTTATACCTATAATATACAACGCAGAAATTGCAACTCAGAAATAAGTACTTGGAACTAAGAAGTAAGAACTAAGAAGTAAGAAGTTGGAACTAAGAAGTAGGAACTAAGAAGTAGGAACTAAGAAGTAAGAAGTAGGAACTAAGAAGTAAGAACTAAGAAGTAGGGACTAGGAAGAAAGACATGTACATACATGCATGTACAGTGTAAGGGCATGTGTGCAACTACACAGGCGTGTACGCATGCACGCGCGAAAGTACACGCGCACACAAGTAGACATACATACATACACACATACTAATACATACATACATGCATACATACATACGCAAGTACGCACGTACGCAAGCACTCACGCACAGTAACACAGACAGGCATATAGATTGACGGACGGACACACGCAGCAAGTTGGCAAAATACAGTCAGAACGACAGACAGACGCACATACAGTTAGAGACTTCTTATCTCTTAGTTCTTAGTTCCTACTTCTTAGTTCCTACTTCTTAGTTCTTATTTCTTAGTTCTTACTTCTTAGTTCTTACTTCTTAGTTCCAAGTTCTTATTTCCGAGTTGCAATTTCCGAGATGTTTAATTAGAGATATGAATGGTGATATGCAGGTATATCTGTAAGTATGATTGTCTGTGTGTGTACGTGCGTGCATTTATATATGCACAGTGTATTTGCATGTGTGTGCAACTACGCAGGCGCGTACGTACGCAAGCAAGTATACGCGCATGCAAGTAAGCAAACATACATACATACATGCGTGCGTGCGTGCGTGCGTGCGTGCGTACGTACGCACGTACCTACGTACGTACGTATGCACGCACGCACACAAGCACGCACACACAGATAGACAGACAGGCATACATATTGACGGACGGACGCACGCAAGTTGGCAAACATAGTCGGTCTGACAGATAGAGAAACACAGTTAAACGGACGGACGGACAGAAGAAACATAGGCAGACAGACAGACAGACCTACATACATACCTGCATGTCACCTTATACCCATAATTATACACGCACGCACATACACAGACAGACAGACAGGCATCCAGATTAGCGGACGGACCAATGCAGCAAGTTGGCCAACGCGCACGCACGCACATACACAGACAGACAGAAAGACAGTCAGGCAAACTGATTGGCGGACGGACCCATGCAGCAAGTTGGCAAACATACAGACAGACGGACATGTAGACAGACAGACATACATGCATGTCACCGTTTATACCTATAATTATACAACTCAGAAATTGCAACTCGGAAATAAGAACTTGGAACTGAGAAGTAAGACGTAGGAACTAAGAAGTAAGAACTAAGAAGTAAGAACTAAGAAGTAGGGACTCAGAAGTAAGAACTAAGAAGTAGGAACTAGAAAGTAAGACGTGCGCATGCATGCATGTACAGTGTAACTACACAGGCGTGTAAGGACAGACATATAGACAGACAGACATACATGCATGTCACTGTTTATACCTATAATTGTACAAATCAGGTGTTAACTCGGAAATAAGAACAGACAGACAGAGACTTAAACTGACGGACAGACAGACAAATATATAGACAGACATACATGCATGTTAACGTTTATACCTATAATTATACAAGTAAGAAATTGCATAACATGCTTGTATGCCTGTCTGTCTGTCTGTCTGTTTGTCAGTGTATGTGCGTGCGTGCGCGTTTGCCAACTTGCTGCATTGGTCCGTCCGCTAATCTGTACGCCTGTCTGTCTTTGTATGTGCGTGCGTGTATAATTATGGGTAGGAGGTGTCATGCATGTATGTATGTAGGTCTGTCTGTCTGTCTGCCTATGTATCTGTCCGTCCGTCCGTTTAACTGTGTTACTCTGTCTGTCTCAGACTGACTGACTATGTTTGCTAACTTGCTGCGTGCGTCCGTCCGTCAATATGTATGCCTGTCTATTTTACTGTGCGCGAGTGCTTGCGTACGTGCGTATGTATGTATGCATGTATGTATGTATATGCATGTATGTATGTATGTCTACTTGTGTGCGCGTGTACTTTCGCGCGTGCATGCATACACGCCTGTGTAGTTGCACACATGCACGTAAACTGTACATGAATGTATGCACATGTCTTACTTCCTAGATCCTACTTCTTAGTTCTTACTTCTTAGTTCCTACTTCTTACTTATTAGTTCCTACTTCTTAGTTCCAACTTCTTACTTCTTATTTCTTTCTTCTTATTTCCGAGTTCTTATTTCCGAGTTGCAATTTCTTAGTTGTATAATTATAGGTGTAAACGGTAACATGCATGTATGTCTGTCTATATATTTGTCTGTCTGTCTGACTGTCCGTTTTTCTCTGTCTGCCTGTTCTTATTTCCGAGTTAACACCTGAGTTGTACAATTATAGGTATAAACACTGACATGCATATATGTCTGTCTGTCTGTCTGTCTGTCGATATGTCTGTCCTTACACGCCTGTGTAGTTACACTGTACATGCATGCATGCGCACGTCTTACTTCCTAGTTCCTACTTCTTAGTTCTTACTTCTTAGTTCCTACTTCTTAGTTCTTACTTCTAAGTTCTTACTTCTTAGTTCTTACTTCTTAGTTCCTACTTCTTACTTCTTAGTTCCTACTTCTTACCTCTAAGTTCCAAGTTCTTATTTCCGAGTTGCAATTTCTGAGTTGTATAATTATAGGTATAAACGGTGACATGCATGTATGTCTGTCTGTCTACATGTCTGTTTTTTGCCAACTTGCTGCATGGGTCTGTCCGCCAATCTGTATGCCTGTCTGTCTGTCTGTGTATGTGCGTACGTGCGCGTTTGCCAACTTGCTGCAGTGGCCCGTCCGCTTATCTGTATGCCTGTCTGTCTGTCTGTGTATGTGCATGCGTGTATAATTATGAGATAAAGCGACATGCATGTATGTATGTAGGTCTGTCTGTCTGTCTGCCTATGTAGCTGTGTGTCCGTCCGTCCGTTTAACTGTGTTTTTCTGTCTGTCTGACTGACTTTGTTTTCAAACTTGCTGCGTGCGTCCGTCCGTCAATATGTATGACTGGCTGTCTGTCTATCTGTGTGTACGTGCTTGCGTGTGTGCGTACGTACCATTGTATTCATGCATGCATGCATGCCCGCATGTATGTATGTATTTATGTATGTATGTATGTATATATGTATGTATGTATGTATGTATGTATGTATGTATGTATGTATGTATGTATGTATGTATGTATGTATGTATATATGCATGTTTGCCTACTTGCATGCGCGTATACTTGTGTGCGTACGTACGCGCCTGCGTAGTTGCACACACATGCATATACACTGTGCATACATGAATGCACGCAAGTACACACACAGACAATCATACTTACCGATATACCTGCATATCACCATTCATATCTCTAATTAAACATCTCGGAAATTGCAACTCGGAAATAAGAACTTGGAACTAAGAAGTAAGAACTAAGAAGTAAGAACTAAGAAATAAGAACTAAGAAGTAGGAACTAAGAAATAAGAAGTCTCTAACTGTATGTGCGTCTGCAACTCGGAAATAAGAACTTAGAACTAAGAAGTAAGAACTAAGAAATAAGAACTAAGAAATAAGAACTAAGAAGTAGGAACTAAGAAGTAGGAACTAAGAACTAAGAAATAAGAAGTCTCTAACTGTATGTGCGTCTGTCTGTCCTTCTGACTGTATTTTGCTGCGTGTGTCCGTCCGTCAATCTATATGCCTGTCTGTGTTACTGTGCGTGAGTGCTTGCGTCATGCGTATGTATGTATGCATGTATGTATGTATATGTATGTATGTATGTCTACTTGTGTGCGCGTGTATTTTCGCGTGTGCATGCGTACACGCCTGTGTAGTTGCACACATGCCCTTACAATGTACATGCATGTATGCACATGTCTTAATTCCTAGTTCCTACTTCTTAGTTCTTACTTCTTAGTTCCTACTTCTAACTTCTTAGTTCCTACTTCTTAGTTCTTAATTCCTACTTCTTAGTTCTTACTTCTTAGTTCCAAGTTCTTATTTCCGAGTTGCAATTTCTGAGTTGTGTAATTATCGGTATAAACGGTGACATGCATGTATGTCTGTCTCTCTACATGTCCGTCTGTCTGTATGTTTGCCAACTTGCTGCAGTGGTCCGTCCGCCGATCTGTTTGCCTGTCTGTCTTTCTGTCTGTCTGTGTATGTGCGTGCGTGCGCGTTGGCCAACTTGCTGCATTGGTCCGTCCGCTAATCTGTATGCCTGTCTGTCTGTGTATGTGCGTGCGTGTATAATTATGGGTATGAGGTGACATGCACGTATGTATGTAGGTCTGTCTATCTGTCTGCCTATGTATCTGTCTGTCCGTCCGTCCGTTTAACTGTGTTTCTCTATCTGTCTGACCGACTATGTTTGCCAACTTGCTGCGTCGTCCGTCCGTCAATATGTATGCATGTCTGTCTATCTGTGTGTGTGTGCGTGCTTGCGTGCGTACGTACGTACGTACGTACGTATGTATGCATGCATGCATGTATGTATGTATGTATGTATGTATGTATGTATGTATGTATGTTTGTATGTATGTATGTATGTATGTATGTATGTATGTATGTATGTATGTATGTATGTATGTATGTATGTATGTATGTTTGCCTACTTACATGCGCGTATACTTGCGTGCGTTCGTACGCGCCTGCGTAGTTGCACACACATGCACCTACACTGTGCATATATGAATGCACGCAAGTACACACACACAGACAATCATACTTACAGATATACCTGCATATCACCATTCATATCTCTAATTAAACATCTCGGAAATTGCAACTCGGAAATAAGAACTTGGAACTAAGAAGTAAGAACTAAGAAGTAAGAACTAAGAAATAAGAACTAAGAAGTAGGAACTAAGAAGTAGGAACTAAGAACTAAGAGATAAGAAGTCTCTAACTGTATGTGCGTCTGTCTGTCGTTCTGACTGTATTTTGCCAACTTGCTGCGTGTGTCCGTCCGTCAATCTATATGCCTGTCTGTGTTACTGTGCGTGAGTGCTTGCGTACGTGCGTATGTATGTATGCATGTATGTATGTATTAGTATGTATGTATGTATGTCTACTTGTGTGCGCGTGTACTTTCGCGCGTGCATGCGTACACGCCTGTGTAGTTACACACATGCCCTTACACTGTACATGCATGTATGCACATGTCTTACTTCCTAGTTCCTACTTCTTAGTTCTTACTTCTTAGTTCCTACTTCTTACTTCTTAGTTCCTACTTCTTTGTTCCAACTTCTTACTTCTTAGTTCTTACTTCTTAGTTCCAAGTTCTTATTTCCGAGTTGCAATTTCTGAGTTGTACATTCATAGGTATAAACGGTAACATGCATGTATGTCTGTCTATATATTTATCTGTCTGTCTGTCCGTCTGTTTAAGTCTCTGTTTGTCTGTTCTTATTTCCGAGTTGTACACCTGAGTTGTACAATTATAGGTATAAACACTGACATGCATGTATGTCTGTCTGTCTGTCCATATGTCTGTCCATACACGCCTGTGTAGTTACACTGTACATGCATGCATGCGCACGTCTTACTTCCTAGTTCCTACTTCTTAGTTCTTACTTCTTAGTTCTTACTTCTTAGTTCTTATTTCTTAGTTTCTACTTCTTACTTCTTAGTTCCTACTTCTTACTTCTTAGTTCCAAGTTCTTATTTCCGAGTTGCAATTTCTGAGTTGTATAATTATAGGTATAAACAGTGACATGCATGCATGTCTGTCTACATGTCCGTCTGTCTGTATGTTTGCCAACTTGCTGCATGGGTCCGTCCGCCAATCTGTTTGCCTGTCTGTCTGTCTGTGTATGTGCGTGCGTGCGCGTTGGCCAACTTGCTGCATTGGTCCGTCCGCTAATCTGTATGCCTGTCTGTCTGTCTGTGTATGTGCGTGCGTGTATAATTATGGGTATGAGGTGACATGCACGTATGTATGTAGGTCTGTCTGTCTGTCTGCCTATGTATCTGTCTGTCCGTCCGTCCGTTTAACTGTGTTTCTCTTTCTGTCTGACCGACTATGTTTGCCAACTTGCTGCGTGCGTCCGTCCGTCAATATGTATGCCTGTGTGTCTATCTGTGTGTGCGTGCTTGCGTGCGTGCGTGCGTGCGTGCGTGCGTACGTACGTGTGTATGTACGCACGCACGCACGCATGTATGTATGTATTTATGTATGTATGTATGTATGTATGTATGTATGTATGTATGTATGTATGTATGTTTACCTACTTGCGTGCGCGTTTACTTGCGTGCGTGCGTACGCGCCTGCGTAGTTGCACACACATGCACCTACACTGTGCATATATGAATTCATGTGTTAGTACGCGTAAACGCACGCAGGTACACGCACAGACATTCATACTTACATATATACCTGCATATCACCATTCATATCTCAAATAAAACATCTCGGAAATTGCAACTCGGAAATAAGAACTTGGAACTAAGAAGTAAGAACTAAGAACTAAGAAGTAAGAACTAAGCTTTCGTACAAAAGTCTTGTGTTTCATTGTAGAGGTTCAGTAGATGATCTACTGACATTTACGTTGTTTAATCCCTTGAAGATTGGTATTTTTCACGAATAATATGACTCGCAAATGAAACTTCTCGGAAATAAAATTCGCCAATCCTGACACTAGTCCCTGACCTGAAACAGTTGTACGCACCACAATGGTTTTTATTAAGATCTCCGTGAAATAGAACGTCTTAAGGGAAAAAGGGAACACCGGGCAATTTGTTTGCCATTTTTCAAAGGGAGACAACTTTCGGGACTTTCTGTAGGCTTTTCTATGAGCCCTGTTCCACGGAAAGAGGGGTCTACCCTTAAAGGAAAGAATTTGCTCCTTAGGAGCAAATTCTTTCTTTTAAGAATTAACCCCTATTGACATGAGAGTAAAAAATACTTTTGCAGGAGTTGCCTCCCCTGAATGTGTTCCCATTCTCCTTAAAGGAAAGAATATGCTTCCTTAGAGAGAATATTTCTTTCAATTTTAAATAACGAGAGGCCTATTTAATATTAAGAAAACATATGAGCTAGCTCATAAGCAAAGCGTTCTTATCACAAAGAAGATCCACAAAGGCTCAGGCGAGCCTGCGCATGCGCGCAGACTCGCCAGAGCCTTTGCTGCCGCGCAAAAAATATAGTGAAGACCTTGCGGCATCTGCTTTCACAAAGTCATGCATATAGTTCTGTAATTTGGCTGCGCAGCAAGGGTTGACAGTTTGTGGTATGGCTGACTCATTTTCTCTTTTTACACCTTTTCGGTTTTCTGTAAGTGCGATCTCCGTACGTCCGCCTGTACTTGTGTATGTACGTGGGTGATCCTGTAGATTTGGGCTTGTGTGTTCTATTTCCTTTATTTTATTGACTGAAAATTTTTTATAATTGTCCGTATATTTTTTTTTTGTTTGGTTTTACGGCCCCTTCAATATTATTTCACTTATTTCGAGCCGATCGTTAATCAAAGGTCGGCGATAACCAGAGTAACCAGAGAAAAGCCACATGTCCTTCCGTTTCAGAACATGGCGGGAGAGAAGCTCAAACTACAACGGTGAGCGACCTGATGATAAAGAGTAAGCGTTCTTACGTACTAGAGGAGGCCCGTGATAGATAAATAATGGACTCTATGTTCATTGGATTGGTTGACGGGGAACATGAACAATAGAAGTGAAGGCAATGATCAGGAATCGATACAATGAACCCACAACTCCCATCAGAGACACCAAAGGGAAAGAAACACAAACATGAAACAACTAGACCCTAATGGAAACATCAAAAAACAAAAAGCCAAAAGGACAGTAACTTTCCCACAAAATGCCCAAATGGCTATCCAAAACAAAATGATATTAGCGATGCACACACAATCCTCGCCTTTACTTCCTTCGCGATTAAAACAAATAATTTGTTCCTTCCTAACTCATCAGTGCAATATCTCCGTGAACACAAAATCAAACCACAGAGTTGAAACAACGGTGAGGACTCGACAGCAAGAAACCACTGAAATGCTGCAGCAAAAGAAATCCAATAGTTACACTCCGATGGGCCCGACCAGAGACAGAGCATCAGGCACCAAACAACATTGCATAAAATTACTTTACATAAATATGTGCGTATTCAACATATGAGCCCCTATTTCCAGCCAGAACGGCATCATTTCGATGTCAGGGGTATAAAACATAGGTTGAAAGACTGGTCATCAGTTGTCATAATTATTAAAACCCGGGATTGAACGGAACGCTTCCGTTAGTTTATCACATCATCCTCGCTTACAAAATAAACAAGTTTCTGGGTTTAACTGATGTTGATTTAATACGGTACATCTATTTTCATTTTCTTTCTTTCTTTCTCTTTCTACTATTACTGCGTTTGGTCATATATGACCATTACTCGCACTCGGGTGTACATTCCTGTGGTATTCATTCCTGCAAATGATGCCAGTGGAGCATGTTTGGGTCTACAATTTTTTAAGCTTAATTCTAAATTTAGCCACCACCCAGCGGAGATAATGGCCAAATATGACAGACTCAGTAGATAGAAGACTCCGGTTTTCAGGGTAATAGCCTACACAGTAATTATGTAATTATGGTAGGGATCTTTAACCTGCACAGAGGAGTGACCAAGTGTGTGTGTGTGTGTGTGTGTGGGGGGGGGGGGTGGCTCCATTTTATGTCCCGATCCAACGGACGCTGCACTTTGTGGTATTCATTCCTGAAACTGATGCTAGTAGAGCATGTTCGGATCCACAATATTATTACCGCTGCCGTGAATCGAGCCGGGGACCTATAGAATCTGTAAAAGAATAATAATAGATGGCTGGCTTGGAATAAGGTTATACTGAAATGTGAAATAAAAGAAGATGTAGCTGTTCTACTGATTTTGTTGAACATGATAGGTAGTTTTGTTTATATATGAAGCTAGAATTAAGTTTTGAATCGTAGACTATTATACAAGTTGACACTAATACTCAATACGCATGGACAACTTTATCTTCTGACTTTTCAATCCATTGACTACGCAAATAAATGTGTGCTAAGCTTAGACCCAAGCATTTTGTAAAAGCTAATACTTGTGCTATCTGGACACTATGAATACGGTCACTCAAATTAACCCTTGTCCTGCTGAGACCGAATATGTCTTATCTTTCAAGCAATGTAGATCCAGATCAGATGGCTTCTGAAGAATCAGGATCTACATTGTTTGTCATTCAGATTGTGCATTTGTTGCGATAATTTGCATCAAGTAATCTGATTGGTTGATAATCAGTAGTGGATGTGGCATATATAAATATTCAGCAGGTTAAGGGTTAACCCAAGTAAGCTTTACAGCTGCCACCTGGGCTACGGTATCTTTAAAATTTTATTTTCTAGCAAGGTGTGTGAACGAATGTATTATTTTCCTTTTCGACATTACGAGAACACGCCTATATACTTTTTACCCCCTCATACCCCACATTTATATAGTAAAACTGGGGTTTAAGGGGGTTCACATTATGAAAAATATCACAATTTGTCATCTTAAAATTTCATTTTTTTTTTTGCCAAAAAATTGGCAATTTATTTGTATAGGCGTGTTTTTGTAATGATACCAATCGAATCTGCAACGGTTTTGGTTTCTTTCGGGTATCCTAACCATTGACGCTGCAAAAGCAGGCAGAGACAACCAGAGATAAAACGACACGACGAATCGAATCACTGCCTCTATGTAAGAGAAAGGGAATTGTATCACTAAGACTACTTCCAAGATAAAAATATCCACTCAAAGATGGATTAGCGTATCGCCCCCTCGTAACCAGTAACTTGTGATAAGTTAAAGTCTCAGTCCCTGTTTTGTCTGGTGTACCCCAAAGGTCGGTTCTTAAACCGGTCATTTTCTTGGTGTTAACTTATGATCTCCATGATTCTATCAATTCATCTATCCGTTGTTGCTGATGACTGCGTTCTGTATATTCTCATGACTGTGCCATTCTATAAGATAACCTGGATAGGCTATTGCATTAGGAAGCCGAGTGGCAGATGAAGTTCAATGTTGCCAAATATCCAACTAGGTTGTCAAGACACCTCTAAAACTACTCACTTCACCAGTAAGCACAAAGCCAAGTTTTTGCCAATATTTTGGCATCACCATTACTGACAATATCGATTGCTGTCGTCTTGAACTTCTCAACCTGCTGAAACTGAAATTACATTGGGAAACCAGACCGAAAATACATACCTTACATCACGAAAACATGCCTATATAATTTTGACCCCCTTGAACCCCACTTTTATATAGTAGAACTGGGGTTTCCGGGGGTATACCTTATTTGTCTTATTTTTTCTCTAAAATATAGATTGTGGGTACTCATTAAACCGCCTCGATGAGGCGGTTCTAACGAGTGCCCACAATCTATATTTTGAGCAGAAAAAGAAAAATATCACAATTTTTCATCATAAAATTTTCATTTTTTCGGTGATAAAAGTGGCAATGTATTTGTATAGGCGTGTTTGCGTAATGATACCTTAGCTGAGGGAGAACCAATGTTTCGTAGGCATTACCCGTTGTCTGTCTGGATGCTAAAACCAAACTTAGTCAACGAAATACCACTATACTAGTTGCTTTGGATGTGATGCTAACCTCTGCTCAATGGACACAAAGGTGGACAAATTTGTTCTGGACTTCGAGAAGGCTTTTGACACCCCTCCCCCGCTAATGAGTTCCTGAAATTATTTGGCTACGACATTAGGGGGTAGACATTCTAATGGAAAGAGATCTTTCTTTGCTATAGAAAACAGCAAGTTGGCGTTGACTCAGAAATAAGACTACTGACACTACTACCCGAAAATAAGAGATACAAAGGACCCAAATGATATAGATAGACTTACATATTGGGCATGAAAATGGGGCATGGGATTTGAGCCCGTTCAATGCAATAATATGCAGATGACTAGGAAGAGAATCCATAAAATTCAACCTTCTTACACCATGGACGGAGAATGACCCTCGATAATGTGGATTCTATTAAATACCTTAGTCTGATCATAACACGCGATCTGAGACTGAATACACGCATTAGCAACATTGTGTACTAGGGCTTGTAGAACACTTGGTTTCCTGAGGCGAAATCTTCATCAGGGTCATCAATATGTAAAAGAAACAGCATAGTTAGGGCTTACCCAGTCTTGGAATATGGAAGTTGAAAAAGTTCAGAATAGAGCTACTAGATTGGTAACAAGCAATTTGAAACTGTGAGTATGACTGCATAAAAGATGGCCACCGCCCATCGGGGCTTGAAGAAATATATGGGCTGCATGATGCTTCCACGCAGAGCCTGAAACCGACTGCACAGGAGTACTGGTAAACCACTTAGAGGATCTAAGCCTGCCACAGCAAAGCGGTGCGTGTCGGACCGTCCATGTTTCTAAACCCTATTGGTTTCAATGGGCGACAGGGCTTGAGAAATCATTTCATCTCAATGTCGGGTAAAAAGTCCCACAAAATTGGAAGCTACGTCGCTAAAATGACAACTACAGTGTTGTGTTGGCGGGGACGTTAAACCTCAAGTCAAACAAACAAAGACTGCATAAAAATAAGATGGGCATCTCTCAAGAAATGGAGAAGAGACAGTATGCCCATACTGTTTTACAAAGGTCAACTGGTGACATTGTCCCCATAGCTAGGCGCTGTAGAAATCAACATTCACTGGTGTTTCAGACCATTACTGCAAGAACTGATATTTACACAGAATCGTTAATACCTCAGACTATTAGAGATTGGAATTCCCTCCCAGATTCAATTATTTCACAGATGAAGGTGCTGAGGATAGTGTAGCTAAGTTTATCTCTTTGGTTGGATATCACAGGTCCTGGTGATGTAAGAATACCATTTGACGTATCACCCGCCACAATTCTGATTCTGATAGACCTGTTGGTGATGGCGAAAAAAGTAGCATCTGTGATATGTTTAACGAATTGGTGAGGCCATTCCAACAGGCCTGACGTGAACAGTTCTCATTAAACTTCCTTTGAAAACATAATTGCTGATACCTTGCCTCCGTCGAAGTAAGATACCTGATCTTGTTTTATTTGTTTGTGTTCAGGTTTTACGTCCCCTCAACGTCAACGAGCCCTATCGCCAAAAGGATCTGCTATGACTTGGCCGTAGTTTAAAAAAGCATCAGAATTAAACAACACACTGTTCTTTAGGTGATTTTACGTTAACAAAACAGTCCTCTACAGGGGTGCCCTAAAAAGTTTTCTCCATTTTCTCCCAAAACTGTTCTTCATTGTGATTACCACCCTTCTTCTTTGGTAGATGGCAAGACCGCAAAGGAGTTAGATGGCCGTATGATGTAAATTTGTGAAAGCATACCTCTGCCAAATAATGTTATATTTAAACATTTAATTATTTATTCCAAATAGTTTCAAGGATTCATTTAAAATCTAAATGTGCGCCACCGAACTAAACGAGAAAATGGTCACAGACCGACTCAAGATAGTACAGGATAGGTCAACTAACGAGCCTTATCACCTACTGGAAAATAGAAGTGAAGGCAATGATCAGGAATCTATACAATTAACCCACACCCCCATCAGAGACACCAAAAGGAAAGCACACAAAAATTAAATAACTAGACCCTATTGGAAATATCAATAGCAGAAAGCCAAAAGGACAGTTACTTTCCCACAAAAGAAGCCTTCTTGGTGTATTGGTTACGCTACTCGCCTTGTAAATCAGGGATCGCAGGATCGATCCCGGGCTTCTCCAGACTTTCGGATGAGTCTTTAAACCGAGGTACCGTCTCCGAATGACCTTAGCTGTTAGTGGGACCTAAAACTGAAACACTCACTGACACACTTTCCCAAAAAATGGCCAATTGGCTATCCAAAACAAAAAGATATTCAAAGACGAAACATAACACAAAAAATAAACCGCAACAGAAGAACCGCCTTGGGAGGGTCAGTGAAAACAATTTCACTGGTGGGGATGGGGGATGGGACGGGGTGGGTTGGGATGGGGGCTTGCCCTTGATTCCGTCGCGATTAATACAGATAATTGATGATGTTAACATGAAGGCTTCCTAATTCATCAGTGCAAGAGCTCCGAGAACGTAATATTCAAACGACCACAGAGATGAAACAACGAAAAGGGTTCGACAGCAACAAACTACTGCAATGCTGGAACAAAAGAAAACCAACAACTCCGATGGGCCCAACCAAAGACAGAGCATCAGGTACCAACCAACATTACATAAGTAAGACTTTACGCTGGAACCATGGTTGGGTTAACTACCATGCATGCAGTCTGTCGTATTATATTTATGTTGTACACATTCTTTTTATTTCGAAGAACGATTTTACGAAATTGGGTACTGAAATCATTGCAAGTATGTATTTTTCTGAATTTATATACTAAGTCATCATAAAATTCGGGTTCCGATAGACCTTGTTGCAGAAGAGATTTAAGTCTAACATTGAATTTTGAAATTAAATCGGAATGACGTCTGTAAAATTTAGAAATTAAAAACAATGCTTTGCATAGTTTATGATACCGATGATCCCGATTAAGAAGTTTAACATTTAACAATTTATTACGAGTGTTGAATATGGTTACATGACTAGAAATCTGGTAAACACATAATGCACTTACATAAAGAAACAAGTTCTAAGAACGAGTATGCATCATATCTGTATCGTGACAATTTCTCCATCATCATCTGAAAAAATATCTGAATTACGCAAAAGATACATCGTTCCAGGCTAAAAGGAACCTCTATTTGTGCTTTTCTTCGTTCTTTTTTTTCTGAAATATGGGTAAGTCGTCTCAGTAATGATGTATAGTAGTCGCAGCTAAATTTGACTAGGCGGAGCTGTCGTTTGTACCTGCCTTTGGAATGATCTATTAACAATACGGTAAAGCAAGTCACCCGATTGTGTGAATTCAACTGTGACACAAACAAAGTTATGGCGTATATGGCCATTGGGTCCGCATACAGAAAGCATGCGAAAGGCACTCTACCGAATCTTCTGGTGGACTCAGCGAATTTGACATATATTGACAACGCCCTAATAAGCTCCGCCTAGTCAATCTTATCTGCGACTTCTATACGTCTATAAAAAGGCTATCCTTTGGAAGCAAGACGTGGACCACAGAACAGAAAATTGTGGAGTGTACATGTTTTTCTGGGCCAGACTAGTTAAACATGACCAACCGCTTCTGAGTCATTTGATTGTTTCATGTGCGACACGCAGTTGTACCCTGGTAACTTTTAAAGTTTTAGTCATCGTTATGCCCACAGAACCTCCGCTATGTGGCTGCAGATATAGCCTCACCTACATAAAAAGAGCATAACTGGTTTTCCAAGCTTAACACAGCCAATAACTACCTCAGTTTGAAAAGTGACAGGTTTTCAGCGGCATTAGAAATAAAAGGGATTGAACCAAACAACTGCTTTTGCCAACTGGAACGTTTTTGGTTTCTTCCCTATTTCTTTGCGAAATTCTTATCGTGTTTCCGGCCGCCCATGCTAAGCATGCTAAGCTACACAGTCTAGCTTAATGTTCTGAAAAAGGGCAATCCTTTGGAAGCAATGACTACAGCACAGAACTGAAAATCATGGAACGTATACACATTTTCAGGCCCAGACTATCTAGTTTCGGCCAATTAGGCCTCATCAGTGACCCGAAAATATTTTCTAAGTTCCGCAGTGAAATCAATGATCCCAAAGGACCACACTATGATGAAGGACAGGGGGCTATTTTACGGCGGCCACACACTCCCTTTACTCCAGCTGTGGTGGTGTAAAATGTTCTGAAAAGGGTAATCCTTGGGAAGCAAGGACTACATCACAGGACCGAAAACCATTACGCAAACACACCCATACAAATACATTGCCACCTGTTTCGCCGAAAAAAAAAGAAAATTTTAAGATGAAAAATTGTGATATTTTTCTTATTTCTGCTCAAAATATAGATTGTGGGCACTCGTTAGAACCGCCTCATCGAGGCGGTTCGGCGGTTCTAACGAGTACCCACAATCTATATTTTAGAGCAGAGATAAGAAAAATAAGGTTTACCCCTGTAAACCCCAGTTTTACTATATAAAAGTGGGATTCAAGGGGGTCAAATTTATATAGGTGTGTTTTCGTGATGACCATTGGGCGTCCAAGATTTTCCTTGGCCAGATTAGCTAGTTTCCGTCAATTAGGCTTCATCAGTGACCCTCAAATATTTACTTAGACTTAAGTCTTGAAATTAAGGATTTGGCAAGTATAAGTATTAAATATACTATCTCGGCAACGAAAACAAGAGCTGATCAGACTGTACAGATGCACAGGCTGATCTTCCTCTTTGTTGTAAGCATATGACATAAACAGGTTTTATCATGATGTAGCTTACATCAAGAAAACATGCCTATATAATTTTAACCCCCTTGAACCCCACTTTTATATGGTAAAACTGGGGTTTACGGGGGTAAACATTATTTTTTCTTTTTTTCTGCTCTAAAATATAGATTGTGGGTACTCGTTAGAACCGCCTCGATGAGGCGGTTCTAACGAAAACCCACAAGCTATATTTTGAGCAGAAAGAAGAAAAATATCACAATTTTTTCTCTTAAAATTTCATTTTTTTTTTCGGCGATATAAGTTACAATGTATTTGTATAGGCGTGTTTTCGTAAGGGACGTGCGAAATGAAGCCTTGAGTGATGGTGCATGCCGATTTCTAATAATCTGAAACATTACCACAGTATAGTACGAAGAAGTAGCTCTACCGGTGCCTTTTAAGGGGGGGGGGTGAGGTATGGCTTTGGGCTGGGTTGGGTCGGCATATGATAGGGTTGTTTGGAGTCCGGTGAGGTAGGGAGTGTGTGGTTAGGTCGACGGACCGGAATTGTTTTCAGAAAGACACATCTAGGGGTTAAGAGAAAACCATATGTTAGCGGGAAATTAAAACCCCTGCACATCTTCACCACTGCCGGGATTTGTCTGAGGGTAATTCCCTGCACTTAAGTTCCGTAACGCACCAGCTATCCGCGGCTCCGTAGCCTCAGTTTTGATCGGATCTTCTTGAAACTTACATACATATAAGTAAGTAAGGGATAAAAGCTCAGTTTTTTTATGTCCCCGGTAGCGATAGCGGAGACATATTGTTTTTTCCCCCTGTCTGTTTGCTGGTTTGTTTGTTGGTTGGTTTTTACGTGGACAACTTTAACGTTGGTCGTAACCTTTGATGCATTCATATTTGGCATGCAAAAAATTGACCTGCGACCTTGACTTTGACCTTTGACCTACTTAAAAGAAAAAAACAAACATTGGTCATAACTTTTGAACAACATGAGATACAGCCTTCATATTTGACATGTATGTTTCTTATGACAAAAGCTTTACATTCATGCAAAAAATTTTGAACTGTGACCTTGACATTGACCTATGACCTACTTAAAATAATAAAAAAAAACATTCTGGACATTACTTTTGAACCGTTTGAGATAGAGCCTTCATATTTTGCGTGTAGGTTCCTTGTGACAAGAGCTTTACATTCATGCAAAAAAAATATGACCAGTTGCCTTGACCTAGACCTTTGACCTACTGAAAAGAAAAAAAAATAACATTTGGTCATAACTTTCGAACCATTTGGGATAGAGCCTTCATGTTTGGCATGTAGGTTCCCTGTAATAAGAGGTTTACATTCATGCAAAATATTTTGACCATGACCTTGACCTTTTGATCTACTTAAAAGAAACTATAAAATTGTTCATAAATTTTGAACCGTTTAAGACAGAGCCTTCATATTTCAGAGCTTTACATTCATGAAAATTGTTGACCTGTGACCTTGACCTATGACCTACTTTAAAGAAATACATATTATTGTTCATAACTTTTGAACTGTTTGAGATAGAGCCTTCATATTTGGCATGTAAGTTCCTTGTGTCAAGGGCTTCCCACTCAAACAACAAATCTTGAGCTGTTACCTTGACCTTGAAACTGTGACCAACTTTGAAAAAAAAATGACCATGCCCGGGGACATGTTGGTGTTTCACAAACACATCTTGTTTTTTTGTTTGTGTGTTTTTTTTTTTTTTTTTTTTGGTTTTTGAATGCCAATGGTCGAAATATTAACACTTAGTGGATTTATATGATTAATCATAGTTCCTTCCCTTCGGAAGACTTTCTATTTTATTTTATTGTCAAAGATCTTAGGCTTGTTAAGTTTTTTCTCGTCTTTGTGCAGACAGGCGTGCCAATCGTGCATACGTTTACACGTACAGTTTACTTGATTATGTTTTCTGATTGTAGCCATTGTCGTCCTGTTTCCACAATATTAATGTTAGAAAGTGTCAGATGTCAGCGCACGCATTTGCATGAGCTTCTTATCAAAGCTTTGTGCAAATCTTATATTGAATACCTTTAAGCAACTTTTGTTGCTTGGTTTGACGATTGAATTGCTTGCGACATTTACGCCCATTAAGAAAGCTACTTAATTGATTGCAGATATGCACATGGAATGTCTTAAATACTTGAAAATAACATTACGAAAACCTTGATAATTGGAATCCACTTGACACAAAGCACCTTGTAATAATTCAGTTTTCAAAATGTTATCAGTAGTTAGGTGATATTATATAATAGGCCTTTGTACAGATCAATATTTGCCAAACAAAATATTTCACTTATCTAAATAAGATCGCATACACGAACAAGTATTGAGACTGTCTCCGTTGTTACGCAAGTAGCGTGCATGCATGATCAGTAATGTTAGGAGGTTTTTTAATGTACTTTTCAAAAGGTTTTACATACAAGTGCTTTAAGCAACCATCATGAGAACACGTCTTTATAATTCTGACCCCCTAGAACCCCACATTTATATAGTAAAACTGGGTTTACAGGGGTAAATATTATTTTTCTTATTTCTGCTCTTAAATGTAGATTGTGGGTACTCGGTTCTAACGAGCACCCACAATCTATATTTTGAGCAGTAATAAGAAAGATATCACATTTTTCATCTTAAAATAGGCGTGTTTTCGTAATGTACTTACAGGTGGTTTGAGCAACTTTTCCGGGAGAGATCGTATCTATGCATTACAAAACGCCCCATCGACATGTGAGGTGGTTCTAACGAGCATCACAGTATGTTTTGAGCAAAAATAATGACAGTTCTATATACCCTCGACCCTTGTAAACTCCTATATTTTAATAGAAGTGGAGTTTACAGGGTTATTCATTTCACGAATTGGTTAACATGATGATTCCAATGGTTTTCATCTCGTCTTCACAATTTTGTCCTCGGCCCCGCCCATCGGGGCTTGAAAAAAATAGATGGGCTGCATGATGCTTCCACCCATAGCTGAAACCAACCGCACACGAGTACCAGTAAACCGCTTAGAGGATATAAGCCTGCCAGGCAAAGCGGTGCGAGTCGGCCCGTCCATGCTTATAAACCATTACATTAATGGTTTCATTAGGCGACAGGGCTTGAGACGTCATTTCATCCCAATGTCCGGTAAAAATCCCACAAAATTGGAAGTAACGTCGCCAAAATGACCTGTACAGTGTTGGCGGGGACGTTAAACCACAAATCAATCAACCAATCAATCAAAAAAAAAAAAAAAAAAAAAAGAAAAAATAGAATTTTGCCCCCCCCCCCCCAACCTAAACCCACTTTTAAATAGTACAACTAGGTTCACGGGGGTACACCTTATTATAAAAACAGCGTTCGAGGATATTGTGAATGCCTCCATCCGCCCGACCGTTCGTCCGGGCTAACGTCAAACTATATCCTCCTTAACCACTGGCCGGAAAGCAACCGAAGTTGGAACATAGCTTCTTTTTCAAAATTAGCAACCTCCGTTGTGAGGTGGTTGAGTTTCTCGTCTCATAGACCAGGGGTCGTAGGTTCGATCCCGGGTTTCTCAAGACTTTCGGATGAGTCTTAAAACCGAAGTCACGTCTCCATATGACCTAAGCTGTTGGTGGGACGTAAAACGCAAATACACTCACTCACTCCTTTACAAAATGAGGGTGTGCTAGAGCAGCATTAAATTTGGGTGCGCCCGGGCAGTGCTCCACCCGCATCCACTTGCGAAAAAGGCTAATATCAGAGATACCGTTAAGATCACAACTCCTAAACTATATATATTCAAGAAGCTTTCAGTGGCACCAACCTGGAAGTCCCTCAGGGTGTGCAGGGACCAAGCCCCATCCCCTCCACTTCATAAAATGACATTTATTTTTCGGAAAACGTTCAGATCCCCGTCCCTAAAACACATATGCGCTCGTTCCTTATATTAAGACGCTTTCAATGAAACCAGTCTGGAGGTTCCCCGGGCTGCGCCGGAGCCATGCCCCACCCCTCCACTTCACTGAAGCCTATTTTCTCAAGAAACCTTTCAGATCTCGACCCTTAAACCATGTGTATATTCGTGTTCCTTATGATAAGCTATATCAGTCATATCAACCTTTGGGTCCCCCGGATGCACCGGGACCAGGTCCCACCCCCGTCACTTCATAAAAGGCCTAATATCAGAGAAACTATTCAGATCCTTACCACTAAACCAAATATATACAGTAGAATTCCACTTAAAGACCACCCCTATATTAGGACCACTCCGCTATTAAGACCGTTTTTTGCCAGACCCAAATTATTCCCTATATAATTAATTGCTAAATACTCCGATAAAGAGACTACCCCGCTATTCAGTTTTAAGACCGCTTTCAAAAGACCAAATATGTCATTACTGTTCGCTATTCAGACCACTTTTTGGTCAAGTCAATATGTATCTCTCAGTCCACTGGTCAGGTATAAAATTTTGCTGGTTTATTCACCATTACAACTCTTGGTAATAGTTCATACATATCCCTAAAGGTGTGAAAAATAGCAGTTTACCTGTACTGTGAGGTTTTCACAAGATGTGTTGTAAGTAGCGCTATCAAGGCTTATTGAATAAATAGATATAATAATTTTGGTAATGTGCAGCTCTGTTTTCTTCATATATTAAGATTATTTTGGAACAATTGAAATTTTATTTGTGTAAAGTTGCCTATAATTACATGTAATAAGGAAAACAGAGTTAAACTGGGGACAGTAAAGATTTACTAAATACTTCTAGCAAAATAGCAATAAACTTGACACAATACAAATAAAAAAGAATTTAAATCAGTGTTGCCAAAAATATTTTTTCACCAATTCCATTATAAGGACCACCCCGCTAATAAGACCACTTTTTAGAAGTCTAGAAAGTGGTCTTAATAGCGGAATTTCACTGTATATATATATATATATATATATGATATATATGATATATATGATATATATGATATATATATATATGATATATATGATATATATATATATGATGAGACGCTTTCAGTGCGGTATCCCGGTGTACACCGGGGCCATACACCACCCCCTCCACTTCATAGAAGGACATATATTTAAGAAAACAAACTATATATACTCTTGTGCCTTATGATAAGACGGATTCAGTGACACTAACCATAGGTTCCCCCGGGTGCGCCGGACCATGCCCCACACCTCCACTTCATAAAAGGCATAATATCTGAGAAACTGTTCAGATCCTCACCCCTTAACCATATATATTCCTTATCCCCTTACTTTTAAAAAAGTATTTGATGATATTGGGAATGCCTTCATCCATCTGTCTGTCTGTCTGTCTGTCTGTCTGTGTGTCCACTCATCCACCATGCTATCCTCTCCTTAACCACTGGCCGGAATGAAACAAAATTGATACATGGCTTCCTTACAAGATGAGGACATGCGAGAACAGCGTTCTATTTGGCTGTGCCAGAAGCGTGGGGATTTGCGATGGCGTGCCATCTAATTCGCGCTCTAGTTTATCTTGTTGAAATACGAAAAAAATATTACAACTTGAAAATTGTCGGTTTATTTCGGCGATAAATTTACAATATATTTGAAAAGGCGCGCTTGCGTGATGAAAAGTAATAAAAACTCTTGTAAACCACATATGATAAAACGAAAGTTTGGTCGTACCAGGATATAAATTTCTTTTCCCCTTTGCTCATAAACAGAGTGCAAGTGCGGGTATTCGTAAGAACGGCGTCATGTTTCTAAACAGTTCCCTAAATATATGCTTGCAACAGAAGTAAGACACATTTGAAAGCTTTTCATTTGAAAATGTCATTTTAAAGTCACGTGGGAAGTACATGTATTTTCTTGCACACCGCATAATTCTGGATTTTTACGTGGGATCAAATTGTTTTCCAACAAAGAATTAAAATCCAGAATTCTGACGTGTTTCATGTGTACTGGTTGATCACGACTTATGTATGCCGTTGTAAGTGTTGTGATCACTGCACGCAAGGTGGCGTTACTGAACATCACAGTTGGCATAGAGCGATGCATTATAAACAAGAACAACTATGGTCCTATAACGCTCACCTGAAGCAACAGATTCCAATTCTGAAGTTTTACATAAGTAGATTGCTTTAGGATTGTCGTATTAATTGTACAATCGAATGAATGTCAGGACGATCCTATGCAGAGTACCAGTACTGTAAATGGCAAGCAGTGCTTTATGTTTCACCTCATGTTTCCCTATATGTGTCTTTGTACAAGTGAACACCAGGGAATAGGAGACCTTTTTATCCCAGGTTCATAATTTGAACAATATGGTAGGGGTTGTCTAGATAGAGCTACACAGAAAAAAGTCAAACTTCTGTGAGTATGTACAAGTTTCAATGGGCTGTGGGCTATATTTGAACGATTTTGGTATAAGTCCACTGGATGAAGCTACAAACCACAGATGGATATTCTGGGTTCAAAGAATGTTTCAGTTTTCCCCTATATGGGTTTAGCATTTCAGTGGTTTCTTGTAGTCGAGTCCTCACCGTTGTTTCATTTCTGTGGTTGTTGGATTTTTTGTGTTCACGGAGATATTGCACTGATGAGTGCGGACTGATCAAATTATTTGTCTAAATAGCGACGGAAGTAAGGGTGAGGATTGTGGCCACGTAAAATCGATTTAAGCACCCCCCCCCCCCCCCCTAATGTAATTCGTTTCACTGACCGTTCCAAGGGTTTCTTCTGTCGCGGTGTATTTTTGTTATGACTTGTCTTTGAGTGTGTGTATCGCTTTATTATTTTGTTTTGGATAGCCAATTGGCCATTGTGTGGGAAAGTAACTTTCATTTTGGGTTTCCGCTATTGATGTTTCCACCAGGGTCTAGTTGTTTTATGTTTGTGGTTCTTTCCCTTTAGTGTCTCTGATGGGAGCTGTGGGTTAATTGTATCGATTCCTGATCATTGCTGTCACTTCTATTATAAAAAAAGTAAACCCAATGGTCGGGCCAGTTTTGACCGCAGGGCTATCATCTTAACACTCGTGGTGGAAGTGCATTACATAACGCTACATACCAAATATCAATGGTCTGTGGCGTCTGGGTTTTAAAGGTCGCTGCCTATGTGGGTATATGCCGCATTGCAGAGAGATAAGGGGATCTTGGAAAGAGAATATAATAGAAAGAATTCTTGTACAATTCTATTAAACTCTACTTGGAATCAAACAGTCGGCACAAAATTATTTCATTTATGGCGAATCGAGGAGAGGGCTTCTACCAGAAAGAAAGTGTGGAATCAGTGAGGGCAGAAAAACAAATGATATGATAGCTTCAAGAGAAATCCCAGGAACTGAGTGTTGACCTCGCATGGCCTTTGTTGACCTCATCAAAGCAATTGACAAATTAAGTCGTGAGGATCTTTGGAAAATTATGGCAATGTTTGTCTGTCCAACCAAGCTCATAGCAATGCTGAGACGGTGTGCTAGCATGGGTACAAAATAATGGTGAGTTTTCTGACCCATTCACAGTGAGAAATGGGATTAAGTGAGACTGTTTACTAGCGCCGGTAATATTCAGCATTACGTTTTCTGCCATGCTCAAAGATGCTTGCCAGGATGGTACCAGTGGTATATCTAATAGGTGTCGATTTGACGGGAGCTTTTTCAACCTAAGAAGATTGCAAGCTAAATCCAAGATGCAGAGAGGGGTACTAGACGGATTCCTCGTTGCTCATGACAGCGCAAAGGGTATTCCTCGGTTGAAGGTGCAGAGCATAATGTACATGTACGTAAGGTTACCTCTTTGGTGAGAGCTAGGGAATAACTTCCAATATCACAGGTCCTGTTGAAATAATGTCATTGTCAACAGTAACAATTCTGATTCTGTAAAGAAGATGCAAAAAGGTGTGGTTAAAGAATCTGACTCGTGTGACAGCTATTGGCTCATAATTTGCATGAAAATTACTGAGGTGGTATCATCCTGCACCTTGCAGGCCATACAAGGAGCCTACCATCACAGGGAAACGTAAGGGATTACAAATGGTAGATATTTTGGAAGCACATTGTAAGTAAATGCCAGGATTGCCAAAGCCAGTGCTAGTGTTTAGGATCGAAGTGGAATCTGAATTAGCACAAAGCTGAAAGCCTTCAGAGCTATGTTGTACAACACTAAATGTATCAAACGCATGCGAAACTCGGACAGTTTATCAACGACACACAAGCTGTCTTTGAAAAAACTTTGAAGATTAAGAGGCAAGGCAGGATCCAAAACAAAGAAGACCTGAACAAGGCTGGGATGCACAGTGTATCTTAACTGGCACCTTTAAGCTGGACAGACCAGGATTCCTGAAGGAAGTTTGCCAAAGAATATCTCCTAATAGAGAACCAGAAATGGGCAAACGCTCCCATAGTGGTCATCATCAAAGCCTCCCAAGGGACTTCAACATACAAACAAATCGCACAGGACCGAGTGAAGTGGCGATGCCGCACCAGAAGGGATGCTAGTGAATAAGAGAAAAGAATAATCAGAGAGGCCGAGCAGAGTAGTGCTCGGCGTAAGGCCAGAGTTAAGGCAGCACCAACATAACTTTCTTCCTCTGACCTCCCTGGTCAATCGGCAACAGACAGTTTATGGATAGACTTTACGAAAACCCGCCTATCCAAATAGATTGTAACCTTTATCGCCGAAAAAAAAAGAAAATTTTATAATGAAAAATTGTGATATCTTTCTTATTTCTGATCAAAATGTAGGTTGTAGGTACTCGTTAAAACCGCCCCATCGAGGCGGTTCTAACGAGTAACCACAATCTATATTTTAGAGCAGAAATAAGAAAAATAATGTTTACCCCTGTAAAGCAGAGTTTTATTATATAAAAGAGGGGTTCAAGGGGTCAAATTATATAGGCATATTCTCGTGATGATTTGTCTAACAGCAATCTTAGAACGAATAAACAGCAGCATTTCTCACCTTTGATTAAGATTGGTCATAATCAGAAATTTTCAGGTTTCAGAATGTATTTTGATGTTTACAGGTTTGTCATACACGGTCTGTCCTTTTTGTATGTTACATGTATTCGATGCCGTATTGTATTGCTCAAGGTTCGAGTTATTATATCGAATTAAATTTATTCTTGTTCTACAACAAATTTTTCATGATGATAACAAGTCCGTGAAATGTAGACCCTCCTCCCGTAAACCCCACTTTATACAGAGAACTAGTAAGAAAGGGTAACGATCAAAGGACGCAGCAATCTCAAGTCAGTGACATGGAGGCACAAAACCAAATGACAAATAAGGCACTGCAAGGCACAGGGGTGGTATAGAATGCTTTTCCTATTTCTCCTCCAAGACATAGCCACAACGTATGTTATGAGTTGAAACAAGAAAATATAACAAACTTTCATCAAAAAATTTACCGTTTGATGATCTGAAAGAACGCCTTATGTTGTACGGGTGTGGTTCCGTATTGCTTGTGGACAGCGAAGTTAGAGAAGGCTTTGATCAGACTGCGCGTAGGCCGAGCTTAGCCGGTCAGTTAGGTACTTTTGTGCGTTTTTTGCTGTGGCCCGGCTCATATGAGCCCCGCCAAGCGAATTTGGGTCTTCGAGCATTCCGTCATGACAAATTTTAACTGCGCATGCCCAGCCATTCAGAGAGGCCAGGGATATGGCTTTCTGTCTGAAGGTTCCTCTTGATTCACTGCTTGTATGAGCGAACAGCGAAGGTTCTGGCGAGACTGCGCGGATGCGCAGGCTCGCCTGAACCTTCGCTGCTCGCATAGGCGTTAAGTACCAAAAATCGCTTGGCGGGGCCCATATCATAGTAAAAGTTAATTTTGGAATGTTTCGATAATTAAAGGATAGCTTTCCTTATTTCTCCTGTGGGTATTCATTAGAACCTGTTCTGCGATGAACCATTTTAGGCTAAATCACTGTTGCCATGGTACCAAGGGGCATCTCGAAGTTGACAAAATGTGTGATTTCACATGTATTTTTGACCGAATCTTAATTTTGACACTGCTGTCAAGGCAACAATTAAGGGGATTGGCACTGACGATTTTCACTGTCTGCAGCATGTTTTGCCAGCGTCAGTTTGGACGCACTTTTACCCCAGACACCCTCAGATGTCATTTTAGCGGCCGGCTGGGCCATTCCCTCATTTGTGTGTGTGTGGGGGGGGGGGGCGAGTATGGGGCTTGTGCCCCCCTTCAAACCACGCATAGGTATAATTTTAGTGGGGTTCCGCGCAAAAAACACACCATTTTTAGGACAACTTTTCCTAATGCAAACATAGCTGTCCAAGGGTGGCGAATGCATTTTTTTTGGCTGTGGGTGGGGGGGGGGGGGGGGTGGATCCGACACGTAAAAAGGCGTATCTGAGTGGGAAATGTTGAACTGAACCTTGAGAAAAAAACACTCTAAAATGCAATAATTATGTATAAAATATCATATTTTACAATAATTAGATGAAAAAACATGATTTTGATCAGTTTCGATCTTATTCATCAACCCACTCCCACGTGGGAACTTTGTGAATTTAGCTGATGTTCACAGTGTTGCTAAGGACAGCAACTTCATGTAGCCATTTTTTCATAATGAATGGTCTGTTTTACATCAATCTCGGCAGGAATGTTAAGTGGGCAGTAGTCTTGCAAATGGAACATTTGTAGACATAAAGGAAAACTTTAACTGGACGCTGACGTCGAGGACGGACGCCTTGGGTATGGCAATAGTTCCCCTTTGTTTTGTAAGGTGAGCTAAAAAGTAGTCCAACAGGGAAGCAATATAAATAGAAACAGTCACTAGTGAAATGTTACCTGAGATATACATTGGTTTCACTGCTCAGTTGAGTTCAGTTTGAGCCTACTTTAATGGCAATTGGATTGGCAATGTATGACAACATCAAAAACACTAGTCTGTCAGTAGGACGTCACAGTAAGTATCAGTAAGACGCCCCGTTGAGCATCAGTAGGACGCCCCAAACGCTTCTAGGAGTATCAGTTGGACACCCCTATGAGTATCAGTAGGACGCCCCAATGAGTAACAGTCGGACGCTCCTATGAGTATCAGTCGGACACTCCTATGAGTATCAGTTGGACACCCCTATGAGTATCAGTTGGACACCCCTATGAGTATCAGTAGGACGCCCCAATGAGTAACAGTCGGACGCTCCTATGAGTACCAGTCGGAAGCTTCAATGAGTATCAGTCGGACACCCCTATGAGTATCAGTTGGACACCCCTATGAGTATCAGTCGGACACCCCTATGAGTATCAGTTGGACACCCCTATGAGTATCAGTCGGACACCCCTATGAGTATCAGTTGGACACCCCTATGAGTATCAGTCGGACACCCCTATGAGTATCAGTCGGACGCTCCTATGAGTACCAGTCGGACGCTCCTATGAGTACCAGTCGGAAGCTTCAATGAGTATCAGTCGGACACCCCAATGCGTGTCAGTTGGACGCTCCTATGAGTATCAGTTGGACCCTCCTATGAGTATCAGTTGGTCGCTCCAATGAGTATCATTTGGCTCCTATGTCTAAAGATACACGATACCTTCGCCTCACCTACCATGGCACTCTCTTCTGTCGTGCTAGGTAGCTCAGTCGGATGCGCGTCTGACTGGTGATCAGGATGTCGCGGATTCTATACCTGTCAGGTCGGCAATAAATTTCGTGGATATAGCGCATGAAAACTTTTTACGGGTTTATTCTACCTTTCACTTGTTCAGGAAGGGCAGTTGTCATCAGTTGCTGACAGCTCGTGTATGAGGATGTCCTGGAGAAGTATCGCTAGGTGAACTGCCCGACTCGATATGACCTAAATTGTGCTTATAGGACTGTTAAGCGCCAAACAAAATAACAAAATACTCTCTACCAGTGCAAGTCATTCTAACGTAAATGGGTACGACTACATGAATCGTCTTGACCTTATATCCTTTTTTTCTGCAAAGTATGCTATCAAAATCTATTACGTAAGCTAGCGCACGGCACAGACCCACAATAAGAAATCTACAACCGGAATAGACTCGTATTAGCCTGCATACCCAGCCAATATGACAAGGGTTTTCGCTTACCTATCTTTTGATAGTCCAGAAACTGTGACTGGTTTATGCGATCAACGAGGACTCAGATCAGTCTGTGCGGATGCGCGGGCTGATCTGAGTCTTCGCTGCTCGCACAAGACTCATTGCAGGATTTGCCGAGCCCTGTTTCATAATAATGTTATCAGAGTTTGTTCTCAACTTAGTTGAAATCAATTTAAACTCATTTTACCGACTTAGGTCATTTACATCGGTATTAAGATTGACGTCTTGCCAGAGTGAGATTAAGAAAATGTAAATTTTATCATAGCTTTTAATAAGTACTGGTATTTTATTAAAAGTCAGAAGCCTACTCAGTAGATTAGAACGAGAAAAAGTAAATAGACAGATACGCTAAAAAAGCTAGTGATAGCAGAAAAGAAAAAGTTGACACATTTATGAGAAGTACTTAGCAGGTAGAGTGAGAAAAAGAACTGATACGATATCAAATTGTTCGCTCATTCATCACACCCTCATTAATATCTATTTGATACATGTTTGACTATAAAAATATTCTGAGAGAATTTAGGTTGAATACGGTCCTTCAAACTGTCTATCTGGCTCGTTGAATTAATTTTACTGTTCCTTAGAACTGATGTGATTCCAGAAAAAAATATATTCTGTTCCTTATTATAGAAATAATCATGTTACATATATCGAAGAAAGTATTAACAAAAATATCATTTTATAAGAGCGTACATATATAGTTTAGTCCGTGTACTCGGTGCAATGATAAGTAGTTTCCTAACGAATATCGAAAATTTTGCCACCATAAGAATGAAAATTTTCCCATACAAAAAAAAAAAAAAAAAAAAAAAAGATATTTTTCGACGAGGCGGTTCTAACGAGTACCAATAATCTATGTTTTGAGCAGGAATAAAAAACAAACAAACATGTATAACCCTTTAAGCCCCAGTTTTACTATATTATAGTGGGGTTTAAAGGGGTCAAAATTAAATAGGCGTGTTTACGTGATGGATACTGAAAGCTATTGCTATATACATTGGGGAATTTCCTAATGCTAATCGGTGGATCGACTGGCATTATTATTATCGTTATATATTTTGTTGTTGTTTTTTATGTTCAGATCTTGATAACCGTTTATTCTTTTGATTATTTAGTAAATATTGTTATGCATACAATATATACATGTACGAGTGAGAGAAAAGTTTGTCAAAAAAAAAAAAAAAGAAAAAAGGAGAAATTAAGATTTGACAGACTGTATTTACATTCATATCCCTCATTATGAATCTGCTTTATTCTTATATACAGATATAAAAAAAACTATCTGAAGTTTAGCAGGAGGATCTGCCATAAAAGGGAGGTAATAAGTTTTGCAAAACAGTCAAGGAGGAGTTCTTTATCTTGACTACGGCCTCCATATGCATGCAAAACTTAGCATTACGATAACACACCCGTGCGATATAGTGCATAATAGCTCCTTTTCTGCGATCCGTGATATTTTTCTTATTTATACTACAAACATAGGTGGTGGGTGCTCGTTAGAACCACCTCATTGAGGCGGTTCTAACGAGCACCCGTACCCTGTGTATTGGAGCATAAATAAGAAATATAATGTATACCCTTTTAAACCCCAGTTTTCTCTATATAAAGTGGGGTTTGGGGTGGGGGGTGTTCATTTCACGGACTTGTTCACGTGATGGTGCATAGTTATTGCTTTTATATCACTAAAATCTATATGTTTGTATTCATACTCCAAACAAGGGTTGTGAGTGAATAAGCGTGTTTGAGGTTAACGTCCCACCAACAGCTAAGGTCAAACGGAGACGGAACCTCGGTTTAGTGACTCATCCGAACGTTTTGAGCAGACTGGGATCGAACCCCTAGTTTATGAGGGGAGTAGCTTATCCAATATGCCACGGAGGCTTCTAAGCAAAACAGGGTTCGTAGGTATTGAGGCGGTTCTAACGGGTACCCATATCCTATGTCTTAGAGCAGAAATGAGACTATAAAATAATGTATAACCCTGCAAACCCATGTTTTGTATATGATGTGCTTTGACATTCTTGTTAAATACGAGTCGTTTTTGTGATGGGTGCCAGGATAAAAATCTGAAGAAAAAAAATAATGAAGGGATAACTCTTTCGAAGATTTGTTTGTGTTCCCTTAAACATCGAATAAGTTGTGACATAGAATCCTCATAGGACATAGTTCAAGAAACAAAAAAATACAATCCCAAAATCAAAATCGTCTACATGTACAAATTTGGATGGGTCTTATTTCATTTTGATTGGAAACAGTATTTAGTATAGCCCGACATCCTGTCACTTTATGTCAAAAACTAGGTAACAGGCTGATTCAACGGAAATCACTGTTACATTGTAACTCTCTAGCAATCATGAATCTTGATCAAAATTTTTGTCTCGATGATTTCTGGGGCAAGTTTGAAACTGGGTCAGTTCAGGTAAAAAACTAGAGACCTTGTTAACACTCAAGAGGTTACCTTTTTTAAAGCAATCATCATGCTAAAAATGTTTGTCTTGATGTGATGCTCTTCAGGTTGACATCGACACTGTAATGTCTTTATTTTCTGAGGATAACTTATTTAGTTTTTACAACTAATCTAACATATGGTCCTCGATCATCCATGACACATACAAATAAAACGGTAAAATAACAATAATTACCCAATGTGCATAAGGCAAAAAAATACACTCGGTCATTTTGGTCAAAACAAGCCCAAATTACTTGTCTTGATGATTTCTAATTCCAATTTCAAACAAGGTCACTTTGGGTCATAAACTAGGTCACCAAGCCAAAACAAAGGAAAATTTTGTTAACATTCTAGAGGTCATATCTTATAAGTGATCATCATTAATCTTGTTCAAAATGTTTTTGGTGAATGTTTGTCACACTGTTCTCTCAATGCTCCTAAGGCATATTCTCCTTAAGTGCTATGATATTCGGGTGAGTGATACAGGGCCATCATGGCCCTCTTGGTTAACTTTTATCTTATTATAAGGCTATGTGACCGAATAACCCCGGGGCGTAGCCGATTTGGACACCAGGGGCAGGGTTGACAGGATTTAGGTAGGATACTACTAAATATTGTTACATAATACATAATTATATTAACTCTGGGCCTCATGATTTCAGAGAAGAAGATATTTGATGTTTCTATGGGAGGTGTTGACCACCGGGGCGTGACCAATTTCAACCCCAGGTGCATGGTTGGTAGGAATTATTAAGGGGATAACTAAGTATTGCCACACACTAAATGAATAAGCTGTGGGCCTCGTGTTTTTTAAAGTATTTCCCATTACATGTACATGTATATGGCTATGGGAGATAATGACACCTTGGTGTGGCCAATTTGGACCCCAAGGACATTGTTGGTAGGAGTTATATAGGAGACCGCTACATAAAACCTGTCAACAATGTCACATACTGTTTCCGCTGGGCCTCATGGATTCAGATATGTTTTAAGGTTCTTTAACTACACATCTCCATATAATACAAATTAACCCACGAGTTGTGATAGGCTTGATTAGCAAGATTGTTGTAGGGAACCACTCTAAACATTTCTACATACTAAATATGTTAGCTCTGGGTCTCATGGTTTCAGAGAAGACGATATTTTAGTGTTGTTGTTTTTTCCATTTAGAGTCTTTGGGAGCTATTATGTTGCCATGACAATCATAATTCAAATGTGATTTGCATAAAATCCTTCTGCAGCCTTTTTACACACATGGTAATGCTTCGCATAAAATTTGATAAGGTTTTACCAACTGGTATTTTTATTTCTTACCGGAATATATCATAGCCAGTCTAAAACGAATGTATGGTGTACATGTATGTATCTATTAGAATCGTCTCATTTTATGACATACTTTTATTTAATAGAAGATATACACACCGTCTATCATCGACACCGGAAATAGAATCCCGGTGACTCGAAAGTAATAATGGCAGGAGAAGGGGTGCCTCTCGAAAATGGATTATTTTAAAGCTTGTAAGCTTTATGTAAAGATTACTTTTATCAAATATTAGTAGTGGACATAATTTGCTGCTGCCATGAGAAGTGCTTTCTTATAAAACGCACAATTGTGCAATTACAGACCGAATATTCGGCAGCTGGTACCGTAAACAAAATGGATTTGACAAGTTTGTTGTTGTTTTGTTTTATGTTTATGCCTTTCTACTGAAGTTTTTCCACTTAATCAGAAAGAACAATGCTGGAAAAAATAATTTGCAAAAGAAACTCGCCTCAAATTGTACTTTCAACACAAATGTTTGCCTAAACGTAAATTACCTGTTGTACGGCGAATAGTAGTGTGGTGTACGGCTTGTTGCAAATTAGCGTAAACGAAAGTGTACGGCGAATAGTTCCATGTTTATAGCTGATAACATTTTAAAAGTATACCGACCGGCCTTCCGATGCTTCTCTCATATCCACGAGGACTGTACTGCTCTGCATGTATGTCCTGTCAAAGTCGGGTGTTATATTTTGTCGAACATGCTGCTTCGAAATGTTAACAATGGTCGGAAAGAACTGGGGATAAATCAAATAGATTCACCTGTCTGTCACAACATCTTTATCCAGTGTCATCAGAATTTTATAAACACACTTCAACAATTTTCACCCATTCTCTCGTCATATTAGCAAGAACCCTTCACAATATAGTAATGTTAGTTAGGAACTAATGACTATGTATAGTTTTAAGACAATATTTTGCCACAGAGGTGTTATTGTGGTTTACAAAGAAGTGCGCATTATGAAATCACGCCTGTTCAAATATACACGCGCGGAAGACTCGTAAGGGGTAGATGGCGGTAATGCACTTAAAATCCTTACGGGAACTTTTGGCCATGACTTACGAGTGATTGCACTATATTACGAGGCTTAAAATGTCAAAATTTTGAGATGAAATGACATCTAAAAACTTTTCGCCCTATGAATACAACAGAATAAAGATGCATGACCAGTCCCACTCGCACTACTTTCTCTAGGTTCTGCGGTTCGTTTAGGTGCAGCGGTAATAAAGTTACGGTGTCCAAACATGCTACACTGGTATCATTTGCCGGGATAAATGCCCCAAAATTCACCGGATATCGGATCGAGACGTTAACTAGGGCCCTCTACCCCCGTGCAGGGAGAATCCTCCCCTATGCAAGTTAGAGATCTTTGCGTAATTACATGATGAGTTTAAACAATAGTTTATAAGTTAACTATATATGATCGCTAATAAACCATTGTTTAAACTAATCATGTAATGTAATCACTCAGATCCAATTCCTGTGACAAATGGAGTCAAGCAGGGTTGTGTGATAGCCCCAACACTGTTCAGCATGATGTTCGCTTCCATGCACAAAGATGTTTTCCAGGAGGATGACAATGGTATACCGATTAGGTATCGTTTTGATGGGAAGTTTTTCAATCTCGGAAGGTTGCAAGCCAAATCAAGGTGCAAACGTAGGTGCCAGATGAGTTCCTCATTGGGGATGACATGGCAAAAGGTGCATAATTGCTGTGTAGGCTTTCATCCTGCAACTTGGAGTATGTGTAATGTAGACCTGAGAGTAATGGCCAATGTGTCCGATCGCAGTAGTTATTTTTAGGGCAGTTCAACGGCCCAGTCATTTTTCCGAACAGTTTACCTATCCGCACTTTTACTGTGCAGGCTTATATGTAAGCGGTTACCCTTCTTGAATCAGCGGAAGGGTGACAATGAGGGAGAGAATGACCGTAGAAAAGATTTCATGATCAATCTCCACGACAGAGTGTTGCCGACCCCGACACGTATCGAATCCACGTCCTCCTGATCACCAGTCAGACGCACATCCGACTGAGCTCCCGAGGCCGGCCAATCGCAGAAGATAGATAGATAGATAGATAGATAGATAGATAGATAGATAGATAGATAGATAGATAGATAGATAGATAGATAGAGATAGATTTCTCCATGATCCGTTGGCCGAAGAAAGCATATATACCCTTAAAAGTGGGGGAAATTAAGTTGTCCATCATTGGCGTTTAGCAATAAAGAATAAAATAAATGTTCGTCCTCTTTTGCAGAAGAAATAAGATTCATGCACAGGCAAAAAAGACGGGAAGTGGTAAACTCCGGACAAAATTTGAAAACTTGAGACGTGAGATCAAGACTGATATATATAAAAAAGGTCAGCATGATTTACAGGTTTTTAATTATTTGGACCCCATTTTGATTTATATCAGTCTTTGAATCGACTGCCTATTCGAAATTCGCAAAATTGCAGTATGTTTCCTCTGGCTTTCGTTGCCGGATCATTACAGGGTCACTGATGAGGCTTTATTAGCCGAAACTACGTAATATGACCCATCTTCTTTCTTATGGATGTTTTCATTGCTCTTAAAGGAACTCATTTGTGATTTTTAATTTGTCTGTGGATAACTCAGTAGGTGATGTAAAGGCAAATCCAAGAGGTTCTTCTGTCGCGGTTTATTTTTGTTATGGTTTGTCTTTGGGTATTTGTGTCGCTTATATTGTGGATGGCCTGTTGGCCGTTTTGTGGGGTGTGTGTGTGTGTGGGGGGGGGGGGGGTGGCTGTCCTTTTGGCTTTCCGCTGTTGGTGTTTCCGTTGGGGTGTGTTGTTTAATGTTTGTGGTTCTTTCCCTTTGGTGTCTTTGATAGGAGCTGTGGGTTGATTGTATCGATTCCTGATCATTGCCTCCACCTTCTACAGATATATCAATAGTCAGAAGAAAGACATACAAGGTATCCCACCCCTTAATAAAAGAGGAGGGAGCGGGGTTGCTGAATCAGACTCTGAAAGGGCAGGGGAACTAGTCAATTCAATAATGCGTTTAATAAAACTGAGTTCACAGAGGTTCCATTGACAAGAAGATCGGCCCCATTTATGGATACTATTGTTGTGTCATCGACAAGAGCGATCAAGTTACTTAAAGGCTTAAACGCCACCAAAGCTTTAGGACCTGATGAGTTACATCCTAGATTCATGAAGGAACTATCAAAAGAGATAGATCCAGTTTTTGTCCACCTGTTTTAACAGTCTCTCGGGTGAAATCCCCAAAGAATGGCACTTAGCGAACATTAGCCCACTCTTCAAAGAAAGGTTCTTAATCATAATTATCACCCTATGTCTATGACTTGTGTTCTGTGTAAATTGCTTGAACATATAGTCTGTTCAAACATCATGGCCCACTTGGATGAACATAAACTTTTGTCATAAAGATAACATGCATTAAGGAAAAGGCATAGTTGTGAAACTCAGTTGTGAACAACTATTAATGATTTGGCAAACATCTTGGACAAAGGGGGACAGGTTGACACATTTATTCTGGACTTCGAGAAAGCTTTTGACACCACACCACATGAACTACTTAAATCTAAGTTATTTGATTATCGCATTGGGGGAAATACTCTCATATGGATAGATTCCTTTCTGTGCTACAGAAAACCGCGCTGTACTTAATGATGAATCTTCAGAGTGGGCACCAGTTTTGTCTGGAGTCACACAAGGGACTGTTCTTGGTCCACTGTTATTCTCCATGTACATCATTGATGTTTCCACTGACACTGACTTAGCAATAAGACTGTTCGCAGACGATTGCCTTTGCAACCAGGCAATTAGAGATCCAGATGTTTCACTGAAACTTCAGAATGATATAGATAGATCAGGATGTTGGGCCCGAAAATGGGATATAAGATTTTAGCCCGTTAAATGCAATATTATGCATTTAACTAGGAAGAGAATAAATAAAATTGAGGCTTCTTACATCTCAGAGAGAACCACAGTGCTCGAAAACGTGGGTTCCCTTAAATACCTTGATGTGAGACTCACACACAATTTGAGATTGAATACACATATTAGCAACATGTGTACTAAGGCAAACAGAACGCTTGGTTTCCTGAGGCGAAATCTTCATCAGTGTCCTCATGATGTAAAAGAGGTAGCTTATAAAGTTCGTGTTCGCCCAATCTTGGAACATGGTAGTTGTATCTGGGACCCTAGAGGAGTGGTCCTTAATGAAACAATTGAAAACGTTCAGAATAGAGCTGCTAGATTTGTAACAAGCAATTACTGCTTTTAAACTGGGTGCATGACTGGACTACTAGGAAAATTATGATGGGAGGTTCTCAAGAAAAAGAGAAAACAGTAGGCTCATACTTCTATACAAATGTCTAAGAGGTGCTGCCAGCATTCCAACGGATGGCCTTGTTCCCGAAGCTAGGCACTGCAGAAATCATCATTCATTGGAGTTTCAGACCCTTACTGCAAAAACTGACATTTATAAAGAATCATACTTCCCCCGAATTATTACTAGAGATTGGAATGCCCTTCCCGATTCGATTATTTCAGCAGCTGAAGATGCTGAGGATTGTGTATCTAAGTTTACCTCTTTAATGAGAGCTAGGGACTAACTTCCCATCACAGGTCCTGGTGTATGAATGTCATTTGACGTGTCACCAGTAACCTTTCTGATTCTGAATAAAGGAGTAGCCATTCCTATTCGCCGTACACTTTTTTGACTATATTCCGTACAGCTATCTGGTTTTAAACAACTAAACGCCGTTCACATGGATTTTTAGTTTTTAATAAATACGCTTAGTGCATGATAAAACCATGACCAGAGAAAGTTTTCATTTACTACCCATTAAATACGGAAACAGGTAAAAGAAAGTTTAAGCGGGAATAAATCAAGAAATTATAAAATCTGAAACCGATGTCCGAAAATATTGGGCTTCACTCAGTACCAAGCATGGATAAACTTGTGTTCTTGACTTTAAATCGAAACATACAGCTTCGAAAAACGCATAAAATGTTGCAGAAATCCCTCTGTTATTTCAAGGAAATCAATTTACCCTGCACTTGCAGAAAATAAATCAGGAATAAAGGCTACACTCACCGTGCTCCATGTCTACTTTCGCTTTGTATCGATTCACCGGGATTCTATTTCCGGTGTCGATGATAGACGGTGATACAAATTAATTCATCACGTGAACAAGTCCATGAAATGAACACCCCCTAAATCCTAATTTATATAGAGAAGACAGAGGTTTACGGGGATATATGTTTCTTATTTCTGGCCAAAGACAAACGTTGTGGGTGATCGTTAGAACCGCATCAATGAGGCGGTTCTAACGAGCACCCACAACCTATGTTTGCAGTATAAACGAATTTTCATCAGAAAAGTAGTCATTTGGAAAACTGAAAAATTCTCTTTGTGTTATCGGTATGCCCATATTATGTCTCAAGATCTTGCGCTAAAGTGTACCTTCAGTGGCTCGAACTACCTCTTTCTTGAACATGCCCAATGCTGTTCGAGCCATTGAAGTTCGACTGTATGGCTGTTATCATTAACTCATATTTTACAAATGGAATCTTCCACCTAATGGAGTGGTCCATTTTCCAATTATAGGCCTGGGTGTTAGGTTTGATTTTTTTTTTTTTTTTTTTTGTGGTGAGTTTTACAAAAATGTTTGTACTTTTAGCAAACAGTGTAGACCCTGATCAGACGCCGCGTTTTGCGGCGTCTGATCTAGGTCTACGCTGCTTATCAACGTCCCATAAACAGGTAGCTAGGTATATATGGGTTAATCAAATTTCTTTTTTTTTTGTGACGAATACACTATAAACCGGTATCAAATGTGACAGAGTTGAGTTCGCTCGGACAAGGTCAGCCGTTTTCTCTGGATTTCCAGCGTTATCCACCACGTTTGGCCATAATCTGCCAACAGCCGTACCTTCGAGACACAGGTTTTAGAGTTTTGTGTGTGTTCTAAGTAAATCGTATATCTTAAAACTGTTCTAAATCTTTCCGCCGAACTCTCACCGGGCAGAGAAAGGCGGTCTGATCTGAGCTTCGGGTTCGGTTAATTTATACGAAATCGGAGAAAGGTTTCATTTGTGTTTATATTTCTAGTATGACTTTGCTTTTTGTAATATTTTAAATAGGCATGAAAGTAAGTATGTTTGAATATGGGGTGTCATAGTACCCTACATATCATAAATATTAGATGTACAAGCATGCAGACTGACAGCACACCAACAGCGTACAAGTACTGGTACATGTAAACCGCTTAGAAGACCTAAGCCTGCCCAGGTAAAGCGGTGCGAGTCGGGCCGTCCATGCTTATAAACCCTATTGGTTCCTTTGGGCGACGGGGCTTGAGATGTCATTTCATCCCAATGTCGGATAAAAGTCTCACAAAATTGGAAGCAACGTCTCCAAAATGACCTATACAGTGTTGACGTGGACGTTAAACCTCAATCAAACAAACAAAACAAGCATGCAGTCCCATACACGGGTTTTGTACAATACTAAAGTCCCCCTGCTCTTAATCATAGTGTTAGCTATATATTGTAGCCCTTTTGAATCAGTGATTCCATTGCAGCGGAATTTCGAAAATGTTTGAGGGTCACTGATAAGGCCTCATCGACCGAAACTAGCTAGTCTGATCTTACACACCCATAGCTTTCTGTTCTGAGCTGTGGTCCTTGCTTTCAGAGGATTATCCCTTTTTCAGAATATTGTACAATACAATGATTCTGTTTTCGTGTCGTTTTGTGCCTTTTGTCACGTTAAGAACGTCAATGTAAACTTGTAAAGATGAAAAGACTTCTCAAGCCCTGTCGCCCAATGAAACCAATAGGGTTTATAAGCATGGACGGTCCGACTAGCACCGCTTTGCCTGGGCAGGCTTAGATCCTCTAACCGGTTTACCAGTGCTCGTGTGCGAGTCGGATTTAGCTTTGCGTGGAAGAATCGTGCAGCCCATATATTTCTTCCAGCCACAATTGGCAGGGGCACTACTTTCGGGTGTACCAACTTTTTTTGTGTTTTATAACAAATTAAGTACCACCAATAGAATCGATAAAATCCCCACTGACCATCCTTAAGGGGAATGAGAACACCTGGCAGATGATTCCGCCATTTTTCAAAGGGAGACAACTTTCGGGACTTCCTGTTTGCTTTTCTATAAGACCTGTCCCACTGAAAAAGGGGTCTACTTTTAAAGGAAAGAATTTGCTCCTAAGGAGCAAATTCTTACCTTTAAGAGTTGACCCCTATTGACATTGGAGACAAAAATACTTTTGCAGGAGTTGCCTCCCCCTGAAGGTGTTCCCATTCCCCTTAAGCGGTGGTTCTAATGTTGTTTATTAGCTTTGTTTTATTTTTCGACGGGCCTCTTCTTGTTGTATGTTCTTATTGATATATATTATTATTATTATTAATAATTATTATTTTTTATTGTGCCTGTTGCACCTTTATCACACGGGAGGCTGGTTTCTCTGCTGTTTGTGATTCTTTTTTTTTCTTTTTTCCTCATTGTTAGTTACCCTTCCTCATCACGAAAACACGCCTATATAATTTTCACCCCCTTGAACCCCACTTTTTTATAGTAAAACTTGGTTTCCGTGGGTATACCTAATATATCTTATTTCTGCTTTAAACTATAGATTGTGGGTACTCGTTAGAACCGCCTCAATGAGGCGGTTCTAACGAGTGCACACAATCTATATCACAATTTTTCATAATAAAATTTTCATTTTTTTCGGCAATAAAGGTGGCAATGTATTTGTATAGGTGTGTTTGCGTAATGTCTTGGTGCGATTAGTAGGCTGTAATCTTTGATTGTGGCTTTTCCTGGACATCTTTTGGGGGTACTGAGTATATATTTTTTATCATTATTTCTGCTCTAAATCATATATTGTAGGTACTCGATAGAACCGCCTCATAGAGGCGATTCTAGCGATCACCTAAATCAATGTCTGGATCAAAATTTAGAAAAAATATAACAATAGTATTACTTTTTGCTGCAAACGTAGCTTCTGCTACTCTTTAGAGCCGCCTCGCTAAGGCTTCCGCGACTTTCTGTTTGTTTTTGCCGTAGACTGAGTCAGTCCAAAAAGAGCGGTCTGCTCTGAAAGGAAAAGACTTGCTCCTGAGAAATAAATCCTTTCCTCTCCAGGAGCAAATCCGTTCCTTTAAGTGAAGACCTGACTGACAAAGGTCGCAACATATTTTCAATTTCTTACAAGAGTTGACGGGCCTCGCGTGGTCCAATGGATAAGAACGCTGACCCTTAGTCGCGCCTCGCTCAGGCCACATGTGGGACGCGAAGTTCTGCAACGGAAGATTGGGTGATTTTCCTCCGGGTACTCCGGTTTTCGCCCACCTCTGATTAATGATAGGCTCAATCAGTGAAATAATCTAGAAAGGGCCGAAAAACCAAAACCAAAAAAAAAAAAAAAATACAATAAATAAGTAAATACAAGAGTTGTCTTCCATGAAACTTTAACAACCTTCAGAAAGATTCGGCAATTAGCAAGTGTGTCCAAATATTTACGTTAAGTACGTCAGTCAGTTCGCTCAAGTTTCATTTCCTAGCGTCCGATTGTTCAACGTTGACCCGAGCTCATAAACATCACCTGAAATACTAGCAGGGCGGCCACTAAAATGTATCCAAAAATGCGTTTAATATTCAAAATACTTAAAATAGACATTGTAAAGTTTCAATTAAATAGGACTAGGCCAAGTACCATATGCAATCTGTGGCAGAATAGCGCTTTATGACAAAAAATATATTAGACTATGTAGGTAGGAGTAGGGTGGGGGTGGTACACTTTCTGAAAAACAAGCCCCCGCCCATAGGGGCTTGAAGAAATATATGGGCTGCATGATGCTTCCACGCAGAGCTGAATCCGGCCCGCACACTAGTACTGGTAAACCGCTTAGAGGATCTAAGCCTGTCCAGGAACCGCGATGCGAGGCGGACCGTCCATGCTTATAAACCCTATTGGTTTCATTGGGCGACAGGGCTTGAGATGTCATTTCATCTCAATGTCGGGTAAAAGTCCAACAAAATTGGAAGCAACGTCTCCAAAATGACCTTTACAGTGTTGACGGGGACGTTAAACCTCAAATCAAACAAACAAACAAACACTTTCTGAAAAAAAAAAACAAAAAAAAAAACTTAATTATTTCCATTTAAAGGTAGAAGCCTCCGTGGCGTATTGGTTACGCTACTCGCCTTGTAAACCAGGGATCGCAGGATCGTTCCTGGGCTTCTCCAGACTTTCGGATGATTCTTTAAACCTAGGTCCCGTGTCCGTATGACCTTAACTGTTGGTGGTACGTAAAACTCAAACACTCACTCATTCCATTTAAGGAAGTAATCTGCTCACTCTCAATTTGCATCACATCACGTTTAACATGTCCGAGAAATGAACACCCCCTTAAACCCCACTTTATATAGAAAAAAAAACTGGGGTTTACAGGTTAGTCATTATTTTTTCTTATTTCTGCTCCAAGACATAGGCTGTGGGTCGTCGTTAGAACCGCATCAATGAGGCGGGTCTAAAGGGCACCCACAACCTATGTTTTGAGTACAAATATGAGTCATATGTTACAACGCATAATGAAGTAATGTAGTAATTTCTTCATTTTGAAATTTTTACTTCATTATGCGTTGGAATAGTCGATGTGAAATGAAATAAAATGTAGATTTTACTTCATTATGCGTCGATACTAAGAGGTTTGCGCAAAAAGAAAGAATTATTTCATTTTGCGGTGATAGGTGGCATACTTAATTTTACTTCATTATGCGTCGACAGTTTGTATCTAGTTCCATGTAAGACACAGAAGCCTATGTGGTGTAGTAGTTATGCTATAGCTACTCGCCTGATGAATCGGGGTAGCAGGATCGATCCCAGTCTTGAAACCGAGATCCCGTTTCCGTATGAATGAGTCTTGAAACTAAGTTCGCTACTTTGTATGGCCTTAGCTGTTGGTGGGACGGACACTGAAACACACTCGCACTCCTTTTAAAATGCATAGATGGACAAACAACTGGGCTATGGACTGGTCCAAGCCAGTATGGTCCCCCACCCCAACTATTGTGTGCACTACATGATCATGTATTGAGCCTTAAAACACAAATGAGGGAAAAACATCAGACAAAAGACCAAAATACCGTAAGGCGGTCAGTTTTAACTCTACTAATATAATCAAATACAGTGAAATTCCGCTATTAAGACCACCTAAAATTAAGAAAAAATTTGTTTTTAAAGCATATTTTGAAGGTTACATTTTCTTTGTGATTGCGACATTCAGTGTGCTCTTGTGGAAGACCATCTTTGGGACTGTTCAAATGTGGTCTTAAAGACCACTTTTGAACTGTCTCAAATGTGGTCTTTATATTGGAATTTACCTGTATTGCTTCCTAAGTCTTTGGTCTCCTTTCGTAGACAGCTATGTTCTTCCATCATTACTTCATTTTGCGTCGATATGGTGCATATCAACGCGAAATGAAATAATTTTTTTACTTCATTTCGCGTCGACTACGCCAACGCATAATGAAATAAAAAAAATCAAAATGAAGAAATTACTACATTACTTCATTATGCGTTGTATCAGTCGTATCACAGATTCATCGTTTTGTAAATAATACAAAATGCAATGCATGTATGCCGCATTGATGTTTGATTGCAATGAACGCTAATGTTCTATACGACGGAAGATGTGGCAGGTAAATGTCATTAATACGAGGGTCGTTCAGTTTTTAATTGGCCGAACCCAGTTACCCGTGGCAAGTACAATGTACGGGGTTGAATGGATTAAGGAAGTTGGGTGCATTTTGCAAGATGTCGGTCGACAAGTGCAAATTGTATGATGCCTTATGATGGATATGCCCTTTGTTCGCTGCTTTTTTATCTTCACTTCTTTCATAAAATTATAATGTTGAAATTAACACAGCTAAATTAGGATATTATCATTAATCCATAAGCAATTATTTCTTACCGTCTTAATCTCATATTTTTTCATAAAATTAAGAACGCCATATTAAAATTGCTGAAACTATAGTATTTTACCGGAAAGCAGAATAATTATTTCTTTCACATCCGAGACCCGAAGTCTAAGGACATTCTAAACTGCTGTAAGATTGCTATCCACCAACAAACCGTCTTACCTTCAGGGCAATAAGCCAACACTACATGGGCCCCGTCAAGCGATTTTGGTACTTATCGCCTATGCGAGCAGCGAAGGTTCAGGCGAGCCTGCGCATCCGCGCAGTCTCGCCAGAACCTTCGCTGCTCGCTCATACAAGCAGTGAATCAAGAGGAACCTTCAGACAGAAAGCCATATCCCTGGCCCCTCTGAATGGCTGGGCATGCGCAGTTAAAATTTGTCATGACGGAATGCTCGAAGACACAAATTCGCTTGGCGGGGCTCAAATCATAAGTAAAATAATGAAAATATTAAAAACATTTAAAATGGATATAATGAAAATAACTTCCATATCTAACCGATATATTAAATTTCTTGTTATATTGCTCGGGAGAGTGGCCACGAGATTGACAGTAATTAGTGTGCGGTTTATCCTATCAGTCACACCATCTTTATGTAATATTTGATATCTGTGAACTTTTTATGGACTATACGAATTTCATCTCAAGACATCTTTACATCAAAAGCTCTTTCTACATAGGAGGTATAAAATTGCCATTTCAAATGTTTTCGTTGACAAATAGTGCGCCCGCTGATCTTTTGGTATTGTTGTTTACAAAACCTGTTTTAAATAATTTAATTTATGATGCAAATAAAACAGACGCTGTAGCTGATAATGTAAATCATTTTGAGGCGATCATATCCTAAAAGAATTTGGTAAAAAATGAAATGTCATTCAAAATTCAAAACTGTCTATTAAAAATACCACCCAACATATTTTATGTGAGCATGCACAAGGCGAAACTAACATTAGAACTTGTACGGCCAGTGAAGTCTCGGATAAGACTCCGCATCGGCGCAGTCTGATCAGAGCCTTAACTGATCGCACGTGTCATCTATTGCCTCTATGCCACCCAGAGAGTGGTAATAACTAAAAGAGTGCGCAAATGCGCAGACTGATCTGAGTCTTTGATGGTCGCACATCATCTTGTAGGTGTTGTCTCGTGCGCGGCTGGTGCACGACAACACCTACCCGACCAGGAAAGACTCAAAATAGCCTGCGCATGCGCACAGTCTGATCAGAGCATCACGAAAACATGCATATACAACTTTACCGCCGGAAAACTGAAATTTTTGGATGAAAAATTCTGATAATTTTCTTATATCTTGTTTTCGGCTTCTTTTATCTTAAGGGCGGACCATCCAAAAATAAAAAAAACAATGGCTTTTTCAAGTGATCTGAGTCATCACTGGTGGCACAGTTTTTTGTAGGTTATGTCTTGCTCTAGCTAAATTAGTTTTTTTGACATTATTTTCCTCGCGACAGGTTATGAAGGGTAGCTGGGATAGTTATTCCATTATATAAACGTGTTTATGCAATGTATAAATAATATACCATGTAACCACAGGGGTTGGGCATTGGGAATATATTGTTCCCATTTTCCACTTATGGTCTTAATCAAAAAGTTATGTAAATGTCGTCACATTGGAATAGCACACTCGTGACCTCTGAACCAAGTTCATAGCAGTGATGAAGTGAGTTTTCTGACAAATGGAGTCAGTCAATGCCGCTCTGTTCAGCATGGTTTCATACTCACAGATGCTTTCCAGGATGATGATAATCGTATACTTATTAGGTTCTTACGAAATCACACCTATTCAAATATATTGATAAAGTGAACATTTTTTCCCGATTAAAAAAATCTGAAACTTTTCATATTTCTGCTCAAAACATATATTGTTGGAACTCGTTTGGGGTCAACATTATATAGACGTGTTTTTGTGATCTAAGAAGGCTGCAAGCCAAATCCAAGGTGTATACATAAGGGGTACGCCGCTGACATGTCAAAGGGTGCTATAACAGAAAAGAAAATTCAAATCTGTGACAGCTATAACCTCACAATCAGCATCAAGAAGACCGAGGTGTTTTATCTGTCGGCACACAGTGCATTTTTTTATTTATTTTATACTTAGCAGTGACGCAGAGCTGAATCCGGCTCGCACACTAGTACTGGTAAACCGCGTAGAGGATCTAAGCCTGTCCAGGAACCGCGGTGCGAGGCGGTCCGTCCATGCTAATAAACCCTATTGGTTTCATTGGTCGACAGGGCTTGAGAAGTCATTTCATCTCAATGTCGGGTAAAAGTCACACAAAATTGGAAACAACGTCTCCCTTTACAGTGTTGACGGGGACGCTAAACCGCAAATCAAATCAAAATATCTGAAACAAATAAAAATGATATCAATCACAAGTGAAATGATATCGTATCATTTCACATGTGATTGATACCATTTATATCATTTCACTGTAGCGTGCCGGAACTTCTTTTTTGTTTCATCTGTTCGAAAAAAAGGTTAATTTTCCTTTTATTTACCAAGAATAATAATTCCTGTTGCCATTAGAACATATTTTGAAGGGTTACGTGTTGCATTAAAATTGAATGAACAGGTGCAATACCTGACAACAGCAGCGCTGTGATTTTGAACATGTACCTTTTGCCGACACACATTTCGGGCACAATTTAAATGTTCCCTCACAGATTTAGGCTTAGCTGTCTTTGTTACTGGTCTACAAGGCGTACCAGTTCACTGAATGGCTGAGGTAAAGTTTGTGCCAGTCAATCTGTGCTCAAATCAGCGTGATTTTTATTTTTTCAGGAGATCATAGGCAGCGATAAAATGCCTAATAGATATTCAACAACAACATTTTTTTTTTAGAAAAACCGGTCCAGACGACCGCTACACGGAATCGATTATACAGTGGCTGGGTGCATGGCTCTCAGAGCCTTCAAGAATAAAATGGACTTCAAATAAGCCCAACGCATTCTGTAACATACCTTGAAATGCATTCTTTGAACTAAAAATGCAGAATCTAAAATGGCGATTTGTTTATGCTTGTGACGTCATGTAGCCAGATCAAAATCGTGACGTCACCGTCTCGGGTCGATCAATTACCGTAAGTGTCCTAAAAAATTATAAAATAAAAAGAACAGTAACTTTTTTCGGCGGATACCAAAAGTAGTTCATCTCGTGTGTTGAAAACATCCTAATTTTCACTCGTGCTTCGCACTCGTGAAAATTATGATGTTTTCAACACACTCGATGAAATATTTTTGGTATCCACCTCAAAAAAGTAAATATCCTCTATTTTGTTTATACATTCTTTTGAGAGGGTAAGAAGGTCAAAAGATAGCAAGTAGTAGTTCACCTACCCCTTGTAAGCACGACGTAAAGGTCGTGTACAATGATGAAGTCAAAAGTTGGCCGACGGGTTGGTGGTGTTTGTGATCGAAATGGAATAAGACTTGACACAAAGCTGGACGGCTACAGAGCTGTGGTGCTGCCAACACTGGTTGTAAGAAGAATCGGTATACAAGGACACCATCACGAAAACACGCCTATACAAGTTTGACCCCCTCCAACTCCACTTCTATACAGAAAAAAAAACTGGGGTTTACTGGGATAAACCTTATTTTTCTAATTTCTGCTCTAAAATATAGATTTTGGACACACGTTAGAACCGTCTCGATGAGGTTAGTATATTTAGTGATAAATATATTACACTTTTTTTCCTCTTAAAATTCTCATTTTTTCGGCGGTAACGTGTACAATGTATTTATATAGGCATGCTTTCGTAATGACTTCAACATAACAACAATGTCATGGGAACACATTGCACAGGACCGAGCAAAGTTGCGAGGTTTTATGAGGAGTGATAGTGAATATGTGAAAAGGTATAAAACCACCTGAACTGGCCAGATTTCTTCATATTTCGATGATTAATGCCAAAATATGTAGATTCCGAGTAAAACAATGCCAGTTCCGGTATTCTAAATATCATTCACATATCCTTTCGACTTCTTAAGCGTATTTAATTGCTGCTCAACACTTTTAGAACGACCCTCCTTCCTTCACAATCAACCTTTTGACATGGCTGTTTCTGAATACGTTATCCACACACCGTTCACAGCATGCTTATCAGCTCTCTAAGAGACACTGCACGAGAACACCAGAACCTTCCAAAAGTAGCCAAAAAGAAGAAAAATAGCCTCTGAAAATTCCATTTTCACCTGCTTCTTTTGAGACGGCGGCCACAATGAAGAGACTCCGAAAAAAGAAGAAAAAGAAAAGAAAGTACAGGAAAGAAAAGAGAGTAACGTAGAGAAAAAAAAAGAATAAATAAATAAATAAAATAAAATATAATAAAAGTCTATGCACATATTTAAGCATAGTGTGACCCCTGCGCCATGACCTATGACGTCATCAGAAAGATTGTTTTTTACCATACCGAAGAGAACATTTACTCTGCAAGGCCAACTGGACCAAAAGATCAGGTTCAAGGATGAAATGATCTCCCCTATCCCCATTTCATTCACGATTTCACAAAAGCTCGGCCGTTCTAACGCTATGAGGCAAAACAAATAATCAGCGACCACGAAAACACACCTATATAATTTTGACCCCTTGAACCCCACTGTTATATTGAAAAACTGGGGTATACAGGGGTAAACCTTATTTTTCTTATTTCTGCTCTAAAATATAGAGTGTGGGTAATCGTTAGAACCGCCTCGATGAGGCGGTTCTAACGAGTACCAACAAACTATATTTTGAGCAGAAATAAGAAAAATAGGTCAGTTTTTCATCTTAAAATTTTCGTGTTTTTTTTCTGTGGTAAAGTTTGCAATGTATTTGTATAGGTGAGTTTTCGTAATGGCCAGGGCAAAAGCATCATCCTCTGACCTCTCTTGCTAAATCTGCAACAAAGACAGTTTGGAGACAGAAATGGTCTTATCAGCCATTTTAGAACACGCAAACAGCAGTATTTCTCGCTTTTGATTAAGATTGGCCACTGTCAGTAATGACAGACGATCTATTATCTCAAAAACTAACACTCGTTTGGTGAAAATACATGTGTTGTGAAATATTTATTGTTTTACTTTTGCTGCAAACATAGATTATGAGTGCTTGCCAGGACCAAGAAGACAAAATGTAGAGGAAGAGGCTGGTGACAGACCTCTGCCACCAGCCAATTCACGTGGAATTTGCTGCTGACAGACGTCTGTCAGCAGCCAATTTACGTGAAATTTGGTGCTGACAGACGTCTGTCACCAGCCAATTCACGTTAAATTTGCTGCTTACAGACGTCTGTCACCAGCCATTCTCGTAAAATCTGCTGCTGACATGATATGATTTATGAGATCATTTTCATTTTAAATTTCAATATAACATTATAGGGAAAATATTTGTATTGCTATTAACCGAAGCTGTGGAAAGCGAATCACGGATTCCCGGGAGAATTTTCAATCTCTTTGTCCGCATGTTATCGGACATGCTTATCAATACAGGTCAATTCGACATGACCAAATATGGTTGAGTGAGCCGTTTAGCTCCAATACAATACATATCAAACCCACGACCTCATGATCAACAGTCGATCCCGGGCTTCTCCACACTTTCGGATGAGTCTTCAAATCGAGGTCCCGTCACCGTATGACATTCGATGTTGGTGGGACGTAAAATTCGAACACTCACTCACTCACTCGCTCATGATCAACAGTCAGACGTGTATCAGCCAGAGCCACAGAAGCCGGCTAATTTGTCAAAAAGATCTAATTATCCTCTTTGCATGGTAGTCATAATGAATTTGTGAGTAGGCCTTGGTGAAACTGACGAAACTTCTTGAAGTACAACCGCCAAAGCTTTAAAAATGCTTTAGCGAGAGCTGTAACATTTTCGGGATTTCTACCCGATTTTTACCAGAAATATTTACATGCCCCCGTAGCCTAGTGGATAAGAGCGCTGTCTCTAACCATTTTGTATCTCACCGCTGTGGTTCGCGCTTAGGTCACATGTGAGACGCCAAGTTCTGCAACGGAAGGTCAGTCAGGTTTTTCTACGGATACTCCGGTTTTCGCCCACTTCTGATTAACGATTGGCTCGAAATAAGTGAAATAAAGTGAAATAATAACAAAAATCTTGAAAGGCCTGCAAACCACAAAACAAAACTAGAAAATGTGTGTGGGCCTTTTAACCGACATTGAGATGAAATGACAATCAAGCCCAACCGCCAAAACGGACCCGCAACGCGCTTCCTTCTAAGTTGGCAGGGTTATAACTTCTTAGTGGTTTACGGGTACTAATGTCGGTTGGTTTCAGCTCTCCGTGGAATATTCTTGAACGGCTCGAAAAAAGATAATAAATAAAAAATAAAATAAAATCAGACCAGAAAATTTTGTGGGTCTTTTAACCAACATTGAGATGACATGACATTTCAAGCCCAACCGTCCAAACGGACTTGCAACGCGTTTCCTGGGCAAGGTTACAACTTCTTAACGGTTTCCTAGTACTAATGCTCGGTAGGTTTAAGCTCTGCGTGGAACATCATGCAGACCAATTTATTTATACAAGCAACCACGGGCGGGGATACGGCTTTCTTATGGTAAGTTTACAGCATACATCTGTCAACAGCCAATTTTGCGAAAATCGGCTATTTACAGACGTCTGTCACCAGCCAATTCACGTGGAATTTGCTGGTGACAGACGTCTGTCAGCAGCCACTCCGAAATGTAAAACTGACGTTAGGTAAACAGACCGTCTCAGCATGACATAAAAGGTGCGTCTTGGTCGTTAAACTCCAAACTCAGACAAAAACAATTATACTCGGCAGCATCAAATTCTGTCCTTTAAGGGTATTACTGTACTCATGCGAGGCACGATAACACACCCGTGCGACATAGTATACTTTTTCTCATTTCAAAATTGCCTACTTTTCTGATAAAAATCCGTTATATTTTTCTTATTTATACTGCAAACATAGGTAATGGGTGCTCGTTAGAACCACCTCATTGAGGCGGTTCTAACGAGAACCAACAACCTATGTCTTGGAGCAGAAATAAGAATGATAAAGTATAAGTTTGCCCTATATAAATTGGGGTTTAGAGGGGTGTTCATTTCACAGACTTGTTAACGTGATGCAAGACTTTTTGCATCGATTGTTTGACAAAGTTTCTCAGCACAGCAGCTCTTCAAGGCTGATGCCCACGTGACTACCACTGATTTACAATAACTTTGGGAACGGATATTTAAAGGTAAAAGCTTCGCTATTCTTATCGCTGTCAGGCCAGTGTTGTGTAGTAGGGTTGTCAATAGAAACTGGACAGAAATCATGCGCTGGGCCTGGCAAAAAAATTGGACTAAGCATAGTCGCCACAGAACGCGGTGTTTGATCAGGATCTCAGCTGCTTGGTTATGTCACAGGCGTGTGTGTGTGTGTTTGAGTATTACGTCTCACAAACAGCTAAGGTCATACGGAGACGGGACCTCGGTTTAAAGACTCGTCTGAAAGTCTGAAGAAGCCCTGGATCTAACCCACGACTCCTGGTTTATGAGGCGAGTAACATAACCACTACGGCATGGAGGCTTCTACATCACAGGGTATATAAGGGTTACACGAAACAATCTAACTCTCAAGCATACAATGTCTTGCATCACTGGGGTGTCCAACTGATGTTGGCTTGCAGTTGGACAAGTCATGCTGTCCTTGCAGCAGGTAAGAGCGGCGACACAAAATGACCAACAAGGGTTGTTGTGCCGTTAAACCCCAAAACAATTAATCAAACAATTAATCTGGGAAACAATCTACCAAACAGTGTTGCGAGTACTTTGCTTTCCAAACTACATCACGAAAACGTCTATACAATTCGGACCCCATTAACTCTCAATTTTATATATACCTACAGGGGTAAACATTATTATTTTTCTAATTTCTGCTCTAAAATATATATTGTGGGTACTCGTTAGAACCGACTCGTCGAGGCGGTTCTAACGAGTACCCACAATCTATTTTTTTTTTTGCAAAAATAAGAAAAATATCACAATTTTTCATCTGAACACTTTCGTTTATTTGGCGGTAAAATTTACAAAATTGAATGTATTTGAATAGGCGTGATTTCGTTATGTTAGTTATGTTTTTGACACGACTAATCTAAAGAAATACCCCATGAGAGCCGGATGATAATGTTGTTCATTTAATCTTGTCATTTAATCTGCAGTAAAGCAAAGTAGTTTATAACTAATATATTTCCGAACTCATTCAAAACGCATCTATTTTAGTATATCTGATAATTAATCCAACCGCAGAAATACAGTAGATTTATCTTTACTAATTATAACAAGAACACTTATGTCATGTTCATGACAGTACGTGACATGATTTTTAGTAAAAAGAGGATCTTACACAGGTATGAAAATTATGAAGCGAGCCATGGGCGAGTTTCTTAAATTTTATATCAAATAACTACGAGTGTAAGATTCTGTTTATAACATATAACGACTGGGTTAATATCTTTGCTTTCACTTATATTTTCACCCATTTAGTACCAGAAACACCAAAAACGGGTATTTGGCAAACAGTGCAGGCCCAGATCAGACGCCGCAGAACGCGGCGTCTGATCAGGCCCTACACTGTTTGCTTAAAGTTCAGCCACATTCCTAATACAACTTGACCCCCCCCCCCACACACACACACACACACCTCCACTAAATTTTGAAATGGACTCATGCTATATATAAGGAGGAAGATTCCATTTGGTACAAAAAGGGTTAAGCCCCACCCCCATCCCCCCCCCCCCCCCCCCCCACACACACAGTGGAATTCGATTCCGCTGACCGTTCCAAGGCGGTACTTCTGTCGCGGTTTATTTTTGTTATGGTTTGTCTTTGGGTGTCTGTGATGCTTATATTATTTTATTTTGGATAGCCTATTTGGCCATTTTGTGGGAAAGTGACTGTCGTTTTGGATTTCCGCTATTGATGTTTCCATTACGTCTGCTGTTTCATGTCTGTGCTTCTTTCCCTTTGGTGTCTCTGATGGGAGCTGTGGGTTGATTGTATCGATTCCTGATCATTGCCTTCACTTCTATTTTAAATTTAATTTTATCAGAAGAATTTCAATCGAAAACACACGGTTGTCTCGGACCGCAGAAACAATGTGTTTACATGACGTTATCCACGAAATGCCTATACAAATACATTGTAACCTTTATCGCCGAAAAAATGAAAATATTAAGATGAAAAATTGTGACATTCATCTATATTTTGGAGCAGAAATAAGGTATATTTTTCTTATTTCTGCTCTAAAGTATAGATTGTGGATACTCGTTAGAACCACCTCATTTGTAAACCTCAGTTTTACTATATAAAAGTGGGGTTCAAGGGGGTCAAAATTATCATAATATTTGATACACGTGTTTTCGTGATGCATGTCTAGCATCACATTCGGGGGCATTGCCAAACAGTGTAGACCTAGTTTTGGCGCTGCAGCTGATCTAGGTCTACAACGGAAGCTTGAAGAACGGCCATTGTTTTTAACTTAATACCACTCACAAAACACAATCTGACACCCCTATACTTGAAAATTGAACAGTCCCAGAATATAAGGTGGAAACGTCTACTGTTACAGTATACAGTCGAACTTCAATGGCTCGAACACCTTTGTGACCTCGAAAATCTGTTCGAGACAGGGGTAGTTCGAGCCACTGATATTACTGTCAGGAAGCATAACGAGATACTTTTTGACATCTTTACGGTGTTCTATAATTAATATGTATGCTGTGTGTACTCATTAGAATCGCCTCATCGAGGCGATTCTAATGCATACACACACCATACATTTGCAAGGTAAAAGGCTAAAATCTCCTTCATTATCCCCCACTATTTCTTATGTAGAGGATTTCGCTAGGGGCTCAAGAATGTGTCGACTCATCCATGGTAAACGAGCCATCGTTGTACGAGCCAATGAAGTTCTACTATATGTTGTATGAGATAACTTTCATACTATTCATAGTCATGTGAAGTCCTCGTCGAGTCGCACTGTATCGTAACTGCCGTGATATTTTTCTAATTTACACTGCAAACATTGGTCGTGGGTGCCCCAGAACCGCCCCATTGCATAATGAGGCGGTTCTAACGAGTACACACAGTCTATAAGTTCTGAATAGTTCGATCCTTTAGAAGCAAAGAATACACCAAATAAAAGAAAATAGCAGAGTCGGTTTTAATGAGTCTATTCAGGACCAGTACTGAAATGTGCAACACCGGCCACGCCCTCTAGCACCGACTTAAGCAGAACTCTATTTTCAAAATGATTCTAATTGAACTCAATGATCCCAAAAGACCAGAAAATATAATCTGTACTATGATGGATGTACGGGGAGACTTTTTACGACCGCCACACGGCACAGCACTAGCCTTGGAGCAGAAATAAGAAATAAAAAGTATACCCCTATGAACCCCAGTTTTCGCTATAAAAAGTGCGATTTCTCCACTTTTCTGTATATATAGAGGATCTTACACGAGTGGTCATTTCGGACGAAATGACCACGAGTGTAAGATTCTGTTTATCATATGACCACTTTGATTTGGGCTTTATCGCTTTGAATTCTGACAATTTTTCCACAAAAAATGCATGGTTGACGTGGACGTCGTCATGACGTTACTTAATCCCGCCAAAGTGTTATTACACGTGTGGTCATACGATTTTTATTACACGACCCTATCCACTGCTTATCACTGACTTCATGTGATAAAAATATTCATTCTACGGACTTGTTCACGTGATGCGGACATTACATTACGAAAACATGCCTATACAACGAGTACCCTCATTCTATATAAGAAAAATACGGTTTACCCCTGCAAACCCCAGTTTTACTATTTAAAAGTGGGGTTCAGGGGGTCAAAAATATAAAGGCGTGTCTACGTGATGCAACGCGATGTCATGGGCAAAGACTAATGAGGAGACAACTTTGATACTATTTATATAAATGATAAGGCCGCATCGTGCCGCGCTGCATCGTAAGACTGTAATCTGATTCGGACAAAATAGAGGTAACACATCTAGAATTTGGCCTTGTACTTTATACTATTCTTCATCATCAACAAAATTACTTGTAAATTCTTAAAAAGTGCGCATATACCTTATACATGTAGTAGATACCCTGATAAGAGTGAAAAATGGGATTTACTGGGATTCACATGTTTAGCCGGGTTTAAATATGCGTCTTTTAAAACATTCCTTCCGCTAAGCTGAACCTTTCTACAGTAAATTTTCCATAAAGGTAAATGCATTGAAACTGACCTGCATTAAAGGAAGCACCCCTGTTAACCAAATCCCTTAGGTGTTTGCCGCTCCGTACATGTACGGGTCAGTCCAACAAATATTCTTCGGAAACAGTGTAGGTCCAGACCAGATCAGGATCTACACTGAAATTCAGTTTATGAATTTGTAGGAATAAATTACATCAAGTGATCAGATTGGTTCAAAGTCAGAAACGGGTGTTGCTAAACTGAATATTCAGCAAGAGAAAGGTTAACTTGCTACGGGCGTAGCACTTGTGGACCTCTTGTTTTCTAGTCCTTTGGGATCATTGGTTTCACTGCGGAAATTAGAACATATTTGAGGGTCACTGGTTAGGCCTAATTGGCCGAAACTACATGTAGATAAATTTTGTTCGCTCCATGATTTTCAGTTCTGTGCTGTAGTCATTGCTTCCAAAAGGCTACCCTTTCTTCAAAACAGTATTCATAAGCTTTTAACCAGTACAGTGCACAATCTGTCGCCATAACATAATAACTGTCCTTCTGCAGTCAAATGATCATAGAAAATATTTCATGATCAGTCACCACGAAACATTGTTGCAATCTGATCACCAGTCAGACTGAGCCACCCGGAGGCCAAAGATAAATGTATTATTCGGTTTCAAGTCTCTTCACATTTACACATATTAAGTTCAAATAAAGAAACGAGATTGCACAAGTGTTATCTTGTGAATACTATCCAAATACCAACAGAGTAAAAATAGAGATGATACCCGGAAAAAGCAAAAAAAAAAAAAAAAAAAAAAGAAGAAAATCATCTGGATAACACGCCCGCGTGATACAGCAAATTCTTCTATCATTACTACAAAATAATCGTTTCTGGTGTAGATTTCTAACTGCTGTTTTCATACCTTTTGTGATTGCTCGTTAGAATCGTCCCTATCAGGCGGTTCTTATACTAGTATCCACAAGTTATGGTTTTGATCAAATATAAAGCAACCTCACTTCCCTAAAGTTGTTTTGTTCATATTTTTACGTATTAATTGCTAAAATTTAAGATAAATGAGGCGGTTCGAACGGGTGTCTATAATACAGTAAAATTCCTATATTTAGACCACCTTTGGAAATTTTTAAAAGTGGTCTTAAAGATCACTCTTGATGAGTCCCAAAGGTGGTCTCTTATTTGGATACAATGAGTGTAGAAAACGCAAAGAAAGAATAACTTAAACCTCAATCAACGTTTAAAAACACATTTAGTCTTAATTTTAGGTGGTCTTAATAGCGGACATCACGAAAACACGCCTATACAATTTTGACCCCCTCGAACCCCACTTTTACATAGTAAAACTGGGGTTTGCAGGGGTAAAACTTATTTCTCTTATTTCTGCTCTAAAATATAGATTGTGGGAACTCGTTAGAACCGCCTCAATGAGGCGGTTCCAACGAGTACCCATAGTCTATATTTTGAGAAGAAATTAAGAAAAATATCGTAATTTTACATCTTAAAATCTTCATTTTTTCGGCGATAAAGGTGGCAATGTATTTGTATAGGCGTGTTTTCGTAATGAATTTTACTGTATATGGTTTTGATTAAATATAAAGAAAACCAACTTTTGCAGTTATGCACGGCCCACAACCAAGAAAAAACGGTCACTTTCTAAAGAACATAAACTTATCCAATAACTAGCTCAAAAAGTCGGTTTGATTACGTAAAATTGGCCTTATCACAATACGTTGACCGACAGTGCAATCATATGACGGTAATGTGCACGATCAGCTTGTAACTCGACTAATCAATATCCGGTGCTATACGGTGCCAGAATGAACAAGCTTTTCCAGCTAATCACAGCTATCGACTAATGAAAAAAAAAAGAAAAAAAAAAGAGATCTTTGTAAGATCTTAGAATTGACCAATAGCTAGATGTTTCTTGAAAACCAAGAAAAAATAGACTTGAAAATAGAGCACACAAGACCAGCATTGATAGGCCATGCACTGTGTGGAAAATGAACTGGGTGATGGTGGGATTAGTGTTGTTAGTTTTCGGTTATAAGCGATTAAAAGTCTTACTATATAGTCCTTAGTACTGGCTCTTGGTGATTTGAGGTTTAATGTCCACGTCAACACTGTATAGGTCATTTTGGAGACGCTGTTTCCAATGTTGTGGGGCTTTTGCCCGACACTGCTGTGTGTTCGATGTTCTGAAAAAGGGCTAATCCTTTGGAAGTAAAGACTATAACACAGAACTGAAAATTATGGGGTGTACAAGATTTGTCTGGGCCAGGCAAGCTAGTTTCGGCCAAATTAGGCCTCATCAGAGACCCTCCCATATTTCCTGAATTCCGCAGTGAATTCGATGATCCCATTAAAGGACTAGACAATATAACCCAAACTATGAAGAAGGGCAGGGAGACTTTTTACGACCTGTCCCGGGACATATATGAAACGCTAAGTTCTGCAACGGAAAGTAAGGTACTTTTTCTCCGGGTACTTTGGTTTGCGTCCAGCTTTGATTAAGGGTCGACTCGAAAAAAGTGTAATAATCTTAAAAGGGCCACAAAAACAAAATAAAGAAACATCCTCTCCCCCAGGGAATAACTTTTTACAGAGCGTTCCAAGGCGGTTGTTCTGTCATGGTTTATTTTTGTTACACTTCGTCTACTTCGTTTTTGCGTGTATGTATTGTTAACACCCCGTCGTTTTCTTTGGCAAACGTTCCTCAGGGATTTAGGTAACATGGCCTGTCTATCTTAACTGTGCTAATTTCAGAGGTCTTTGTGCACTTTGCATCCCCGACCTGTTCAGGACTTCCGTGTCTGGAATCCTGTCGTTCCACTTAATATTTAAGAGTTTTCTAAGGCAGCTTGTATGGAAAGGATTCAGTCTTAAGGCGTGTCATTGGTAAACTGTCCATATTTCACATGCATAAAATAAGGTTGGCAGCGCCACAGCCCTGTAGACTTTCAATTTTATGTCAAGTCTGATTCCACTTCGATCCCAGACACTACCATGTAGTCGAGCAAATGCTGCACTAGCTTTGGCAATCCTGGAATTGACTTCATCATCAATGTGCATGGCTTTTGACAGTGTGCGTCCAAGGTAACCGAACTTGTCTACCACTTGTAATCTTTGACCTTCCACTGTAATGCTGGGCTCTTTGTAAAGCTTGCCAAGAGCTGGCTGATACACTAGCTCAGTCTTTTTTATGCTGATTGTGAGGCCATAGCTATCACAGGTGTCAGATACTTGATCTATACCTTTTTGCATCTTCTCTTCTGCTGCAGCACCTTTTGCCATGTCATCAGCAAAGAGGAATTCATCTAGCACCTCTGACTGCACCTTGGCTTTGGCTTGCAACCTTCTGAGATGGAAAAGCTTCCCACCAAAGCGACACCTTTTAGGTATGCAATTGTCACCGTCCTGGAAAATATCTGTGAGCATGGCAGAAAAGTCATGCTGAACATTGTTGGGGCTATCACACAGCTTTGCCTGACTATGTGTGTCACAGGGATGGGATCAGAAAACTCACCATCATCTTAGACCCGTGAAAGCATACCATCGTTGACCTGTCTCACGATTGCTATGAACTTGTTTGGACATCCAAACTGCACTATGATCTGCCAAAAAGGCCCTCAAGACTGACTGTGTCAAATGCTTTGGTAAGGTCAATAAATGTCATGTATAGATCCATGTTCTGTCCCTGGCAATTCTCTTGTAGCTGTCTTGCTGTGAAGATCATGTCAATTGTTCCTCAGTCCTTCCTTAACCCACACTGGCTTTCTGGTAGAAGCCCTGACTGTTCAAGGTGTTCATTCAGTCGGCTTAGTAGGACTCTTGCAAGAACTTTCCCTGTAATTGACAATAAAGAGATGCCACGGTGATAGTCACAGATCGGATGTTTGAACTTTGATGGCTCGAATATCGACAATAACCCTCAGTGGCTCGAACTACACTTATCTCGAACAGATTTTCGAGGTCGCAAAGTTGTTTGAGCCATTGAAGATCGACTGTATTCGGTTTGTGGGCTAAAATATCATGTTTTTCAATAGTGTCTGTGTTGAAATTCCGGTCAGGGTCCTTGGAATGAAAACATCAGTTGTAAAATAAAAAAAAAATGTAGATAACAGATATCCCTTTACCGACACATAGAACAGTGTATAGCTTTATGATATTAGTTTTCATACTAGTAAGATGTAGGCACTGATTAAATAGTCTTGTGAAAACTAGATTCAGATACAAAGAGATAGATGAGAAAGCGAAATGAAAGTATGTTGTGATCAAAAATGACAAATCAGTTTTTTATGTATCAAAATGCGACGAAGCCGACATTTTGGTTACGCTTAAGGTGGAAGGATACGGCGGGATAATTTACATTCTGTTAACACATTACGAAAACACGAATATTCAAATACATTGTACATTTGTAAATGCTACCGCCGAAAAAAAACGAAACAATTTCAGATGAAAAAATGTGATATTTTTCTAATTTCTGCACAAAATGTAGATTGTATATTAAATATATATACATGTACATGTATTGTTTTTACAGAACGATACTTCGGTTTGTTTAAAATTTCATAACCATATGAAAATTCCATAATTCGGTTTATCATTTGGCCATTTATTATTATTTTTTTTTAATTTAATTTCTGCTCAGACAAACTACCAATTTGAAGGGAATTAAGCAACTCTTTAAAAAAATAAAAATAAAAGGTTTGTAGGTCTCTACTATTGCTCTTAAGGAGCAACTTCTTTCCATGAAGATCATACTCTTATTTCAGAGGGAATACAATTTTATACGTAAAAATACTAAAAAACAGGAATTCACACAAGTTATTGACCTTGTAAAATAGCGGACAAGGTCAGATGGATCCATTTCTCTTAACAGTGCTTTTGTCGCGGACGTCATCGTAACCGAGTGACATCACGTGAACAAGTCCGTGAAATGAAGCCCCAAACCCCACTTTATATAGAGACAACTGGGGTTTACGGGAGTACACATTATTATTCTTATTTCTGTTCCAAGAGATAGGTTGTGGGTACTCTTTAGAACCGCCTCCATGATACGGTTCTAACAAGTACCCATTACCTATGTTTGTATTATAAATAAGAAAAATATCATGGATTTTCATCAGAAATGTAGCCATTTTGTAGATGTGAAAATGCACTATGTCGTACGGGTGTCTTATCGTAATGTTTTTAAATTGTAGCCCGCCGTCCTGAGTCTAGCACTGGCAATTTTTAGATGAATGTTAGTGATACTTCTTTTTCTTTATCTCAGATCCATCTAGTTACATGTATTGAGCAGGTTCTTACGAATACATGTATCCACAATTGGTGTTTTTGAGTGGAAATGTACATTACGAAATGTACATTCGAGCAACAAAGTGCAATTTTCAGATTTTCAAAATGGCAACCTTTCTGGTCAAAAAAACATATTTTTCTTATTTTTGTTGCAAACATAGGTTGTCGGTGCACGTTAGAAAGGAATACCTACAACCTATGTTTTGTCCAGAAATAAGAAAAATAATGTTCATGTTTACCCACGTAAACTTCCGTGTTTTAAATATATTAAGTGGGGGTTTAGGGTGCGGTTCATTTCACGAACTTGTTCACATGATGAAAATGAAAATGTTCTGCCTTCTGAGCGGGTGTATCGCGATCTTGTTCCATGTAACGGTTGAACACACAGACCGGAAGACATTGGACTAAAATCAGTCGAGCTAGAACCCTCTACCAGATGGAGACAAGGGCTACAACACAGGACTGAACCCGTGGAGTGTACAAGCTTTTTCTGGACCAGACCAGCTAATTCGGCCAGTAAGGCTTCTTACTGAGATAATCCCGACATTAGGAAAACATGTCCATGCGAAATAATGGCGTCCAACATAGTGTCAGAAATGACAAATATTACGGTAAAAATTGTTACATCTTTTTTCTTTCTGCTTTCAACATAGACTGTGGGTGCTCGTTAGAACCGCCTCAGTTGGGCGGTTCTAACGAGTACCCACAATCCTAGCTTTTTGACCAGAAATAAGAAAATTAATATATATATACCCCTGTATGCGCCATGTGTTCAGCAAGCCAGCTACATGGAAGGGGGCCCATTTATGAGGATGTTGCTCCGATGATGATGATGTGAACCCCAGTCAGGGGTCAAAATTTTATAGGCGTGTTTTCGTGATGAGAACAGAAAATATAATCGACACCATGACCGAGAAATAGTTTTTTCTGCTTTTGGGGTGCTCGTAATATTGGTGGATGCTGGGTTGATCAATAAAGATCAGAAATAGGTCATATTGTGTTGTATCAGTCATCTTACTTGGAATTGTACCATTCAACCTTAATAGAAGACTATTGTCATAAGACAGCAATATTTGTCATTTTAATTGTCAATTTTAGGACTATTCTTCAAAATAATGTATTACCTTTTGCTGTTGGTAATGAAAAATATGATTGATATCTCACTGACAAGCGACACAAATTTATATGATTTGAGACAGCGCATAACAAAACCTACAATAAGACATGTGTGCCCAACGAAGACTCAGATCAGCCTGCGCATCCGCGCAGTCTGATAAAAGTCTTCTTTGTGCGCTCTAAGGATAGTTAAGGGTCCAATGCTCCTTCATGCAGCAAGAGAAGTCTCTGGTTAGACTATTTGGATGAGCAGGCTGATCTGAGTCATCGATGGGCGCACATTTCTTAATGTAGGTTTTGTCGTGCGCTGGCTCATTTTATAACGCATTTATGACGAATAGAACCTTCCAACTGACAGCTTGGGACTGGAACTTTTCAAATTCCAGGCTTGTTACCATTTGATGTATTTGTCGTAAACTTCACAAATCAAAATCAGATCCTGATTGAAGACTGATCTGTGGCGACTGATCCGGGTATACACTGTTAATCAATGTCTCAAAAATAAGACGCTATGCATTTGTGAGCTGAAATTACCCGATGATGTAAACAGAATTCCCGCATCAATTTATCCATCCATCCATACCCCACATACACGCGCTCGAAAGTGCGCACACCTTGAAACACACTGACACACACAACCACGCACGCACGCACGCACGCGCCCATAGAACTTTGAGAAACAGATCTGGCTGCAAGGTGCTTCCGCGCAGACTTGAAACCGACCGAATTTTTGAATACTGATAAATAGCTTAGCATTTCGAAAATGTGCCTATTCAAAAACATTGTCAATTTTGCCGAAAAAAAAAACACAAAGATTTTAAGATGAAAAACTGATATTTTTCTTCTTTATGCTTAAAATATAGATTATGGGCACATGTCAGTACCGACTCTTTGATGCAGTTCTAAAGAGTTTCAGTAATCTATTTTTAAGAGCAGTAGGGTCATTTAAATGTTCGGCAACAGTCCCCTAAAAATCAGAAGCATTGTCCCCGTAAATACCTAAATAGTGTTCATTACGAAAACACGCACATTTAAATATACCCCCCCCCCCCCACAAACAAAACAAAAAAACAAACAAAAAAAAAAACTGATATTTTTTTTCAAATTTCTGCTCGAAACAGATTTTGGGCACTCGTAAAGTTGCGAGGCGGTTCTAACAAGTATCCACAATCTATGTTTTTGAACCGAAATAAGAAACATATTTTTTACCCCTGTACACCCCAGTTTTACTATAATTTATGCAGGGCGTGTTTTTCATGATGTGACGGGGATGTAACACACACAACAGACACATACATGTACATTAGGCTTTAAAGGAAGACTTAAGATGGTATATGTTGTTTTCATATTCTTTCCTTTTTGCAATAAATTGTTCGTCCTGATCACTAGGCGGTTTTAACGAGTACCCATGATCGATGTTTGCAGCATATATGAAGAGAAAATTACAAGGTTTTGTCACAAAATATTTCAGTTTTGGAAATATGAAAGAATGCTCTATGTCAAGAAACCCCAAGTTTTAGCACTGTATGTCCATGTTTGCTATCGTTTTCAGGAAGAATATAGTTAGCTATAATTACGGTTTATTTTGCCCCTTACAATCATTTTGAAAACATAAAAAGACGTTATATTGCAGCTAACTAGATTTTCACGACTATAGAATATTATCAGTTAAAGTTTACTGACAAATTTGTGTTGATATTAATACAGAAATGAGCCGTTATGCGTGATAATGTGATTCATTCCCAGAAGTGGTCTCGCGATTTATTATTTCATGTACATGTAGTTGGTCGATATTCCACTAGGTTACGCCTTAAGTTTATATTACGCTGGTATAGGACAGTTTATCGTATGACGTCGTTGATAAGCAATGGATAACGTCGTGTAATAAATAGAGGATATTTATTTTTTTGAGGTGGATACCAAAAATATTTCATCGAGTTTGTTGAAAACATCATAAGTTTCACGAGTGCGAATCACGAGTGAAAATTCAGATGTTTTCAACACACGAGATGAAATACTTTTGGTATACGCCGAAAAAAGTTAATGTTCTTTTTATTTTATAATTTATTAGGACGCTTACGGTAATTGATCGACCCGAGACGGTGACGTCACGATTTTGATCTGGCTACATGACGTCACAACTGTCAGTTTCAAAGCATAAACAAATCGCCATTTTGGATTCTGCATATTTAGTTCAAAGAATGCATTACACAATGCGTTGTGCTTATTTGAAGTCCATTTTATTCTTGAAGGCTCTAAGTAACATGCACCCAGCCAGTGTTTAATCAATTCCATGTGTAGCAGTCGTCGCGACCGGTTTTTCAAAAAAAAAAAAATCACGCTGATTCGAGCAGATTTCCTGGCACAAACTCTTACTCAGCCATTCAGTGAACTAGTACGCCTTGTAGACCATTTGTAACAAAGAGAGCTAAGCCTAAATCAGTGAGGGAACATTTAAATTGTGCCCGAGACGTGTGTCGGCAAAAGGGAGATGTTCAAAATCACAGCGCTGCTGTTGTCAGGTTTTGCACCTGTTCATTCAATTTTAATGCCACCCGTAACCACCCGTTACCCTTCAAAATATGTTCTAATGTCATAAGGAATTATAATTCTTGGTAAATAAAAGGAAAATTAACCTTTTTTTCGACCAGAACGTTAACAAAAAAGTAGTTCCGGCACGCTACAGTGAAATGATATTAATGGTATCAATCACATGTGAATGATACGATATCATTTCACTTGTGATTGATATCATTTTTATTTGTTTCAGATATGCATTGATTTCAGTGCTAAGTATAAAATAAATATCGTTATTACCACACGCGTAATAACACTTTGGCGGGATTAAGTAACGTCATGGCGACGTCCATGTCAACAATGCCTTTTTGCCGAAAAATTGTCAAATTAAAAAGCGACAAAATCCTTTTTAAAGTGGTCTTATGATAAACAGATTCTTACACTCGTGGCCATTTCGTATGAAATCTATGAAACTCGCCGAAGACTCATTTCATAAATATCATATGAAATGACCATTCGTGTAAGATCCTCTACGAGCAACACCAAGTTTTGCCATTAAAACATAAAATAAGCAAATTATTGTGCATCCTTTCTGAATTACTCGTAACATTCCTTCTACTTTAAGAACAGAACAGAACAGAATTTATTCAGACTTAAGCATAAACAAGGCATCGTATACAATACAAATCCCCTCGCACAAGACAACTTCGTGGGGAAAACAATGAACTGGGAAAAGTCCAACCTGCTTGAGATATTATCATTGCAAAATTTATGTTAAGTTTCTTTAAAATCCATCAATAAATGTAGGTTCTGGAGTAATGACAATGTTTCTTTAAAATAGCCATTGTGACCTTGACTTGAGGCCATGACCTTGAAAGTAGATCTTGCTCGAGATATAATAATAAGCATTTTTTTTTATGAAGTTATATTAAAATCCGTCAATAAATGTAGGTGGTAGAGCGATGACAAAGTTTTTCTAAAAATAGCCACAGTGACCTTGACCTTCAGCCGTGACCTTGAAAGGCGAACTCGCTCGAGATATAATAATAAGCAACATTTGTGTGAAGTTATATTAAAAATCTGTCAATAAATGTAGGCGCTAGAGCAATAAAGGTTCTGCTTAAAGTAGCCGCAGTGACCTTGATTTTGAGGCCATGACCTTGAAAGTCAAAACAACTCGAGATATTATCATAAGAAACATTTGTATTAAGTTCTATTAAAATCCAACAATAAACTTAGGCGTTAGAGCTATGAAAAAGTTTTTCTAAAAATAGCCACATGGACGTTGACCTTGAGGCCATGACCTTGAAAGTCGAACTCTCTCGAGATATAGTCATAAGGAACATTTATGTGAAGTCATATTGAAATCGGTCAATAAATGTAGGGGCTAGAGCAATGACAAAGTTTTTTCTAAAAATAGCAAGTGACATTGACCTTGAGGCCACAACCTTGAAAGTCGAACTTGTTCAAGATAATTTGTGTGAAATTATATTGAAATCGGTGAAAAAATATAGGCTCTAAAGCGATGACAAAGTTTTTCTAAAAATAGCCACAGTGACCTTGACCTTGAGGCCACAACCTTGAAAGGCGAACTCGCTCGAGATATTGTCATAAGGAATATCTGTGTGAAGGTATATTGAAATCGATGAAGAAATATAGGCGCTAGAGCAATGACAAAATTTTTCTAAAAATAGCCACAGTGACCCTGACCTTGAGGCCATGACCGTGAAAGTCAAAGTCACTTGAGATATTGTCAAAAAAATATTTGTGTGAAGTTATATTGAAATCGGTGAAGGAATGTAGACGCTAGAGCAATGACAAAGTTTTTCTAAAAATAGCCACATTGACCATGCCCTTGAGGCAATGACCTTGAAAGTCGAATCCGCTCAAGATATTGCCAGAAGGAACATTTGTGTGCAGTTATATTAAAATCGGTGGAGAAATGTAGGCGCTAGAGCAATGACAAAGTTTTTTCTAAAAATAGCCTCAGTGACCTTGACGTTGGGGCCATGACCTTGAAAGTCGAACTCGCCCGAGATATTGTCATAGGGAACATTTGTGTGAGTTATATTGAAATCGGTGGAGAAATGTAAGCGCCAGAGCGGTGACAATGTTTTTTCTAAAAAAAGGCAGTGACAGTGACCTTGAGGCCATGACCTTGAAAGTCGAACTCGCTCAAGATATTGTCATAAGGAACATTTCTGTGAAGTTATATTAAAATCGGTCGAGAAATGTAGGCGCTAGAGCGATACCTACACACGTACGAGACAAACGCTATATCCCCCTCACAACATAGTTGTGCGAGGGGATAATAAGCCCATCGTTCATAAACATGTTTAACCTGGCATATGAATTTAAATGCACATCACGTGAACAAGTCCGTGAAATAAAGACCCCCCCCCCCCCAAACCCCACTTTATAAAGTGAAAACTGGGGTTTAATGGGGTAAACATTATTTTCCTTATTCCTGCTCCAAGACATAGGTTGTGGGTACTTGTTAGAACCGCCTCATTGAGGCGGTTCTGACGAGCACCCACAACATATGTTTGCAGTATTTATAAGAAAAATATCACTGATTTTCATCAGAAAAATTGCCATTTTGGAGATGTGAAAAAATGTACTATGTCTCACGGGTGTGTTATCGTAATGATAATAAATTACAATGAAACTACAACACGTTTCAACATATAACATTTAAGAGTGATCGTATTTCAGGCTATAGCATCACGGGAACTAGTCCGTGAAATGAAGACCCCCATACCCCACTTTATATAAAGAAAACTGGGGTTTACTGGGGTATACATTATTTTTCATATTTTTACTCCAAGACATAGGTTGTGGGTACTCGTTCGAACCGCCTCAATGAGGCGGTTCTAACGAGCACCCACGAACTATGTTAGAAGTATTTATAAGAAAAATATCTCGGATTTTCATCAGAAAAGTAGCCATTTTGGATATGAGAAAAATGCACTATGTCGCACGGGTGTGTTATCGTAATGGCATAAAACTCACCTACAGCTTTTAGTATAGGTACATGGAAATAATAAATTTGCACAATTTCTGAATGGTAAAGGAACCACTTTTATATATGGTAGTATACAATATGATTTGTGAGTACAAAACTTGGTTCGATTTTAAATGAACGATTTTACGATGGCGCTGGGTCTTATTGTATTTACATACGGTTATTAAAACTTTCGTTTCTTAATTCGGTAGCCTTTGGAATATATAATCCTAGATTCCTTAAAGTTTTTCCTTGTGCGTTTAATAAGTCTGAAAAAATTAAACATGCTTGGGTATAATAAACATAGTTCTTGGAAAAATGGGCATATTCATAGGAAATGAAATTTGTCCTCTGTGTCGTTTTTATTACATTATATACAGTGTCTGTTTCCCCTGGCTATGCCATTATGTCTTCCTGTTTCTATTAGCAGACCATGTGATGACAAACGAAGTCTAGACATTACATTTCTCTACTTACGATAACGGAGTTTAAGTAAGAAATCCCATCATGTTATACATCAACTGAAAGCTAAGGAACTAATGTATAATGACAGCTATATATTATATATTGTAAAATTCAGTTGCATTGATATTATTAAATGAAAAGTAAAAATATGACATTTTGAGATTCAGTTTTTACCACATGTTTAAAAGGGACACTTTTCTTTGTAATAGGCATCACATGTTTTATGCTGTACATAGAGGATCTTACATGAGTGTCCATGTGTTATTGAATTTATTAAACGAGCTTAGGAAAATGGATAAAATGCGAGGCTTTGCCGAGCATTTTATCCCTTTTCTTCAGCGAGTTTAATAAATTCAATAATACATGAGCACGAATGCAAGATTCTATTTATCATATGACATTTAAAACGCATTTTATTCACGATTGTTTAACAAAAATTACAATATTCCGCCATTAGTATACGCGACGTCGTACATGTAACGTTACGGGACGTATCTAGCTAATTTGCATATTTAATCCACTAGTGGATTATCGAATTTATTACATGGCGTTATTACACTCTCAGACACGACGTCATACGATAAAATGAAATATCACATATTGATCCTTACCGTCTCCAAAACAAAGATTTAACAATTTTAATTTTCTGGAACGAAATAAATCGGTCATACTTAAAACAAACAAACAAAAAATGTTTCATTTAAACCCATCAAAATTCTGCCATATCGTTTTTCGAACAATTGTGTCAACCATTATGCAATTTGGACACTAATATAAGACACTGAATCACTTTGAATACAACCATATACACAGAAATTCTTTTTTTGTCAGCATTATTGTTTGTTTGTTTGATTTAAGGTTTAACGTCTCCGTCAACACTGTAAAGGTCATTTTGGAGACGTTGCTTCCAATTTTGTGGGACTTTTACCCGACAATGAGATGAAATGCCATCTCAAGCCCTGTCGCCCAATGAAACCAATAGGGTTTATTAGCATGGACGGTCCGCCTCGCACCGCGGTTCCTGGACAGGCTTTGTCAGCATTACGATAACACACCCGTGCTATATAGTGCATTTTTAACATCTCCAAAATGGCCATTTTTCTGATGAAAATCTGTGATATTTTTCTTATAAATACTGCAAACATAGGTTTTGGGTGCTCGTTAGAACCGCCTCATTGAGGCGGTTCTAACGAGTACCAACAACCTATGTCTTGGAGCAAAAATTAGAAAAATAATGTATACCCCCGTAAACGCCAGTTTTCTCTATATAAAGTGGGGTGTAAGGGGGTGTTCATTTCACGGACTTGTTAGCGTGATGGGATAGCTGAAAAACGTTTGTTATCCATTAAAACTACTTTAGATGAGATTGACTGACTGGGCTGATAAGTAGCCCCTTGCCCAGTTTACCAATCAGTGTTCACAAAAAAATCACCTGGGTGTGTTTCCATTCATTTAATATGTATATTTGCTAACTCTTAGACATACAACAGCTGCTGACAGGTAAGAGAATGGCCATGCTGCTAAATGACCGCATAATTGCTCCATACATAGTTGCAGACTTATAAATTTTTTGAGGATGATTCAAGGGAATTGTAAGTCCATTAACCTCAGCAGTGTCTAGTCTCTGATGGATGCACCAATATCTACTTGTTCCACGACCATAGAATGGCCTGCGTGCTTATTAGAAACAAAAACGAATTTTTGGGATTTACAGTTAATTTTACATTTCTTTTGACTGCAAGTTTAATACAACAGGTAGAAAGTCAGGCGTTTAACATATGCCGTGAAATATAACATCACGCAAACATGCCTACATAGATTTGACCCCCTTGAACCCAACTTTTATATAGTTTACAGGGTTAAAGCTTATTTTTCTTATTTCTGCTCTAAAATATAGAATGTGGGGACTCTTTAGAACCGCCTCGCCAGTCAGAAGCGCATCCAACGGAGCTACGGATTGAAGAATAGCGAAAGCAGGTTTGGTTCAAATGAATCGAGCCAGAACACGACGATACAAGCAATAAAACCTGTGATACAAGAAAATACTCTGAACAGTCTGCAGATCCGACCAGCATAACTAAAGGTTTCGTTTATCTTTGTGGCTATCTGCCCCCGCCCCCGCCCATTGGGACTTGAAGAAATAAATGGGCTGCATGATGCAAAGCAGCGCGAGTCAGACCGCCCATGCTTGTAAACCCTATTAGTTTCATTTGGCGACAAGGCTTGAGATGTCTTTTCATCTCAATGTCGGGTAAAAGTCCAACAAAATTGGAAGCAACGTTTCCAAAATGACCTATATAGCGTAAACGGGGACGTTAACTATCAACTCAATCAAACAAACAAATCTCTGTGGCTAGTCCGTAAGTTGCGGAAGGTTCCAAGATTATGATCAGCCTGCGCTGTTCGCACAAGTCTCTCTGTATGTTGTGTTGTTCTCTGACTAGTATCACACTATAGACAGTAACAAATACCCATCAAACAGCGTAGATCAATATGAGACTGCTCCATATCGGGCCGTTTCACCAGGAACTATGATGTTTGCCTTTGACTATACATACCGTATTTTCAAGACCGTGCGAGCCCAACTTTAAAGATGGAACTTTCCACGTCAAAAACACAGGGGTGTAAGGGTAAAAGCTTAAAAGATAATGTTATTAACGTTCTTTAACGTTTGAATCCACAAAGTAAACTATACTTGAGCCCCGCCAAGCGAATTTGGGTCTTCGAGCATTCCGTCATGACAAGTTTTAACTGCGCATGCCCAGCCATTCATAAGGGCCAGGGATATGGCTTTTTGTCTGAAGGTTCCTCTTGATTCAATGCTTGTATGAGCGAGCAGCGAAGGTTCTGGCGAGACTGCGCGCATAGGCGATAAGTACCAAAATCGCTTGACGGGGCCCACTTTATTTTGTTAGCATTTGTTCAGAAATCATATCAAATCGGTGTCGACAAACATAAAACTGTAACAGTTCAGGACATAGGAGGTAGAGTCAACATCAATCATATATAGGTTTTTGTGAAATTTAGAATAATATTTTCATACCTACTGTGCTAAATCTATTAGTAAAATCTTGAGACATATTTTAAGTGCAAAAAATTTCGAGTACAAACATCGCGTGAAATCTTCTTAAGATACGAAACAGCAAGCAGGTGGAATGAAAAAATAAGCGCCACATTTGTATATCATCACGAAAACACGTTTTTATAATTTTTACCCCCTAAAGCCCCACTTTTATATTGTAAAACTGGGGTTTACAAGGGGTATACATTATTTTTCGTATTTCTGCTGAAAACATGCACTCGTTAGAACCGAGACGGTTCTAACGAGTACCTACAATCTATATTTTCAGCAGAAATATGAAAAAAATATCGAGGATTTTTTTATCTAAAAAAATCATTTTTATTTTGATATATATTTTCAATATATTTAAATAGGTGTGTTTTCGTGATGATGACACACACGCTCTTCTAGCCAATAGCTTCGGGCATGTCCATTGCATGTAAAGTTTAGAAAACAAAATCGCTTTTCAGCTCACCTGTCACGTAGTGACGAGGTGAGCATTTGGGATCACTTTTTGTCCGTCGTACGTCGTGCGAGCGTGCGTGCGTACGTGCGTCCGTGCGTTCGTAAACAATTTCAAATAAGTATATCTCTAATACCCCACGGCCAATTTTGATCAAATTTCATGTGAAGCATCATCAGGTAGGGGGAAAGGCTGCATAAGGTTTTTGGGCTGATCAGATTGGAATTCTGGTTCCCATAGACTTATAAATGGAAAAATTGTAAAAATCTTCTTCTGTGAACGACAGGGCCAAAAGCTTAGATATTTACCATGTAGCAAGGACAAGTGGTCAACTACATAATTCCTGCCAATCATGCCCCTGGGGTCCAATAGGCCAATGGGCCACGCCCCGGGGCCCCTTTGCTTCCATAGACTCATAATGGAAAAAAGCTTCAAAAATCTTCTCGGAAACCACAGGACCCAGAGCTTAGATATTTAGCATGTAGCAACGGCAAGTGGTCACCTACATAATTCCTGCCAATCATGCCCCTGGGGTCCAAATTGGCCACGCCCCGTGGCCCCTTCGCTCCCATAGACTCATAATGGAAAAAAAAAACCCTTCAGAAATCTTCTTCTCTGAAACCACAGGGCTCAGAGGTTAGATATTTAGCATGTAGCAACGGCAAGTGGTCACCTACATAATTCCTGCCAATCATGCCCCTGGGTTCCAAATGGGCCACGCCCCGGGGCCCCTTCGCTCCTATAGACTCATAATTGAAAAAAGCTTCAAAAATCTTCTTCTCTGAAACCACAGGCCCCAGAGCTTAGATATTTATAATGTAGCAACGGCAAGTGATCACCTACATAAATCCTGCCAATCAAGCCCCTGGGGTCAAAATTGGCCACGACCCGGGGCCCCTTAGCTCCTATAGACTCATAACGGAAAAAAAATTCAAAAATCCCCTTCTTAGAAACCACAGGGCCCAGAGCTTAGATATTTAGCATGTAGCAACGGCAAGTGGTCACCTACATAATTCCTGCAAATCATGCCCCTGGGTTCCAAATGGGCCACGCCCCGGGGCCCCTTCGCTCCCATAGACTCAAAATGGAAAAAAGCTCCAAAAATCTTCTTCTCTGAAACCACAGGGCCAAGCGCTTAGATATTTAACATGTAGCAACGGCAAGTGGTTACCTACATAATTCCTGCCAATCATGCCCCTGGGTTCCAAATGGGCCACGCCCCGGGGCCCCTTCGCTCCCATAGACTCATTATGGAAAAAAAGCTTCAAAAATCTTCTTCTCTAAAACCACAGGGCCCAGAGCTTATAAACTTAGAATGTAGTAACGGCAAGTGGTCACTTAAAAAATTCCTGCCAATCATGCCCCTGGGGTCCAAACTGACCACGCCCCAGGGCCCCTTATCTCCTATAGACTCATAATGGAAAAAAGCTTCAAAAATCTTCTTCTCTGAAACCACAGGGCCCAGACCTTAGATATTTAGCATGTAGCAACGGCAAGCTGTCACCTACAAAATTCCTGCTTATCAAGCCCCCGGGTTCCAAATGGGCCACGCCCCGGGGCCCATTCGCTCCCATAGACTCGTAATGGAAAAACAAAACTTCAAAAATCTACTTCTCTGAAACCACAGGGCACAGAGGTTGGATATTTAGCATGTAGCAACGGCAAGTGATCACCTACATAAATCCTGCCAATCATGCCCCTGGGGTCCAAATTGGCCACGACCCGGGGCCCCTTAGCTCCTATAGACTCATAATGAAAAAAAACTTCAAAAATATTCTTCTCTGAAACCACAGGACCAAGAGCTTAGATATTTAGCATGTAGCAAGGGCAAGTGGTCACCTACATAATTCCTGCCAATCATGCCCCTGAGTTCCAAATGGCCACGCCCCGGGGCCCCTTCGCTCCTATAGACTCATAATGGAAAAAAGCTTCAAAAATCTTCTTCTCTGAAACCACAGGGCCCAGAGTTTAGATATTTAGCATGTAGCAACGGCAAATGGTCACCTACATAATACCTGCCAATCATGCCCCTGAGTTCCAAATGGGCCACGCCCCGGGGCCCCTTCGCTTCCATAGACTCATAATGGAAAAAAAGCTTCAAAAATCTTCTTCTCTGAAACCACAGGGCCCAGAGCTTAGATATTTGGAATGTAGCAACGGCAAGTGATCACCTACATAAATCCTGCAAATCATGCCCCTGGGGTCCAAATTGGCCACGACCCGGGGCCCCTTAGCTCCTATAAACTCATAATGAAAAAAAAGCTTAAACAATCTTCATCTCTGAAACCACAGGACCCAGAGCTTAGATATTTAGCCTGTAGCAAGGGCAAGTGGTCACTTACATAATTCCTGCCAATCATGCCCCTGAGTTCTAAATGGGCCACGCCCCGGGGCCCCTTCGCTCCCAAAGACTCATAATTGAAAAAGCTTCAAAAATCTTCTTCTCTGAAACCACAGGGCCCACAGCTTAGATATTAAGCATGTAACAAGGACAAGTGGTCACCTACATAATTCCTGCCAATCATGTCCCTTGGTTCTAGATGGGCCATGCCCCGGGGCCCCTTCGCTCCCATAGACTCATAATGGAAAAAAGCTTCAAAAATCTTCTTCTCTGAAACCACAGGACCTAGAGCTTAGATATTTAGCATGTAGCAAGGGCAAGTAGTCACTTACAAAATTCCTGCCAATCATGCCCCTGGGTTCCAAATGGGCCATGTCCCGGCGCCCCTCAGCTCCTATAGTCTCATAATTGGTAAAAGCTTAAAAAATCTTCTTCTCTGAAACCACAGGCCCCAGAGCTTAGATATTTAGCATGTAGCAACGGTAAGTGGTCACCTACATAATTCCTGCGATTCATGCCCCCGGGGTCCGAACGGGACACGCCCCGGGGCCACTTAGCTCCTATAGACTCATAATGGAAAAAAAGCTTCAAAAATCTTCTTCTATGAAACCACATTGCCCAGAGCTTAGATATTTAGCATGTAGCAAGGCAGGTGGTCACCTACATAATTCCTGCCAATTATTCCCCTGTGTTCCAAATGGGCCACGTCCCGGGGCCCCTTCGCTCCCATAGACTCATAATGGAAAAAAGCTTCAAAAATCTTCTTCTCTGAAACCACAGGGCCCAGAGCTTAGATATTTAGCATGTAGCAAGAACAAGTGGTCACCTACATAATTCCTGCCAATCATGCCCCAAGGGTCCAAATGGGCCATCCCCCGGGGCCCCTTCGCTCCCATAGACTCATAATGGAAAAAAAAAAAATAAAAAATCTTCTACTCTGAAACCACAGGACCCAGAGCTGAGATATTTAGCTTGTAGCAAGGGCAAGTGGTCACCTACATAATTCCTGCCAATCATGCCCCTGGGTTCCAAATGGGGCCATGCCCGGGGCCCCTTCGCTCCCATAGACTCAGAATGGAAAAAAGCTTCAAAAATCTTCTTCTCTGAAACCACAGGACCCAGAGCTTAGATATTTATAATGTAGCAACGGCAAGTGGTGACCTACATAATTCCTGCCAATCATGCCTCTTGGGTCGAAATTGGCCACACCCCGGGACCCCTTACCTCCTATAGACTCATAATGGAAAAAAAGTTCAAAAACCTTCTTCTCTGACACCACAGGGCCCAGAGCTTAGATATTTAGCATGTAGAAACGGCAAGTGGTTACTTACATAATTCCTGCCAATCTTGACCCTGGGTTCCAAATGGGCCACGCCCCGGGGCCCCTTCGCTCCCATAGACTCATAATGGAAAAATCTTCAAAAATTTTCTTCTCTGAAACCACAGGGCCCAGAGCTAATATATTTAGCATGTAGTAACGGCAAGTTGTCACCTACATAATTCCTGCCAATCATGCCCCTGGGTTCTCAATGGGCCACGCCCCTCGGCACCTTCGCTCCCAGAGACTCATTATGGAAAAAAGCTTTCAAAATTGCTCAACCCGTTGTGCTTGGATGAACAAGATGGCTAAAATTATAAAAACCAACTTGTGTCAACCAAAATTGCTCAAACCCTCTACTCTGCCATATATTATCTTCAATTTCATTTGTACAATATTGATCAGGTGAGCGATCCAGGGCCATCATGACCCTCTTGTTTAAGCAATAGTGAAGACGCTGAACATGCACCGCGTTCTGACATGTACATGTTACACATTGCATGTCTTGAAAACGGATTTGATATTCCTTTTGCAGAAGAGAACAGAACAGAACAGAACAGAACAGGTTATAGTTCACAATGGTGTGCTAGGGTCGTCGATAATGTCTACTAATGTGCTTGTATTAAGGTGTGCCATTTGTCCAACTAATCGGCTTACACCTACACCGGTCATGTTATATAATTAATGGAAATGCACTGTAGGAGTACAGTATCCTTTTGCTGCTGTTCCTTTGGGATACATAGCGGATATTTGGATGCACATTTAAAGCTATTTCATCGAGCGTTGAAAACAACGGATTTCACTAATGCGTACGGTACGAGCGAAACATCACGAAAACACGCCTATATAATTCCGAACACCTTGAACCCCACTTTTATATAGCAAAAGTGCGGTTTACGGGGGTAAACCTTACTCTAAAATATAGATTGTGGGTACTCGCTAGCACCGCCTCGATGAGGCGGTTCTAAGATGCACCCACAATCTATACTTCATATTTCGAGGCGGTTCTAACGAGTACCCGCAATCTATATTTTGAGCAGAAATAACAAAAATATCATATTTTTTCATCTTAAAATTTTCATTTTTAGTAGTAAATTTTACATTTTATTTGCGAATAGGCGTGTTTTCGTAATGACTCTGTTTTCCGCACGCAAGACAAAAATATATTTTGATATGTGCCGAAATAGGGAATTTTCCTTTTCATTTATTCGGGTGGTTGGGTGAGGCGAGGGTGTCGCACATGTATCTTGCGTCACTGGGGCGTCCAACTAGTTTTGGCCGACAGTTGGAAAGCCCTGCTGTTCTTGAAGCATGCAAGAACAGAGTGGGGTCGGGGGATTGTTTCTATTTATTCAGTTTGTACACCTCATTCTCTGCTGTCCTTCACTGGCCGACGGTCTCCTCTGCTGTCTCTTATCTTTTATCCTTTTTTCTAGGACACGATACAAAATGACCCACAAGGATTGACGTGTCGCTAAACCCCTAAGACAGTAAACATCCTTTTCTCTTATGCTTAATCGAGTTGTTATGTATGCATAAAGGTCAAAGTAGTCGCAGATAAGATTGACTAGGCGGAGCTATCTTTTGCACCTGTGTTACAACGCATAATGTAGTAATGTAGTAATTTCTTCATTTTGAAATTTTTACTACATTATGCGTTGGCATAGTCGACGCGAAATGAAATAAAATGTCGTTTTTACTTCATTATGCGTCGATACTAAGAGGTTTGAGCAAAATGAAAGAATTATTTCATTTTGCGGCGATGGGTGGCATACTTAATTTTACTTCATTATGCGTCAACAGTTTGTTTGTTTGATTTGAGGTTTAACGTTCCCGTCAAGACTATTTAGGTCATTTTGGAGACATTGCTTCAAATTTTATGGGACTTTTACCCGATATTGAGATGAAATGACATCTCAATCGCTGCCGTCCAATTAAAAGCAATAGGGTTTATATGCATGGATGGGCCGACTCGCAGCAGTTTTCCTGGACAGGCTTAGTATTAAGACCACCTAAAATTAATACAAATTTTGTTTTTAAAGCATATTTGGAAGGTTAAAGCTACATTTTCTTTGTGATTTTGACCTTCAGTGTGCTTTTGTGGAAGACCGTCTTTTGGAATGTTCAACTGTGGTCTTAAAGACCACTTTTGAACCGTCTCAAATGTGGTCTAAATTGTAGGAATTTAACTGTATTGCTTCCTAAGTCTTTTCGAAGACAGCTATGTTCTACCATCATTACTTCATTATGCGTCGATATGGTGCATATCAACGCGAAATGAAATAATTTTTTTACTTCATTTCGCGTCGACTATGCCAACGCATAATGTAGTAAAAAAATCAAAATGAAGAAATTACTACATTACTACATTATGCGTTGTAACACACCTGCCCTTGGAATGTTCTATTACATGTAACAAAAAGGTAAACCAAGTCACCCGATTGTGTGAATTCAGCTGTAACAAAAACAAAGCTGTGGCGTATACGGCTATTTGGTCCGCTTGAAGAAAGCATGCGAAAGGCACTCTACCGAATCTTCTAGTTGACTCACCGATTTTGACATATGTTGACAACACCTGAATAGCTCCGCCTAGTCAACTTTATCTGCGACTACTATAGACGGATCCAATGTTTTGACTCGTGACCTTGTTTACTTGTCACTGCGCATGCGCAAAACTACTTTTCCTTTTGATAACGATCTTTCGTGGTTGACAAAAAGCCGCTGGTTCCATATAAACACATTGTAAATATGTTTAATATTACGGGCATATTTTAGTTGACTGTTACAGAAAATCGATCGAATTACACTTTTAATGAGTAGATAAATATATTCTAGACTTCATTCCTGCATCTTCCGCATTTTTAGTCATTCGTTTTGCGCATTTTTATTACAAATAATTAAGACCATCCCGCCATGTTACCTGCCTAAGTTTAACAGGTAATTATCATCAATATTCTAGAAAACAATACTTACCAGCTAAGACATGTCTATTCTAAAAGTTTAAAGGTCAATTTTGTCGTTTCGATTCCAAACAAAATACAAGTTTACAGAAAATAGCATCGCATTTACAATGGCGACAAACGGCCAAAGACGTTTTTTGACCACCACCGGTAAGTCCCGGCAAATAGTATTATTGATTGATGACGTAGTGTTTGGATGTGTCTATACCTTTTATTTAGTTCAGATATGCATTTGCTTTCACCATTGACTATAAAAATACTGCCTACCATGCTGAAAGGAGCAGGTTAGTGGTTATGTAAACTCATAACCGCCTAAATAGAAATTCCATGTAGAAACCCCTTCATCCCGGTACATATACCTTTGCGGATAGTGTAGATAATCCGTCTGATTAGGATATACACCGTTTGTCATCCTGGAAACGCTTTTAACTTTAACGCTTCTGTTAACAAGACTAGATGTGTCCGAATCAAAAGGGATGAAAGTAAAAGGGGACGCCAATTACGAAATCACGTCTTTACAAATGCATTGAAAACTTTACCACCGAAAAAAACAAAACAAAAATTTTTATATGAAAAATTGTGATATCTTTCTTAATATTGCTCAAAATATAGATTGTGGGTACTCGTAAGATCGGCCTAATCGAGGCGGTTCTAACGAATACCCACAATCTATATTTTAGAGCAGAAATAAGAAAAATAAGGTTTACCCCTGTAAACCCAAATTTTACGATATAAAAGTGGAGTTCAAGGGGGTTAAAATTATATAGGCGTGTTTTCGTAATGGTGACAATTTTATTGAGAAATCCTGTTATATTCAGAGACATATATATGGCTGCTGAAACCAGCATAGGTGTGCTATCCAATATGATATAATATAGTGCGCATAATCCATGAAATTTCCTTACAAGATTAATTATTCTTATTGTTAAGCTGTATTTACTACCAGGATTGGCCGATGGAGCTTACAAATGTCAATCTTCAGGTAACGACGCTTGTATAAAATACGGGAAAATGGGCTGACCAAGGTGCACAATATTTTCTTATCGTTTAAAAGATAAAATAGTGGCTACTCATTAGACTTGCCCAAGCCCACATTTACATTTTTAATATTTTTTTACATGTTTCATATCAAACGAAAGTCCCTTTAAACCAAACAATATGTAAAACGTATCTTTAGTCTTCATCTCTGAATGTTAATTTCAGATTGTATTGCTATTTTGTTTTTTGTAAACAATTAATTCTACAAGGAACACTTAATTAACAGACTTGGGCAAGTCTAGCTACTCATTAGAAACGGATGCAGTATATATGTCATCATGTTAGAGAGAGAGAGAGAGAGAGAGAGAGAGAGAGAGAGAGAGAGAGAGAGAGAGCATATTTTCTCAATTTTGCTTCAAGTGCTTTTTGACAAAACGCGTAAAATGTTCATTTTTAAAACAATTGAATATTCTGTAAAAAGCAGTATTATTGGTAATGAAAAGTTTTATAAACCCTGCAGAGGTCATGGGCTACATGAGTGCATTTTCTTAATAATCTTATCCCAATGAAAGAATTGCATTGCACAAGTTTAACCCTTATCTTGCTGAATATTCATTTAAGCCACACCAATTTCTGTCTATCAACCAATCAAATTGCTTGATGTAATTTATTGCTACAAATTCATAAACTGAATGCCAAACAGTGTAGATCCCTGGATCTACACTGTTTGCAAAAATAGGGGTTGTCGTGAACAGCAAGATAAGGGTTATAAGATAGCAAAATTGTTAATTACAATAAAAATACATAAAAAGCTGAACTGCCGTCAAAAGGCGGAACTACAAATACCTGAACTATTATTAGTTTGTAAGAATGAATACAGTAAAATTCCTATATCAAGACCACCTTTGGCACTGTTCAAAAGTGGTCTTTAGCGGGATTTTACCGTATATAGAAAATAGCTGAGCAACTATCAAGCTATCAATGTGGCTGAACTGCTATAAAGATATACATGTATTATATCATTGTTTGTTCCCTTTCAAGATAATTTCACTTATTTCGAGCCGACCGTTAATCCGAGTTGGGAGAAAACCGGAGTACCCGGAGAACCACATAACCATCCGTTGCAGAACTTGGCGTCTCACATGTGGCCCAAGCGAGATGCGAGCCATAGCGGTGGGTGACCTGCTGATTAAGAGTCAGCGCTCTTACCCACCTATCCACTATTTTCCTGGGCAGGCTAATACGTTAGCGGTTAACCAGTACAGTGCACATTCTTTCGCCAGAAACTGACAACTGCCCTTATTGAATCAGCGGAAGGGTGAGAATTACCGTAGAAAAGATTTCATGATCAATCTTCACGAAAGAATGTTCCATTAGGCCACGGAGGCCCGTAGATATACATGTATAATACAGCTGAACAGCTGCTTGTATTACGTGTAAGCTATCAAAATAGCTGAAGTACATGTATGGTAACGAAAACTACTAATAAACTATTAAGCTATCATAATGAACTACAACAAAGGATAGTAGAAAGAACTGAAATAAAGTAAACATGATAGCAACCTCACACCTCCCGAACTAACATCACATGAACAAGTACGTGAAATGACCCCCCCCCCCCCCTATACCCCACTTCACATAGAGAAAACGGGGGTTTACGGGGGTATACATTATTTCTCTTATTATTGCTCCAAAACATAGGTTGTGGGTACTCGTTAGAACCGCCTCAAAGAGGCGATTCTAACGAGCACCCACAACCTATGTTTACCGTATTTGTAAAAAAATATCACTGATTTTCATCAGAAAAGTAGACATTTTGGAGATGTGAAAAATGCACTCTATCGCACGGGTGTATTATCGTAATGAATACATGTGAATACGACAGCAGAAATAGTCAAGCCAGATTTTGGCGAAGCTTAATCTTCACGGGTTAAATGATGCCTGAAAATATTATTTTTCTTCCCAAGGTCGATTATGATTATTAGTTGCTACTTTGAAAAGTGGTCTGTACACATGGTCTAATATTTCAGACTTAAATTCGAGAAGGCATTCTTCTATTTTAGGCGTGGAAGTTTATTTAAAATCATTATCTAAACACAAGTGAAGTGTACAAATAGTGCTATTTTATTGTTAAATGTTCTTTTCATTATTTGTAATAAATTTTCAATATTTGAAATTCCAAAAATATCTGTCCATTGAAATCATTATATGAACATTTGAGCGAGGTCATAAGAAAACATGGTTTGCCATTATCATGTAAACACGCCTACAATGTATATTACTTTGACCCCCTTAAACCTCACTTTAATATAGTGGAACTGGGGTTCAAAGGGGTATACATTATTTTCTTATTTCTGCTCAGAAACATAGATTGTGGATATAGTCGAGGCGGTTCTAACGTGTACCAACAATCTATGTTCTGGGCAGAAATAAGAAAATTTCAGAATTTTTTTTCTGCATAATTTCATTTTTTAATGGTAAAATTTTCACTATATTTGAATAGGCGTGTTTTTGTTACGGGTGTATTTCAACTTGCGCAGTCACGCTGTCTGATCCGCTTCATCGTGTTCGCTGCTTGGATATAAAAATGTCTCTAGTATATTGTGTGTATAGTCGAACTTCGATAACTCGAATATCTCTGAGACCATGCATGTGTTCGAGATAGGAGTAGTTCGTACTACTGAAAGTGAATCATACAGCCGAATCATAAAAGCATGATAGGGATGACTTGGGAATATCTTTTCCATATTTTTTTCAGTAAAGGAACTTTATGTGTACTCATTAGAATCGACTCATTGCGGCGATTCTACGGAGTATCCACAGCATACCTTTTCAAGATAAAACCAGGAAAAAAACCTCCATGCAACATACACATCTATATAATTCCGACACCTTGAAACCCACTTACATGTAGTAAAACTGGGGTTTACAGGGGTAACCCTTATTTTTCTGATTTCTGCTCTAAAGTATATATTGTGGGTACTCGTTAGAACCGCCACATCGAAAAGAGATTGTGGGTACTCATTAGAACCGCCTCATCGAGGCGGTTCTGACGAGTACCCACAATCTATATTTTGACCAGAAATAAGAAAAATATCAGAATCTTTCATATTAAAGTGTTTTTTTTTCGGCGGTAAAATTTACAATGAATTTGTATAGGCGTGTTTTCATAATGATATGGATATCTGGATGTATGGGAAGGAATCTCAAGGAACTCCAGAACGAGTTCGAATTTGCCATGGTAAATGTGTTATTCGTGTTCGCGTAATCGAAGTTTCACTATATCCAAAATTTCACCACTCTAGATAGTCAATCAGTACGATAACAGATCCGTCTGCAAGACTTGCGTGTCTCCGATCTTTCCATTACGATAACAGATCCGTGTGCTAGACCTGCGTGTCTCCGATCTTTCCATTACGATAACAGATCCGTGTGCTAGATTTGCGTGTCTCCGATCTTTCCATTACGATAACAGATCCGTGTGCTAGACTTGCGTGTCTCCGATCTTTCCATTACGATAACAGATCCGTGTGCTAGACTTGCGTGTCTCCGATCTTTCCATAACGATAACAGATCCGTGTGCTAGACTTGCGTGTCTCCGATCTTTCCATTACGATAACAGATCCGTGTGCTAGATTTGCGTGTCTCCGATCTTTCCATTACGATAACAGATACGTGTGCAAGACTTGCGTGTCTCCGATCTTTCCATTACGATAACAGATCCGTGTGCTAGACTTGCGTTTCTCCGATCTTTCCATTACGATAACAGATCCGTGTGCTAGACTTGCGTCTCTCCGATCTTTCCATTTCGATAACAGATCCGTGTGCTAGACTTGCGTGTCTCCGATCTTTCCATTACGATAACAGATCCGTGTGCTAGACTTGCGTCTCTCCGATCTTTCCATTACGATAACAGATCCGTGTGCTAGACTTGCGAGTCTCCGATCTTTCCATTACGATAACAGATCCGTGTGCTAGACTTGCGTCTCTCCGATCTTTCCATTACGATAACAGATCCGTGTGCTAGACTTGCGTCTCTCAGATCTTTCCATTACGATAATACACTCGTGCGACATAGTGCAATTTTTCAAATCTCCAAAATGGCCATTTTCTGATGAAAATCCTTGATATTTTTTCTTATAATTAGTGCAAACATAGGTTGTTGGTGCTCGTTAGAACCGCCTCATTGAGGCGGTTCTAACGAGTACCCACAACCGATGTCTTGGAGCAAATATAAAAAAAATCATGTATACCCCCGTAAACCCCAGTTTTCTCTATATAAAGTGGGGTGTAGGGTGATCTTTATTTCACGGACTTGTTCACGTGATGCATTCTTCATATGATTTTTTAATATTCTTTTCTTTTTCATCTGTTTCAAATATAGATTGTATACAATATATGTTATATTCATTTTTTTTCTTGTTTTGATGAATTCCAAAAAGCCTAGCTTCTTTTTCTCTCCAGACTTTAATTATGCATTGTTATAAACAAAAATTAAAACTGTTTTATTTTTCATGCATCCATATTTTGAAAACTACAAGCCCGTTGTTATTATGTTTATATAAACAACTCTACAAAACATTATTGACAAAAACGGGCTTTCTCGTCAGTTTTGCTTTAAATGCCATCTTAACTGTCTCATAATGGTGAAGCAACGTCACCACAAAATGTAAACCGCGAATATTATCGCGAAAACACGCCTATATAATTTTGACCCCCTCTGAACCCCACTTTTATATAGTACAACTGGTGTTTACAGATGTAAGCCTTTTTTGTTCTTATTTCTGTTCCAAAATACAGATTTTAGGTACTCGTTAGAACTGCCTCGATGAGGCGGTTATAACGAATACCCACAATCTCTATTTTGAGCAGAAATAAGAAAAAATATCACCATTTTTCATCTTAAAATTTTCATTTTTTCGGCGGTAAAGTTTACAATGTATTTGTATAGGCATGTTTTCGTAATGTGAACCATAATACCAGACAGTAAAAGCCCCAGTGGACCATCTCGACCTTCCTTAAGACAGAACGTTAATGGCGTGGATGCGTGCATTTCATAAGCCTTAAAGGGAAGCAACTCTTTCAATGTTAACAAAAAGTATTAAACATAAAAGTGAAGGAAATTATCAGGAATCGATACAATTACCTCACACCTCCCATCCAAAACACCCACCATCCAAGGTGGAAGTAAAACAAAGATCAGGAACGAATACAATTTACTTCCTCCACCCATCGAAGACAACACAGAGAAAGAAACATAAACATGAAGCGACCAGACCATAAAGGAAACCTAAACAAAGGATGGCCATAAGGACAGTTACTTTCCCACAAAATAGCCAAATGCAGGGGGAACAACCTACGTCAGAGCAGTGACGTCATAACCATTTATAGGTTTGCCGGCGTTGACTATACAAAAGGCATTTGTCACATCAAGTAGGCGCAGTCGGTGCATTAGGTCATAAAGGAATCAAACATACCGAAATATGTCTCAGAAATGTGGCCCTTTCTTTAAATAACTCGACACAAGCTGATTTGGCAATGATGTCGGAACTACCATTGTTTACAGCACCGACTCAAATCTTGTGACGAAGCTATCGAAGCCTTTTCAATGTTTCTAAGTGGGATTAGCTTACTGATGGGATGCAACTATTGTTTGTTACCAGCTGAAGTGTGTTTTCTGAAGACTCGTAATGTACATATCTAGTTTGAAGCATTTTATTTACCTTATTTACACCAAAATGGCCGCTCCTGAAATGGGTACGACATCTCTGCTATGACGTAGGTTGTTACCCCTGAAATGGCCATCCAAAATAAAAAGACACAAGTGATACACACAGTAAGTAACAAACAACAACATAAATAAACCGCCACAGAAGACCCGCCTTGGAACGGTCAGTGGAAAGAATTCCACTGGGGGGGGGGAGTTAAATCGATTTTACATGGCCATAATCCTCGCCCTTACCTCTGTCGCGGTATACAATAATTTTGTTTAGTCTGCATGAAGGCTTCCTAACTCATCAGTGTAACATCTCCGAGAACATACAAATAAAAAAACTACAGAGATGAAACAAGGTTGAGGACTCGACAGCATACAACAACAGAAAACCAACAGTTGGACTCCAAGACATCAAAAGGAAAGAAACGCCAACATAAAATAAACATCATCATAATCAAAACGTCATAAGCGGAAAACCAAAAGGACAGAATGGACAAACGGCCCCCCCCACACACACACACCCCAAATCACACACACACACACACACACACACACACACACACACACACACACACACACACACACACACACACACACACACACACACACACACACACACACACACACACACAAAAATACACACACACAACAACAAAATGTTAGCAGATAAAGGAGGTTTCATGAATGAACTCATTGCATGCGGGAAACCCCTTGGCAAACAGGCCATGGACGCCCAGATCAGACGCCGCGTTCTGCGGCGTCTGATCAGGGCCTGCACTATTTGCTAACAGAATTTTCCGTCTAAAATAGAATAAAATCGAAAAATAGGCCTTCCACCCATTATATGACAAATGGACTTGTCCAACATATAGCAATGGAAGAGTCCAATAGTATCCTGTGGGTTATAATATTTACTGTATTTATCCTACATATTCAGACACCTCCCGTCTTTACCATATTTGTTCTAAAGTTTGAAAAAGTACAATTTACCTTATCCGACATAAGCCGGTATCGTGTCTAAGAGTAGCTAGATGAGTGACAAACAGTGTAGTCCCTGATCAGACACCGCATTTTGTGGCATCTCAGCTTGGTTTGTACTGTTTGCTCAGGCCTATCTGTCCTAATACGTGCGCCATTTAACCCATTGCATGCGGGAAACCCCTAAAGGGGTACCTTGGCAAACAGTGCACGCCTAGATCAGACGCCGCAGAACGCGGTGTCTGATCAGGCCCTGCACTATTTGCTAACAGAATTTTCCGTCAAAAATAGAATTAAATCGAAAACATAGGCCTTCCACACCTTATATGACAAATAGAGTTGTCCAACATATAGCTATGGAAGAGTCCACTATCATACAGGTTAAAAGATTAAAAAAACAACAACAAAAAAAACAGAAGAAATTGAACACAAAGAAGATTCGTTTTTGAGACAAGGATTTAACTTTATATTAGAACAGGCATCACGAAAACACGCCTATATAATTCTGACCCCTTGAACGCCAATGTTATATAGTAAAACTGGGGTTTGCAGGGGGTATACATTACTTTTCTTATTTCTGCTCAAAATACAGATTTATTACTCGTTAGAACCGCCTCGATGAGGCGGTTTTGACGTATACCCATAATATATATTTTGAGCAGAAATAAGAAATAATATCACAATTTTCCATCTGAAATTTTTCCTTTTTTTTCGGCGTTAAGTTTACAATGTATTTGTAGAGGCGTGTTTTATTAATGGTACGTATCAAACTGGCGCTCGGCAAAGGCTCCAGCAAGCCTACACGACAGTTCAAGCCCGTCAGAGCCTTTGCCTCTCGCTAGCATTAAGTGGAGACCTTAAGAAGTTCCACATGTTTCTATCCCTATAAGTTGTCCACGCATGCGCATTTTGAGACCATTAATCTCAGAATGCTAAGTGTCCATTTGTGATGAGTCGGGTCAAATACTACCCTTTACAGTGGACAACTGTGCTATGGTTGCCCGATGGTGGGACTGACTGCACACTCTGCGATGGCTCAATCCTAATGTTTTGAAGAGAAGTGGAGCCCGAATGATTCTTATTATATTTTTAGCTCACTTAGGCCGAAGTCTCTATCGGAATTTATAGGATGGACGTCCATCCCTCGCCCGTCTGTCCACACCTTTAACCAGTCAGTTGTATTTCAGAAACCTGCAGGCTGATCTTATTTATTTCTCATCTGTGCCTCTGGTGGGGATTGATGACATAGGCATCTTTTATCAAAATTGAATAAGAACTTTGGTTGCTATGGCAACCACAAAGTCGCGTGAAAAAAAGCTTGTCATCACTGTAGCACCTTCAGTTTTGATAGGATCTTTCTAAAACTTACATATAAGTAGGCAGGGTATAAAAGCTTGGATGAGTTCGACACCTGGCAAGTTCGGCCTATTTAGCATAGAGCATTTAGCCTTGGTTGATGGAAATGCCTATTTTGATCATGTCATCACCGTAACTCCTTCATACTTGATAGGAATTTCCTGAAATTTACTCATAATAAAGGCTCGCATGAGTTCGAAACTTGGAAAAATCGGCTCGTTAATCATAAAATTATGTTCCCTTGTTTGCTATTAACACGCCGCTTTTCGACCTTATCACCACCGTAGGCCCTTCAGTCCTAAAACTTACACATATGTTGGCTGGTATTAAAAGCGTAGTTGAGTTCGAAAACTGGCGTAATCGGCCTAACACTTATTAAGTTATGTCCCTTTGGTTGCTGAAAATGCATATTCTCGACCTTGTCACCAACATAAGAACATCAGTTTTGGTTGGTTTTTACTGCAACTTACATACACGTAATGGCCATAAATGAGTTGACAAGAAATTCGGGAAAATTATGGTCTGAAAGAGTCGCAATTTTCTACCTGATTACAATGCATACTCAAATGCTAATTTAGAGTAATGTTTACATCACCTTGTACAATGCTGATTTGTTTGTTTGTTTGATTTGAAGTTTTAACGTCCCCGTCAACACTGTATAGGTCATTGTGGAGACGTTGTTTCCAATTTTGTTTGGGACTTTTACCCGACATTGAGATGAAATGACATCTCAAACCCTGTCGCCCAATGAAACCAATAGGGTTTATAAGCACGGGCGGTCCCACTCGCACCGCTTTGCCTGGGCAGGCTTAGAAAATCTAAGCGGTTTACCAGTGCTCGTGTGCGGTCGGTTTCAGCTCTGCGTGGAAGCATCATGCAGCCCATCTATTTCTTCAAGCCCCGATGAGCGCGAGGTGGGGGTGGGGGGTGGGGGTGGGTGGGGAGTAAAATGATGATGGCTTCAGTTGCCATGAGTGTACAAGAAGCATGGATGTGTTCGAAAACTGGCTAAGTTTGTTCGTTACCCATGGGGTTATATTTCAGCGCGGAGTTTCCATTACGAAAACACACCTATACAAATATACTGACCGGAAATAGAAACTATACACTTTTAAATTGTCTCGCCTGACAAAACAAGTGAAATTACTGATTAAGGATTTGGCTAAATATCGACATGAATCCTGTAACAATTTAAAGAAAATCTGGTGTTCAAAAATAAAAGTTTTTGGAGAAAATGTAAAAAAGTGCATTTTTCACAAAATCTGTTTGTAATCGAATTTTGACTTCAACATTTGTGCGTACATGTACAGGTAACAAGTAAAAAACAAGGAATACAAAAATAACATAACATCTAAAAATTATCGAGAAACAAACATTCTATTGAAATCTCAAAACCTGCTTTTTTCAGCGAAATTTTCAAAATAATGTTTCAAGCCAAAAATCGAGCCAAAAGTGCCTTCAATCGTTCTAGCATCTTCAGCTGTGTCTTAAATATTCATAAAAACAAAAACCGCAATCAGAAATGCCAGACTTTTCGCTCACTTCCGGTGGTTTGGTCCAATATTTAAACGTCGATAACAGTAAACAATATTCCCAACGTTAGATGATGCGTAATAACTGGTAAAAATGGGAATCACATTCGCGACACAAAATGTTTGACTCAATGGAAACTTGAACAGCAAGAATTGGACCCTTGCTTTGAACATGTGGCTCTACCCGTTAAATCGTAGCTACCATTAAACATTTTATTCTATAAATCAGACATGCCACTGATGATAATTTATATAATTGGAATTAAATTTCATTAAAATGTTTCGCCAGTGACAACTTAAAAATGAGTGTATCGTTTCTATTTCCGGTGAGCATACATTGTAAACTTTACCGCCGAAAAAACGAAAATTTTAAGAAGAAAGATTGTGCCATTTTTCTTAGTTCTGCTCAGAATATAGATTGTGGGTGAGGCGTTTCTAACGAGTACCCATAATCTATATTTTAAAGCAGAAAGTAGAAAAATAAGGTTTATTCCTGTAAACCCCAGTTTTGCTATAAAAAAGTGGTGTTCAAGGGGGTCAGAATTATATGGGCCCCGTCAAGCGATTTTGGTACTTATCGCCTATGCAAGCAGCGAAGGTTCAGGCGAGCCTGCGCATCCGCGCAGTCTCGCAAGAACCTTCGCTGCTCGCTCATACAAGAAGTGAATCAAGAGAAACCTTCAGACAGAAAGCCATATCCCTGGCCCCTCTGAATGGCTGGGCATGCATAGTTAAAATTTATCATGACGGAATGCTCGAAGACACAAATTCGCTTGGCGGGGCTCATATAGGCGTATTCAGCAAGGATTTTCCAAGCGTGTTTATTCCAAGTTGTGGTACACGGCATCTACCTAATACATGTAATTCATAAAAACAAAAGACACTGAAATTTCAGAAATTTAATTAATTGTTGTGTATCTTCATTTGTTTTATTTGTACCTTTACATAAAATCTGCTACTCAAACTGTTACCACATAAATAATAGTCCATGCATTGTGAAAGTCACCTTTTCGAAAAAAAAATCCTGCAGAAAGCATGTATGTAATCGAGATCTGGTAAATTAACCAGTCGATGCTTTTAAAATTTACCTAACAGAAAATGGGCACTTGGAGAAATAGATTGGGCTGCATGATGCTTCGGCGCAGAGCTGAAACTGACCGTACACGAGTACTGGTAAACCGCTTAGAAGGTATAGGCCTGTACAAGTAAAGTGGTGCGAGTCGGACCGTCATTGCACCGTTATAAACCCTATTGGTTCCATATTGAGATGTCATTTCATCTCATTGTCGGGTGAAAGTCTCCTAAGATTTAAAGCAACGTCTCCAAAACGACCTATATAGTGTTGACGGGGACGTTAAACCCAAATTCAAACAAAAAAACATAACAGTAAAATGCCAATAGGATATACATGTATACAGTATATATAAATACAGGCATGCAAGGGAACTGCCTCAAAAACCCCTGTAACCACTATTTGAACAACGTTTAGAGAAAACCCGCCAGTCTTTGCGACCAGGCAAAACAATGACCGCCCTGCCCAGCCACGAATTACGGAAACTCGCCAGTGCAAATACATTGTATTTTACCGCCGAAAGATGAAATGGCAGGACATTTTCTTATATCTGCTCAAAATATAGATTGTATGTACACGTTAGAACCGCCTCATATATATATTTCGGAGTAGAAATAAAAAAAAAACTAGAGCAAGTCAATGGTGCACCATCGCAAATACCCGCTGTTTTTAAATTTGACCTTTGACGTACGTAACCCCAGTGTGTGTGTGTGGGGGGGGGGGGGGGGGGGGGGAGGGCGCTTAAGAAAAATTTGGATACCTTCGTGTTTATCTCCAGACCCTAAGTAATATGTGTATCGAGTCTGGTCATCATTGGCCAAGAAATACAAAAGGAGTTGCATTCAGAATTCTTGGAAATTTGACCTTTGACCTCACCCAATGATCCAAGGGTGTCAGATCAAAATTTGGATACCCTCATGTACATCTGCAGTCCCTTACCAATAACTGTAGCAAGTTTGGCCACCATAGGTGGTAAAGAAGTAGTTGCATTCACAAGCATTTTCATGAAAGTGTGACCTTTGACCTCAACCCATGACCCCAGGGATTCAGATTAAAATTTGAATACCCTCATGCACATCTGCAGTCCCTAGGCAATGTGTGTAGCAAATTTCACAACCATGCGTAAAGAAATAAAGAAGAAGTTGCATTCACAAGCATTTTCTTGAAAATTTGACCTTTGAGCTCACCCCCTAACCCCAGGGGTTCAGGTCAAAATTTACATACCCTCATGCATATTTGCATTTCCTAAGGTATATGTACCGAGTTTGGTGACCATAGGACAAGAAATAAAACAGTAGTTGCATTCGCAAGCATTTTCTTGAAAATTGGACCGTTGACCTCACCCCATGACCCAAGGGAATCAGATCAAAATGTGGATACCCTAATCGAATGCACATCTGCAGTTCCTAAGCAACATGTGTACCGAGTTTGGTTAACGTAGGGCAAATAAAAAAAAAAGTTGTTGCATTCACAAGTCTTGTGACAGACGGAAGGACGGACGAACGGCTGTCCGGACGTACACCCGTGACGAAACTAATATTTTTTTTTTTTTTTTTACAAAACGCGGGTATAATAAGGTTTAATCTGTAAAACCCAAGTTTTAATCTGTAAAACCGCAGTTTTACTATGCAACAGTGGGGTTCAACGGGGACATATTTATATAGGCGTATTTTCGTGATGCCAGATTAGCGAGAGCTATGTGTTTTATATTTGGGCCCCGTCAAGCGATTTTGGTACTTATCGCCTAAGCGAGCAGCAAAGGTTCAGGCGAGCCTGCGCATCCGCGCAGTCTCGCCAGAACCTTCGCTGCTCGCTCATACAAGCATTGAATCAAGAGGAACCTTCAGACAGAAAGCCATATCCCTGGCCCCTCTGAACGGCTAGGCATGCGCAGTTACAATTTGTCATGACGGAATGCTCGAAGACACAAATTCGCTTGGCGGGGCTCATGTGTTTTATATTTAGAAAAAAGAAGTGCTGCACTATTCAAGCATCGAACGGAAAGGTGCTGATCAGACTGCGTGGATGCGCAGGCTGGTCTTCACCTTTGTGGCACGCAAAGAAAAACAACAGCAACAACAAAACAACAAGAACAACAACAACAAAAAACAGGTTTTTCTTATCATGTTGCTCACCCAATAAACACATTACGAAAACATTCCTATGCTAAAACATTGTAAATTTTACTGCCAAAAAGTGAAAATGTTTAAGCTGATTTTTTTTTATATCTGCTCAAAATATAGTTTGCGGGTACAGGATAGAACCGCCTCGTCGGGGAGGTTCTAACGTGTACCCACAATCTATATTTTAGATCAGGAATAAGAAACATAAGGTTGACCCCCGTAAAGCCCAGTTTTACTATTTAAAAGTGGGATTCAAGGGTGTCAAAATTATATAGGCGTGTTTTCGTGATGAGAAAAATGAAGTTTACAAAGGTGTTCATTAGTTTGACTTATTTCTGTCCCATAGGTAGTTGGCGCATCTATTTGTTAGAGACGACCCATTACATGTGATACCGGCCGGGTCGGCAACATTCTCTCGTGGGGATTGATCAAATAATCATTTCTGTGGTCATTCTCTTCCTTCCGCTGGTTCAAGGTTTCTGGCGAAAGAATGTTTCTACGGTCATGCCCTCCCTTCCGCTGATTCAAGAAGGACAGTTGTCAGTTTCTTGCGAAAGAATGAGCACTTTACTGCTTGACCGTTTATGTATAAGTCTGTTTTATTGTGTTGACTTGGTTGATGACTTCAATAAGAAAATCCCATTATATGTGCCATCCTGTGTTTCGAACACATATACGAAATTTATCACAGCTCCATTGTAATGTACATGAAACTTTTTCACAGCCCTTATAGGTAGAATGGCATCATCTCACATGTGCGCGGTTTCATGTTGACGTTGATCAGCACCAAACAAAAGCTGTTCGAAATTGCCAGCACTGGCGTATTGTTTTGCCAAAAAGCGTCTAGCATCTATAAAGAAGCCGACGATTGAAAAGAGTCTTTGTATTATCCAGTTTCCTCAAACCAATGCTCGGGCACCAGCAGCTTATAGGGCTACACCGTAGCATGACTTTTTAACCCATTGCATGCGGGAAACACCTAAAGGGGTACTTTTCAGACAGTGCAGGCCCAGATCAGACGCCGCAGAACGCGGCATCTTATCAGGGCCTACACTGTTTGCTTACAAAAGGTTTTTGTCAAAAATAGGATAAGAACGAAAAAATAGGCCTGTCGCACCTTATATGATAAATGGACTTGTCCGACATATAGCAGTGGTAGTATACATTGAGTTAAGTTAACAGGCCTATATTATTTTGACCCCCTTGAACCCCACTTTTATATAGTAAAACTGGGGTTTGCAGGGGTAAACCTTATTTTTTCTTAAAAAAATTCATCTTGAAATGTTCATTTTTTCGGCGATAAAGGTTACAATGTATTTGTATAGGTGTGTTTTCGTAATGGATGCAGAGCTTTGGCTGAGCCTTTGATTGCCTTTGCACTGAGCACCCTCAAATATCCTTTAACACCTGTACACCCATGTGAATGTGTACATGCATGCATGAAATCCTTTTTAAAATAATAATAAACATTCAATTGAACATTGATCTCAAGTTTTGGTTTGGCTCCGATCTCAATTGCTTAAGGTAAAATATTTCAAATCCTTGTCCTGAATTACCCCGCTTTCCCGAGATATAAAGAGACGGTATCCCCCTCGCCTCGAGATGAATCACCCTCTTCCCAACATAACCCATTTTGGATCCGTCATCGTATTTTTTAACATCCGTGGGGTCAAGAAGGTCAAAGTCTTTATAAGCTTGGTTGAGTCCACCAGCTTTTTCATATGCTTTGCGGTCACAAAATCCACAGACGCGGGCGCCGCTCAAGATCAGCCTCCATACTGAAAATAGCGATCTTTTCTGTATTTTACCAGAATGAGTTAATTGTTCCTCGACGTTATCTGTATTCGCAGGATGAGTAACCACCAAAGACGAAGCCAACAAAACAACCAAACATACAACCACACAAGTCATCTTGATCTAAAATTAGAAACATGCGACGTTTATAAGTACACACAGTTTACCTTTATTTTAAAGAACATCACGAAACCACACCTATATAATATTGACCCCCTTGAAATCCACTTTTACATAGTAAAACTGGGATTTACAGGGGTAAACCTTATTTTTTCTTATTTCTGTTCTAAAATATAGATTGTGGGTACTCGTTAGAACCGCCTCGATGAGGCGGTTCTAAAGAGTACCCACAATCTATATTTTGAGCAATAACAAGAAAAAATATCACCATTTTTAATCTGAAAATTGTCGTTTATTCGATGGTAAAATTTACACTGTATTTGCATAGGTGTGTTTTCGTAATGTCATCGAAAAAATATCATTATATAGATAGATAGATAGATAGATAGATAGATAGATAGATAGATAGATAGATAGATAGATAGATAGATAGATAGATGGGTGAAGTGCTTAAATGTGTCAAATGAGGCGAAGCACCATCGTCTGAAATCCTTTGTCAGCATAGTAAATACACAGTTATCATATGACGCCGTTGATAAGCAGTGGATAACGTCGTGTAATAAAAATCGTATGACCACACGTGTAATAACACTTTGTCGGGATTAAGTAACGTCATGACGACGTCCATGTCAACAATACATTTTTTTTGTGGAAAAATTGTCACATTCAAAGGCGATAAAATCTAACTTAAAATGGTCATATGATAAACAGAATCTTACACTCGTGCTAATTTCATATGAAATTTATGAAACTCGCCGGAGGCTGGTTTCATAAATTTCATATGAAATGACCACTCGTGTAAGATCCTCTATATATGTGGTAAATATTGTGTCATAACTATTTTAAAGCAACAATTATACTATTTCCGTCTTTTTTAAATAGTGAGCCTCCGTGGTGTTGCGGATAAAATTCTCGCTTCAAAAACAAGGGGCCTTTGGTCCGATCCCGGGTTTCTCCAGACTTTGGATAAGAATTATACACTTTGGTCATGTCAGAAAGTGTGTGATGCCCTCACCTTTCTACTTGACAATATTTATATTAGATTCGGTACTAAGTTATTTAGGCAAATTGTGGGTATTCCGATGGGTACTAATTGCGCACCTCTTGTGGCTGATCTGTTCTTGTATTGTTATGAAAGAGACTTCATTTTGTCGCTTTCCATTGATAACCAATCTGAAATTATTGAAGCCTTTAGCTCTACTTCTAGATATTTAGATGATTTATTAAATATTGATAATACCTATTTTGATGGTTTGATCAGTCAGATATACCCCCTAGAACTTCAGTTAAATAAAGCAAATTCTTCTGATACCGAGGCCCCGTTTTTGGATTTACATCTTTCTATTGTAGATGGATTTGTTTCGTGCAAAATTTATGATAAACGCGATGACTTTGATTATGAGATTGTAAATTTTCCTTTTTTTGGATGGTGATGTTCCTCGTGCACCATCCTATGGCGTTTATATTTCGCAATTAATTCGATTTGATAGATTGTGTAGTCATGTAACTGACTTCAACACTCGTAATACATTATTAACGGCTAAGCTCCTTAATCAGGGTTATCGGTACCATAAACTACGCAAAGCCTTTTCAAAATTTTATAGACGCCATTCTGATTTAATTTCAAAATTCAATATTGGACTTAAATCTCTTCTGCAACAAGGTCTATCGGAACCCGAATTTTATGGTGACTTAGTATATAAATTCAGAAAAATATATAACCGTAATGACTTCAGCACCCAATTTCGTAAAATCATTCTCCGATATAAAAAGATTGGGTACAACATGGATATTATACGACAGACTGCATGCATGGTAGTTAACCCAATCACGGTTGGCAACTTTGCTTCCCTCTTTAATTGCACGCCGGTGGGTCAGGCCTCAGATTCTATGACGGCTCCAACGTAAAGGCTTATTGAAAATTAGAGAGATAATGTCGGTTGGTGCCTGATGCTCTGTCTCTGGTCGGGCTCATCGGAGTCTAACTGTTGGTTTTCTTTTGCTCCAGCATTTCAGTGGTTTCTTGCTGTCGAGTCCTCGCCGTTGTCTCACCTCTGTGGTTCTTTGATTTTTGTGTTCACGGAGATGTTGCACTGATGAGTTAGGAGGCCTCCATGCGGACCGAACAAATTATTTGTCTAAATCGCGACGGAAGTAAGGGCGAGGATTGTGGCCACGTAAAATCGATTTAAGCCCCCCAGTGGAAATCTTCCACTGACCGTTCCAAGGCGGCTCTTCTGTGGCGATTTATTTATGTTGTTGTTTGTTACTTACTGTTTGTATCACTTGTGTCTTTTGGTTTTGGATGGCCATATGGCCATTTTGTGGGAAAGTAACTGTCCTTATGGCCTTCCTTTGTTTAGGTTTCCATTATGGTCTGGTCGCTTAATGTTTGTATTTCTTTCCCTTTGGTGTCTTTTATGGGTGGAGTAAGTTAATTGTATCAATTCCTGATCTTTGTTTTACGTCTACTTTGGGTTAAGTTTTTACAACCAGGTCCCATATCCATAGGACCTGAACTGTTGGTGGGACGTAAAACGTTTACACACTCACTCTATTCTAAACATATAAAATATATCTTCAAAATAAACATACAAATACCCTAATTATTGAGTTTGAATTTATGTAGTTAGTATTTCAATGAATGTTCCAAGGCGGTTCTTCTGCCGTTGTTTATTATTGTTATAGCTAGTTTTTCTTGTGTGTGTTGCTAATATCGTATTATTCTAGTTGCTAGATCTCTAAACAAAGCTGAAACCGGAGCATTAGTTGGCAATCCACCTAGGGTTTTATGTCCCTTAACAAAACCTGGCCAGTGGCATGGATCTAACCTTTTTTCCTAATTAAATAGTGACTCTCCCTATTGGGCGGACTGGCCTCGCGTTACTTTGTGCACAGCTGTGGTCGTCCAACGAAACCCTGTGTTGGTGCTTGGTCACTTTGGCTGTGCACATGGAAGAAATTGAACTCATAAAGATTCCTCTGCCACTGTAAGGGATAGATGGAGCTCTCAGACCCAGGTCGGCAATCTATCTAGGAGAAGGCAATTCCAAACAAAAACCAACATATCTGGATTTTCCTGTTCCAGCTTTGTAAAGTCTGTTTCGGCAGCTGGGGCGGAAGAAATCATTTCTCTGATTCAACGGTCCAAACGGCGATGCAGCAGTTTGTTGTGGAGCATGAAGAGCATGGCAAGGTACTCAAGAAGTCATGGTCATCCACTGCATCCGAGCTTAGCTCCAGCTGTCTAGACACTGTCTTGTCTCTGGATCCAGCTAGGTCAGGACGAGAGAGTGAGGTTGACTCTGTGCGTCATTGCCCACTATAATCCAATTCACAGCGCATGTCATCTTAATCATATACACACAGTCACTGCAGACACACATATGCATGAAACTCAAAAAGCCCTGTGGCGATGGGCGAGCGGCAACGCAGCAGGCGAGGATACACTATAAACTGTAGTTGTGGACCTGCACATAGGCGGCTTGGTTCTATATGGTCACTTTCGTAAAGAATGAAGCAGAACGGGGAAATCGGCAGCCGAACTGAGTGACTGAGGTCTTTTTAGGATCGCACTACTCACCCCCTTAGGAAGGCGCTAGAAAAGGTGCCCTAAACAATTGCCTGCTTCAAAAACCCTTGGCTGGTTAACCGCGATCAGCAGGGATCCCATCTAGCGATCGAACAAAAAAGGAAAATATAAAAGTGATACTTTTAAATATCGGCGCATGGAATGTGCGCACCTTGATGGATAGTGCTGGTTCAGACAAACCACAGCGTAGAACAGCTCTAGTTGGTAGAGAACTTAATCGGTACAAAGTCGAGATTGCAGCTCTGAGCGAGACTCGCCTTGCAGATGAAGGGCAAATAAAAGAAGTTAGTGCTGGCTACACTTTCTTCTGGGGTGGACGCAAAAATGAAGAGCGGTGGGAAGCAGGAGTAGGCTTCGCCATCTAATCTCACCTTGTCAGCAAGCTAAGACATCAATGACTGCCTGATGACGCTGAGACTACAGCCACGCAACCATAGTAAGCGCCTATGCACCAACACTGCCGAACCCTAATGAATGCAAAGACAAGTTCTATGATGATTTGGACTCTGTGATTTTTGCTACACCCCGGGGAGACAAACTCATCATCCTGGGAGACTTCAATGCTAGAGTGGGCACAGACCACCAAACCTGGGAAGGACTGACTAGGAATGAAGGAGTAGGATAGTGCAATAGCAATGACCTCCTCCTTTTTAGGAAGTGTGCAGAGCATGAATTGCTGATCACTAACACAGTCTTCCGTCTGCAAACTCGCAACAAGACATCATGGATGCATCATCGCTCCAAACACTAGAAGCTCATTGATTATGCCATAGTTATAAGGAAGGACAGACACAGTGGTGGGAACATATTGCACAGGACAGGGCAAAGTGGCGAGATCCCATCAGAAGGGGTGCCAATGAATATGAGGCAAACAGAAGCAGTGGAGCTGAGCAGAAGCGCGCTTAGCGCAAAGCCAGGGCTAAGGCATCACTAACAGAGTTGTCTTCCTCAAGCGTCTGTTGCTCTATATGCAACAGAACGTTCATAGCTAGAATCGGTCTCATCAGCCATATTAGAACACACAAATAGTGACATTTCTCAAATATGATTAATATTGGCCATTGTCAGTAATGACGGACGAACTATTATTGTGGACTGCCATCACAAAAACACGCCTGTATAATTTTGACCCCCCTTGAACCCCACTTTTATATAGTAAAACTGCGGTTTACAGGGGTAAACCTTATTTTTCTTATTTAATTTGAGCAGAAATAAGAAAAATATCATAATTTTTATCTTATTTTTTTTTTTTTTCATTTTTTATTTCGGCGATAAAGGTGGCAATGTAATTGTATAGGCGTGTTTGCGTAATGATTTTAGCCAGTTTGTGAAAAAGTCTGTGTATTTGGCTTTCTGCCGTTTTCATTATAGTGACGTTAAATTATGTTCGCGTCCCTTTCCCTTTGATATCTTGGATGGGAGGTGTCATTACGATAACACACCCGTGCGACATAGTGCATTTTTTCACATCTCCAAAATGGCCATTTTTCTGATGAAAATCCGTGATATTTTTCTTATAAATACTGCAAACATAGGTTGTGGGTGCTCGTTAGAACCGCCTCATTGAGGCGGTTCTGACGAGTACCCACAACCTATGTCTTGGAGCAAAAATAAGAAGAGTAATGTATACCCCCGTAAACCCCAGTTTCCTCTATATAAAGTGGGGTACAGGGGGGTCTTCATTTCACGGATTTGTTCACGTGATGTGGGGTAATTGTGTGGTTCCTGATTGCTGCCGTCCCTTCCATTATGCATGTCCGGACACTACCAATAACATGGTTTAATGTACGCTTTTAGACCCTAGTGGAATTCATTTAACCTCTTTAACCTTCTTCTACAAGATACACTCTGATTCAGTGTCTATTGATAAAGATAGGTACTTGACCCCTGTAACAGTGTCGACCCAAACAAGGGCATCAAAAGTAAACGACTCACAATATCGTAGATACCAGTCCTATAGTGATGCCCTGAAGAACTCGTTCTTTCCTAGAACTATTCCCCAATGGAATAGTCTTCCCTCCTCTGCGGTGAATGCCAAGTCCGCAGAAGAGTTCAAAGCCCGCACAGTGTAAGATTGGGACTCAGAGGTATGCGTTTTAGGATACCTCTGTTATGCAGATTGTAAATAGTTTAAAGGACGCATCCAGTGCCTCTCTTTTTTTTTTCAGCTAAATTCTAAATTTAGCCACCCAATCAACTGAGGTAATGGCCAGATGTGATCGACTCAGTATAAGAAGATAGATAGATAGATAGACCGTGCCAAGGCGGTTCTTCTGTAATGGTTTATTTTTGTTAAGGTTTATCTTTGAGTGTGTGTATCGCTTATATTTTGTTTGTTTTTTGATAGCCATTTGGCCATTTTGTTGGAAAGTAACTGTCCTTTTGGGTTTTTGCTATTGATATTTCCATTAGGGACTGGATATTTCAGGTTTGTGTTTCTTTCCTTTTTGGTGTCTCTGATTGGAGATGTGGGTTAATTGTATCGATTCCCGATCATTGCCTTCACTTTTATTTAGTGGATCATTGCAAACACAACAGTCCGTAATGAAGTGATACTACAAGTACCACACAAACCATGCATTTCTGCTGCCTAGTTGTATTTTCGTTCCGGTTTTGCCCATCTTCCCATCTCTACTTCGAGCCTATAAAAAGATGCTCTTGACCTACATAGACTTTTTCGATACGTTTCTGCTTTTCTTAATTCTAAATATTTATGATGCTTAAAATTAACTTTACTGGTATGAAATCTTGCTCTAGTCAAGGTAGCGTTTTCAAGACTTGCATGCCAAACCCTGATATATGTTTCTTTGACTCTAGTTCTTAAAGTATGCAAACCATTATTTATATTATCCAACCAATTAGCGTTCCAAAACTCAAAATCCCAATGGGTCAAATAAATGTTTAACAAGTGATGCCCAATTTTTCTTATTTGGATTGAACTCAATATCGTTTAACATCATATATTTACACACTTCAACCAGAACTGGAATATGTAAGGTCATTAGAAAATATAAAGAGAATCATTTTACTAAAAAAACTGCATGAAAAAATGCCATTTGTTTCAAAGTTATGCTGATTTATATCTGATGATAGGCACCTATTTTCGTATTAGTGTAATCTCCCTTGAATAATGATTCATTAAAATCCACAATGCAATATTTTGTGACATCATAGTGGATTTAACTTTCTGAATTAACTTTAAAACTGACATATTTTGAATTTCTTTGATTTTATTATACATTTTACTTATGCCCACTGATGACTGTGAATCTAAATAATAACTTTTGATATCAATTTGAAATTAAATTTCTGAATTAAAACGTTTATTTAAGTTTTAAATGACATTTTAAACTGTTTAAAAGAAACAGTTCATTTATTAATTCTTTAGTTAATTTAATAAAAATGCTTTTTGAATGTCTGCTCAACACATAACCTATCACTGTATGTTATTTGATCTACATATAACATTTAATCTGAGATTTATTATATTTAAATATATTATTTGAATCTTAAATAAAAAGGGGGTATAATAAGCACATACAACATTACGCAAATAAGCCTATACAAATATATTGCCACCTTTATCGCCGAAAAAATGAAAATTTTATGATGAAAGATTGTGACATTTTTCTTGTTTCCGCTCCAAATATAGATTGTGGGCACTCGTTAGAACCGCCTCATGATGAGGCGGTTCTAACGAGTACCCACAATCTATATTTTAGAGCAGAATTAAGAAAAATAAGGTATACCCCCGGAAACCCCAGTTTTACTATATAAAAGTGGGCTTCAAGGGGGTCAAAACAATATATAGGCGAGTTTTCGTGATGACATGAAGAGCCCCCAAAACCCGACAAAGCTACATTTAAAATAAACAACATTAGAACCACCGCCTTAGGACAACCAACCACTAAAAATATTTTGTTTAAAGTTTTAAGTTTGCACCCTGCGCACGACGCTGCAATGAAAAAAGGAAGCATAATCATGAACAATCAATGACTGGGATAAAAATTAGGCAAGATGTCTGTCGTATAACACTTATACCCCTGACAATTGCCCGAAACCCAAATTAAAAGGTAATATGTTGAAAAGGACATACAGATAGGTAATCAAAGGTACCGATCTTTGTTTGAAAAATTCATTCAACAGTAAAATAGAAGTGAAGACAATGATCTGGAATCGACACTATCAGCGCATGGAGGCTTCTAGCCCAAGGGTGAGTTAAAACAGTAAAATTGACATGTATAGATTAATACTATTATGAATTAGAGTTGAGGACTCAACAACAATCCGATGTCAGATCAACTATCCTGTCATATAAGGGTTGGCAGGCCTAGTATTTTTTTCTATTTTTGATGGAAAATTATGTTAGAAAATAGTGCAGGCCCTGACCAGACGCTGTGTTCTCTGGGCCTGCACTGTTTGCCAGGGTGTCCCACATACAATGGGTTAATATTGAATCAATGTGTACTACTAGTTAACTTTTTTCTTTTTTTTTCTTTTGTGACACCTTGTAGATTGTTGTGATTAAGTGCTTGTTCGAGATAGATCATTTAGGGTCACGTCTCACATAATCTATAGATATTACCTCCACAATGATAATATTTATATCATGTACATTTCTCACACAGGGTTGCAGCAGAGTCCATACGTTTCGTTTCGGTAAGAGTCTTCCTGGATTGAACCAAATGTGATAAATGATTTTTTTAAATCCTGATCTCCAACAAGCACATAATCACAATTGAACTGTTCATCATCTATTATCTATTATCTTATTCATTGTTCAACTGTGTGTAGATATGTAAATACTGAGGGCCTCATGGAAGATTAGCTTTTACATGTTTTTCAATTGTATGCGCTAAATGTTGTCACCCTTTTTAAATAAAGTCGTTACTTACTTACTTACTTACTAAGAAAACCACCAGTCAGATTACAGAGGGTCGAACAAATCTGCAACAGGAGGCACACAGATTATACGCATCGGATTACCAATTACATGTCTATATAATTTAGATCCAAACCTTATATAGATATTGTCAAGTAATATTCAAAACGTTTATTGGCATCGCAAGAAGCAAAATAAGCATTTCTATCATTGCAGGCCAAATACAGACATTTTTTCCTGAGGAAATATTGTTTCACTAAAAAAAAAAAAAAACAACAGTTTTTTTCTGTAATCGAATTATGAGCAAAGAGTAGAAAATCATTTGTTGATAAACTGGATCCATGGAAATATCTTGATTTCAGTTTTTTCAAAACTTCATTTGATTTTTTTATAGACCAAAACAAGTAAATGCCAGAATTTTCGTAAGTCTGATTCTGGGCTAGCGCCATTATTGCACTCAGTTATTCATCCTTTTAATATGTCAGAGGTCAGTTCGTCATTTTATGGCATGATTCGAAATTCTGCTGCATACTAAAAAAACACGTCTATATAATTTTGACCCCCTTGAACCCCACTTTTATTAAATAAAACTGGAATTTATACGGGTAAACCTTATTTTTCTTATTTCTGCTCGAAATTATAGATTGTGGGTACACGAGTACCCACAATCTATATTTTGAGCAGAAATAAGAAGAATAAATCACAACTTTCCATTAAAAATAAATTGCTTTGAAATAATCGGCGAAACGTCTTGAGTTTAGTCGCCTTTTGTTTGATAACATGTATGCTTTTGCATTTATATATTTGGAAGAAAAATGTTTTATCCGTTCTGGATTTTTCATAAATAATACTAATAATAAAGTTTTCATCATCGCGTTTTAAAAATTTGTTCTCCTGGCATTTATCATCTCGACTTCCGTAGTATCACTTTTTCCTCTCTGTATTTACCTATTCTCTGTTAAAAACTGTTCCGCAAATTATTGAGGCAATCTTCGTCTTCCCAGGGTTAATTTTTCCCACCAGTATACTTGAAATTACCAGAACTGTCTGCCGGTACATATATTTTATTGTGTAAATATTTTATTACACACCCCCCCCCCCCCCCACCCCTTACATAAAACATACAACTATAAAATGAGGAAGTATCCCAAAAGTATCCTTAATATACAAATATCTCGTGTTGTGAACTCATGAATGAGTTCGAATCTTACATGGTCAATCGCTTGAAACTTTTACCAAAAAAAAAAAAAAAATAAAAAAAAAATAAACACTTTCACATAAAAATCTGATGTTTCATATTTCTGCTCAAAAATAGATTGTGGAAACTCGTTTGAACCTACTCGGCGAGGAAGTTCTAATGCGTTCCAACAGTCTATACTTTTGAGCAGAAATAAGAAAACTAACACATCACGAAAACACGCCTATGTAATTTTGACCCCCTTGAACCCCACTTTTATATAGCAAAACTGTGGTTTACAGGGATAAACTTTTTTTTTCTTATTTCTGCTCTAAAATATAGATTGTGGGTACTCGTTAGAACCGCCTCGATGAGGCGGTTCTAACAAGTGCCCACAATCTATATTTTGAGCAGAAATAAGAAAAATATCACAATTGTTCATCTTAAGTTTTTCATTTTTTCGGCGATAAAGGTATTTGTATAGGCGTGTTTGCGTAATATTCATGTAAAATAGAAGTGAAGGCAAGGTTTTTACAATATAAAAGCGGGTTTAAAGGGATCAGAATTGTATAGACGTGTTATTCTGATGGATTCATCGGTGTTCGATTGAAGTGTCACTGTATTTCTAAATGCAGTATATGAGTAACATGTAGAACAATATTTTTTTTTTTTTTTTTTTTCAGCTATTTTATTATTGCTCCGATGCATAAACCATTATAAAGTATTTATAGGCACTATTATGTTATACATGTTTATAAGCACACAGACCATTACATGATCAAAATGTATGCTTCAGCACAATTGGTTCTGAGAGAAAATCGCATTTACAAAACCGCGTAAACCCTTTTTTACATTTGGAAATTGAAATGAACTATTCGTCTTATTTCATGCCAGATCTCGTTAAAACCGCCGCAAAGACACGGTTCCCCACATCATTCTTTAGTCCCTTAAGTTTGTTCGTTTTATTTATTTATTTACTTTTTATTTTTTCTTTCAAATATTAGCAGATATTCGTCAACATTATAATCCAACACTTACCAGTTCTTTATCAGGTGACAGTGAAAGAATGTATGCATATTTTGGGCGATTTTGAGTCATTATCCGCGTGTCAGTAAACAATGTGCTCATTGCCAAGAGGAAAACGGACATGCAAAAAGTCAGTTAAACATTTCCAATAGACATGCCTTTGTCTTAAGAAAAAGCATTTGTCTAATTGCAGATTATAATTAACAGACATAATAAATGACTTTGATCAGACAGCGTTTTCATTACGATAACACATCCGTGTGATATAGTACATTTTATCAAACCTCAAAAATGGCAATTTTTCTGATGAAAATTTCTGATATTTTTCTTATTTATACTCCAAACATAGGTTTTGGGTGCTCGTTAGAACCTCGATTACCCACAACCTATGTCTTGGAGCAGAAATAAGAAAAATAATGTATACCCCCGTAAACCCCAGTTTTCTCTATATAAAGTGGGCTTTAGGGTGTGGGGGGATGTTCATTTCACGGACTTGGTCACGTGATGTATTCTTCCTACATCATTACAGATTCATCACAAAAAACACGCCTATCTAATTTTGACCCCCTATAACCCACTTTTATATCGTAAAACTGGGGTTTGCAGGGGTATACATTATTTTTCTTATTTCTGCTCAAAAACATAGATTGTGGGTACTCGTTAGAACCGCCTCCCCGAAGCGGTTCTAACGAGTATCCACAATCTATGTTTTGAGCAGAAATAAGAAAAAATACCACAATTTTTCGTCTGAAAATTATCATTTTTTGTGGTAAAATTTACAATGTATTTGTATAGGCGTGTTTTCGTAATGCGTGGTACAAATCAAACTTTCTGTTGATACAACAACTAAAGTGTCTCGGTTTCAGTGTACGAAAAGTACTGCATATTCCGATCACATATCCAGTCTCCTATTACAAAGCCATGACACGGCCGTGACATTCACTTAACGGTGTGGCCTTTACAACGGCGGACCCGGCAAACAACAATTTATAAATAAGTTAACATAAAATTTGGCTTATGCGGCGAAACATTATTTATTTCTTTATGATACCTCTAAACCAATGTATAATCTGCGTTGCATTTCGATGTTGGTTTTGTTCAATCAAATTAGTGTACCTTCCGAGTTTGCCCAAACAAAGATTGTGGGCACTCGTTAAAACCGCCACACGGAAGCAATCAAACACGATTTTTTCTATTAACGTGATGTTTCTCAATGTTGTTATCTCACAGTGTCAAACTAGCTTGCATTTCTATCTATCGGTGCGAAAAAAATGATAGATGGCATTGGTACGATAACACAGGAATATTCATCACGAAAACACGGCTATATATTTCTGACCCCCATAAACCCCACTTTTGAATAGTAAAACTGGGGTTTATAGGGGTAAACTTATTTTTCTTATATATACTCTGTAATATCGATTCTGGGTACTCTTTAGAATCGCCTTGATTAGGCGATTCTAAAGTGTACCAACAATCTATATTTTGAGCAGATATAAAAATATCACTTTTCGTCATATTTTTATTTTTTTTCGGCGGTAAAAATTACAATATATTTGTATAATAATAATAGTTCGTCTGTCATTACTGACAATTACCAATCTTAATCATATTTGAGAAATGTTATTATTTGTGTGTTCTAAGATGACTGATGAGACCGATTCTAGCTCCGAACTGTCTGTTGCAAAAAGAGCAACAGAGGCTAGAGGAAGGCAGCTCTGTTGGTGATGCCTTAGCTCTGGCTTTGCGCTCTGCGCGTCTCTGCTCAGCTTCACTGATTATTTTGGCCTCATATTCATTGGCACCCCGTTTGATGAGACCTCGCCACTTTGCTCTGTCCTGTGCAATTCGCACCCATGACTGTTGGAATGGTGCAGGGAGGCTTTGAGGGCGGCTTTGAGGGCGTCCTTGTAGCGATTCTTCTGTCCGCCTTGGGAGCATTAGCCCATTTCTAGTTCTCCATAGAGAATTTTCGTTGGCAAATGTTCCACAGACATTCTGGTAGCATGGCATGTCCATCTTAACTGTGCTAATTTTAGAAGCGTAATTACCCTTTGCATCCCTGCCCTTTTAAGGACTTCCGTGTCTGGAATCCTGTCTTGCCACTTAATCTTTAAGAGTTTTGTAAGACAGCTAGTATGGAAGTGATTCCGTCTTTTGGCGTGCCGTTGGTAAACTATCCATGCTTTACATGGATACAGTAGTGTTGGCAGCACTACAGCTCTGTAGTCTTTCAGTTTTGCATCAAGTCTGATTCCACTTCGATCCCAGACAGTACCACGTAGTCGGCCAAATGCTGTACTAGCTTTGGCTATCCCGGCGTTGGCTTCATCATTAATGTGCACGGCTCTTGACAGTGTGTTCCCAAGGTAGGTGAACTTGTCTTTCACTTGCAATCTTTGACCCTGCACTGTGATGGTGGGCTCTTTGTAAGGCTTACCAGGAGCTGGCTAATTGACTTTTATGCTGATTGTGAGATCATAGCTATCACAGGAGCCGAATACTTGATCTATACCTTTCTGCATCTTTTCTTCTGTAGGATTACCTTTTGCTAACTCATCCAGCAACTCTGTCTGCACCTTGGATTTTGCTTGCAACCTTCTGATCAAAGCAATACCTAATAGGTATGCCATTTTCACCATCCTGGAAAGCATCTGTGGCAGAAAACAGCATGCTGAACAGCGTTTGGGCTAACACACAGCCTTGCTTGACTCCGTTTGACACAGGAAATGGCTCTGAAACTTGGTTGGACATCCAAACTTAACAATGATCTTTCAAAGGCCCTCACGACTGACTGTGTCAAATGCTTTGGTGAGGTCAACAAAGGACATGTAAAGGTCCATGTTCTGTTCCTTACATTTCACTTGCAGCTTTGTATATGCGTGTTTTCGTAATATTTGTCTAATATATGAGCCCCGCCAAGCGAATTTGTGTCTTCGAGCATTCCGTCAGCTCAGAAGCAGCAGACGACATTTTGATATATTTTTCCCAGAAAACTGGACTTGATAGTTCATCCTATGGAGACAATTTGCATGAAATATATAATCCCTTTATCTGGGGAAAATAAGAAAAATATCAAAGATTAGACGGCTGAAATAGCCCAGAGTGTGGCGAAGGTAAAATCTTAGGGACTTTCCCGCTGCTGAAGATATCGAGATGTTTGTCTACGCCCATTGTAGACTTTGGGTTTAACACGGAAGTACAGCCATTAGTTACCCACAATGCAGGTTGACCTCTATATTTATGCAACAAGAAAAAGTTTCATAAAAAGCGACCCATAACAAGTACAAGCTTTCACACAAAAAGAGGCCCCGCGGGCAGAGCTCTGGTACAGAATTACTATCACATTTTTACAGGCCCTTATTTCTGTTTGTCATATTTGTACAGGCTAATACAAAATGTAAATCTACAAACTCTCGATCACGACGGACCACTGCCTATCCTATAAGCTCCCCAGGAGCGTTTGGCTCTGGTGAGATAAACCCTTTCCTGGCTGTTAGTAAAATTTTTGGGTTAATATTCAATTAGTATTTTGTAAAATGTAGGTAAGTTATCTACTAACTTCTCCAACAGTTTTCATGCATTACATCTGATAAAATGTTGCAAGCATATTTAATTTGCACATGTGCCTATTTAAAGAAGTAAAATAACTTTTTGACAAAATTAGAGTCTTCACAACTTTAACATTTCAGACATTATACTTCAGTCGGCAGGATCTTTGGTGAAATTAGAATATTTCCAAGGACAGTTAATTGTATAAAACACAGCTGAGCGTAGACCTATATAGCTTTTAGTAAAAGCTATACTTGTTAGTATAAGTTTTAGACGATTTTTTTATTTTACCTTTAAAATGTATGTTTTTCCCATTGACCCGCCTCATTGAGGCTGTAGATCGTTACTGATACCTACAGAAACTGATCGTTACTGATACCTACACAAACAGTGTGCATCCAGGCGAAACGGTGTATTTTAGATGGGACGGATCAAAATGAGGATCAACACTTTTTGCCCTGCTGTTAGTGACTTTGACTAGCATAACGGTAACGCACAAGTGTGACATAATGCATTTATCTACCAAAATGGTTTTCAGTGACAATTTTTCTTATTCATACTCAAAATTACGCTGAAGGTGCTTGTAAGAATCGCCTCTTCGATGCGGTTCTAACGAGTACCCAAAACCTATGTTTTTGAGCAGAAATAAGAAAAATATTACACTAATTTACACAAAATTACACTACATTAATAAGTCCGTTCTCTAAAACTGGGGTTAACGAGGTAAACCATAACGAAAACACACCTACACAAATACATTATATGTTTTACTCCGGAAAAACGAAAAATTTAAGATGAAAAAATGTGATATTTGTCTATTTCTGCTCAAAATATAGATTGTGGGTACACGTTAGAACCGCCTCGATGAGGCGGTTCTAACGAGTACCAACAATCTTTATATTAGAGCAGACATAAGAAAATAAGGTTGACCCGTGTAAACCCCAGTTTTACTACATAAACGTGGGTTCAAGGGGTCAGAATAATATAGGCGTGTTTTCGTTATGATTGTTTTTCTTACTTTTGCGCTATGGCAGGCTGTTGGTACTCGTTAGAACCGCCTCAACATTACGAAAACACGCCTATTCAAATACCACCGACAAAAGGAAACATTTCAGATGAAGTTTTGCGATATTTTTTTTATTTCTGCTCAAAATATAGATTGGGGGTACTCGTTAGAACCGCCTCATCGAGGCGGTTCTAACGAGTACCCACAACCTATATTTTAGAGCAGAAATAACAAAAAATAAGATTTACCCCTGTAAACCCCAGTTTTACTATATAAAAGTGGGGTTCAAGGGGGTCCAAATTATATAGGCGTGTTTATGTGATGATGAGGCGGTTCTAATGAGCACACATGACCTATGTTTGCAGTATAAATAAGAAAAGTTCATCAGAAAAGTAGCCATTTTTCAGATATGAAAAATAGAGTTTGTCGCACGGGTATGTTATCGTAAACTGAGTACGTCAATTTCCAATTTAAGGGGTGTCTGGTGAATTTTATGAATTGTAAGTTTATCAAGAATCCCAATACATTCAGGAAACACGCGACTGGTCTCATTCTACGCTGAAAAAGCACTTTTGTGACGCCGGGCGTATATGGGTTAAAAACGTGTGTCCGATATTCGTTTGAATTACATTTTAAGTACTCTACCGCATATACTTAGGTCATACATTTCGGACATTGGACCATGAAATGTTAAACTGTGGTTGTTTACGCTATTTGCCATGACAAAACTAAAATTATTTTAAAATTTTCTCTGGTGCGTCGTTAGGTCTCTTTATAGACAGTATTCTGCTGACCTCAGCATTTTCTATCGTGGGTTTGACTACAAAGAGGTATAGTGCGGAAAAACGCATAAACAAATTTAGTACCATTTTTACCCAGCAATAAACAAGAGAACATTTTTAGACAAGAATTCCGATATTTTTTTCATATTTCTGCTCAAAACGGATTGTTGGTACTCGTTAGAATCGCCTCGGGGAGACGGACCTAGCGAAACAAGACAAATAATGCATACTGATATAAATCCCAGTCTCGCTATATCACTACGCAAACACGCCTATACAAATACATTGCCACCTTTTTTCAATCAATTTAAGTACGGCCTTGCACTCCTGGATTTTGTAGTGGACTTGTGCTGTGTTTGGGGACGAAGGTTCGTTTGGTGCAGGGGTGGGAGGTTAAATGAGGGAGACATAAATTGCTAATTTTTTCCATGGGCATGCAATCAGTTAGTATCTCCATGTGAAAAATGGCTTTCTCAGTGCATTGACATGAACATGCAGTTGGATCCCCTCCCAACCTTACTATATAGAGAGGGTTGGAGTTGCAGGAGATATTCTTTAATTTCATCTTTCATAATTTACGCATGGACTATGGGGGCTCGTTGGGGCCGCCTCAGCAGGGTGGTTCAAATGAGCCCAGAATTTCCTTCTCTAGACCGTAAATAAAAATATTCTGAAGAAACTATTGTGGGTGCACGCCTATACAATTGTATTGTAAACTATTGCCCAAAAGCGAGTATTTTATAACAAAAATGTGTGATATTTTTCTTATTTCTGCTTGATGTATGCACTGTGGATACTTGTTAGAGCTGCTTCATCGAGGCAGTTCTAACCAGTACCCACATTCTATATTTTAAGGCTATATAATACAAGAATGAGGTATATCCCAGTAAACCCAAGTTTTACTATGTAAAAGTGAGGTTTAAGGGGGTCAAAATTGTATGAGGGTGTTCTCATAGTGAATGTCACAAGTTCTCATCCGAAAGATACCACTTTCAAAACCATAAAAAGGTCCTGTTTTTAATGGGCGTATCAGCATGGCGTTATGTCCGGGCGATGGTTTGTCGTCTTGACCATCCCTCCCCCTGCATCTGTTCATTTCAAGCTTATATGTATACTTTTACTTGTAATGTGCGGTGGTGCTCTAGAATATACTTATATAGTTATTTTCAGAGATCATAAAATGTATAAATATATATTTATATATATATATGTGCTTCAGCATTTGAAGCTGTCTTCAATTTCGTATATGTATATATATATATACATGTATATATATATATTTTTTTCACAATAATTTTGTTCTGTAATGATACTCGAACTACAACACTTCGAGATGGTCTGATGGGCACCTACAAGTTGTGTTAAGATCAAAAATGATTGTCATTTTTGAAAGTTTTTAGATATCCAGGTATAATTTGTATAGTTTTTTTGGTTGGGCTTGAAGCACAGAACTGGACTGCTCATTAGAGTTGCCTCAATGAGGAGGTTCTGATTGGTGCACACAGTCTCTGTTCTTTTCTCTTTTTTGGGGGGTTGAACATGAGTCTCACTGCTGAAAAATGTCATGCTGTTAGGTGTATGTAGGCAGGGAAACAATCTGGTTTTCTTGGGGTGCAGGAACAATAGATAGATTCTGGGTGCCCACTAGAAGTACTTAACACGGCGATTGTGGTGATTGTTGAAGTTGCCTCGTGGATGTGGCTCTAGTGGGCACCCACAGTCTATGTTTGAACGGAAAATAAGTGTCGGTGCTGGAAAATCCCATATATTTAGATGTTTGAAAAAGGAAAATAAGCGGCTTGTCTAAAATTTGTGTTTAGTTAGAAAATGAGTGTCACTTTGAAAAACAAGAGGCTCAATGAGCCTAAACCGCTCACCTGAGGAACTTAAGTTTTAACAATTCACAGACTTGACTACTAAATCTGCTAATAGAATCCAGCCCATTGACCCTTACAGGATATAAGTCATCATTATTGCATTGCATTCCAAGTTTGAGACTTCTAGCTTCTATAGTTCCTGAGAAATCTTTGACGAAAATTTAACATTGGTCAAAATGGAGAGAAAGAAGAATGAAAGAACAGATGAACAAATAAGCTGAGAAAGCCCAATGTCTCTTGCACAAAATAAGTCATCATTATTCTATTGAATACCAAATTTGATGCTTCTAGCTTTTATAGTTCCTGAGAAATCTTTGATTAAAAATTTAACATTGGTCTATTATCTCTATATGGAGAGAAAGAAGAATGAAGGAACAAATGAACCAGACTAGCTCCAAAACCTAATGCAGCCTTCCCCTTGCCCAATGGTGCTACACATAAAATTTAAACAAGATTGGTCGACTGCCTTCTGAGATATGCTTCATTGAAAGTGTGGACGACGGATGGACGGACGACAGACGACGGACTCCGGAGCCTTGGTATACTATCAGCTCACTGGAGCCTTTGGCTCAGGTGAGCTAAAAATTCAAGTCGCTATTTCTGTCACAACATTTTCCCTACGTTAAGTCTATGGGAAAATTTTTTTGTCTCTCAAGGTCACGTAACTCCGATGGCAATATTCCGATTCGGCCCAAAATCGAACTTAACCGAGATTTTATGCCTGTCCTCGTTACCTGCAAGTTTGAAGCTGATATGAATAAAAATAAAGTTGCTATCGTGGTCACAACGTATTTTTTTATGCTCAAGGGCAGGTAACTCCAAGGCAAATATTCCGATTCGGCCCAAAATCGAACTTAACCGAGATTTTATGTCTGTCCTCGTTACCTGCAAGTTTGAAGCTGATCTGAAAAAAATTCAAGTCGCTATCGTAGTCGCAACATTTTCCCTAATTAAGTCTATGGGCAAATTTTTTGTCGCTCAAGGTCACGTAACTCCGAGGTCAATATTCCGATTCGGCCCAAAATTGAACTTAACCGAGATTTTATGCCTGTCCTCCTTACCTGCAAGTTTGAAGCTGATATGAATAAAAATAAAGTTGCTATCGTGGTCACAACGTATTTTTTTATGCTCAAGGGCAGGTAACTCCAAGGCAAATAATCCGATTCGGCCCAAAATCGAACTTAACCTAGATTTTATGTCTGTCCTCGTTACCTGCAAGTTTGAAGCTGATCTGAAAAAAAAAAATCAAGTCGTTATCGTAGTCACAACATTTTCCCTATGTAAAGTCTATGGGCAAATTTTTTGTCGCTCAAGGTCATGTAACTCCGAGGTCAATATTCCGATTCGAACTTAACTGAGATTTTATGCCTTTCCACGTTACCTGCAAGTTTGAAGCTGATCTGAATAAAAATAAAGTTGCTATCGTGGTCACAATGTATTTTTTTATGCTCAAGGGCAGGTAACTCCAAGGCAAATAATCCGATTCGGCCCAAAATCGAACTTGACCGAGATTTTATGCCTGTACTGGTTATCTGCAAGAATGAAGTCGATCAGAAAAAAATTGACGGAGCTAGAGTGATGACAACCTTTTTCCTATGTGAAGTCTATGGGAGCTAGATGTTGCTATGGCAACCAGAGTTCCACTCAGATCTGCCTGAAAACCTAATGAAGCCTTTCCACTTGCCCAATAATGCGACACATGAAATTTGATCAAAGTTGGCCAAGTAGTCTTTAAGATATACATTTTTGAAATTCCCATTAACCCTAATGCAAAAACACACAAGGGCAGGTAACTCCTAAGTGAATGATCCGATTCTGCCAGTTATCGAACTTGACCGAGATGTCATGGCTGTGCTGGTTATCTGCAAGAATAAAGCCAATCTGAAAATAATTGAAGCAGCTACGGTGATGACAACATTCTCCCCATGTTAAGTCAATAGGCAATTTTTTCAACGCTCAAGGGCACGTAACTCCTGAGTGAATAATCCGATTCAGCCCAAAATCGAACTTGATCGAGATTTCATGCCTGTCCTCGTTATCTGCAAGAATGAAGTCGATCAGAAAAAAATTGACGGAGCTAGAGTGATGACAACCTTTTTCCTATGTTAAGGACGCTCAAGGGCACGTAACTCCTGAGTGAATAATCCGATTCAGCCCAAAATCGAACTTGATCGAGACTTCATGCCTGTCCTCGTTATCTGCAAGAATGAAGTCGATCAGAAAAAAATTGACGGAGCTAGAGTGATTACAAGCTTTTTCCTATGTTAAGCCTATGGGAGCTCCTTGTTGCTGTGGCAACCAGAGTTCTCATCCGATCTGCACGAAAACCTAATACAGCCTTTCCCCCTACCTGATGATGGTTCATAGGAAATTTGATCAAGGCCGGCCCACTTGTTCCAGAGATATACTTCGTTGAAAGTGTGGACGACGGACGACGGACGACGGACGCCGGCTCGTGGTATACTAATACCTCACATGAGCCTTTGGCTCAGGTGAGCTAAAAATTGACGGAGCTAGAGTGATGACAAGCTTTTTCCTATGTGGAGTCTATGGGAGCTAGATGTTGCCATGGCAACCAGAGTTCCACTCAGATCTGCCTGAAAACCTAATGAAGCCTTTCCACTTGCCCAATAATGCGACACATGAAATTTGATCAAAGTTGGCCAAGTAGTCTTTAAGATATACATTTTTGAAATTCCCATTAACCCTAATGCAAAAACACACAAGGGCAGGTAACTCCTAAGTGAATGATCCGATTCTGCCAGTTATAGAACTTGACCCAGATTTCATGGCTTTGCTGGTTATCTGCAAGAATAAAGCCAATCTGAAAATAATTGAAGCAGCTACGGTGATGACAACATTCTCCCCATGTTAAGTCAATAGGCATTTTCTCAACGCTCAATGGCACGTAACTCCTGAGTGAATAATCCGATTCAGCCCAAAATCGAACTTGAACGAGATGTCGTGCCTGTCCTCATTATCTGCAAGAATGAAGTCGATCAGAAAAAAATTGACGGAGCTAGAGTGATGACAAGCTTTTTCCTAATTCCCATTAACCCTAATGCAAAAACACACAAGGGCAGGTAACTCCTATGTGAATGATCCGATTCTGCCAGTCATCGAACTTGACCGAGATTTCATGGCTGTGCTGGTTATCTGCAAGAATAAAGCCAATCTGAAAATAATTGAAGCAGCTACGGCGATGACAACATTCTCCCCATGTTAAGTCAATAGGCAATTTTTTCAACGCTCAAGGGCACGTAACTCCTGAGTGAATAATCCGATTCAGCCCAAAATCGAACTTGATCGAGATTTCATGCCTGTCCTCGTTATCTGCAAGAATGAAGACAATCAGAAAAAAATTGACGGAGCTAGAGTGATGACAAACTTTTTCCTATGTTAAGTCTATGGGAGCTATTTGTTGCCATGGCAACCAGAGTTCCAATCCGATCTGCCCGAAAACAGTATGCAGCCTTTCCCCCTACCTGATAATGCTTCACATGAAATTTGATCAAGATTGGCCCACTGGTTTCGGAGATATACTTCTTTGAAAGTGTGGACGACGGACGACGACGACGGACGACGACGACGGACGACGGACGACGGACGCCGGCTCGTGGTATACTAATACCTCACATGAGCCTTCGGCTCAGGTGAGCTAAAAAGGGGAGGGGATATAAAATTTAGATTAATGCATATATATGGAAATAAGCTGCATGGTTCTCCTGGTGTTTGAATCACGTGCTTGGGTGCCCATTAGAGTTGACTCGATGAGGCAGTTCTGACGGACACCCAAAATTGAGAATGACAGCCAGTACTGAATTTCTTTTCCTGAAAAATGTCATACGTCTGACCTGGAAACGGATATTCTACGAGTTTGTAGATAGAGTTTATCTCAAATGCTGCTTGCGTATTTTATGGTACTTGAGTTAATGTGAAGCCGTAAAGAGTTAAGTAAATTTCTGACAGCAATAGTGATAAGTATCCCACTGGGCCGTCAACATTTAAACACTGTAGCATCAGCATCGGTGCAACGTCATGGCGTTGCATCGACGTTGATACGACTTTGCAGGGTCGTTTTTTTGCCCATTGGGAGGCACGCAGCAAATTGTTTGTGTAAATAACCCCATTTGTACCAAGGGGAATATGCCTCCTTATATATAGCGGGGGTTCATGTAGGGGTTTGGGGATATCAGGTTGTGTTTTCTTTGTGATTCATTTGGAAAATGGCTGGGTTTTTTGCAGGGGGTGTGGACCCTGATCAGATGCCGCATTTTATGGCGTCTGGTCTGGGCCTGCACTGCTTGCCACTTACCCCCTTTTTTTTATTTCCGGTACCGGATTGGTTAAATATATGTTTTGTCTAATATCTTACACACACTTTGTCTGATTTTGAAAAAAATACCCAGTACTTGGACTTTATTGTTCTGTAGGGGTGGTTTAGGAATCAGGGGCTCTTATTTAGGTTTGCTGGGGTAAGTCCCCTTTGTGATTTTAGTCATTAAATGTATTTTGTTTCTGATAAGATCTACACCGCAATGAACCTTAATGCAATGTAAAGGTGATAGGGAGTATGGGGCGCTGGAATTAGCTTTGTTAGAGTAAGGTCTCTTTGTAATTCCTGTTATTAAAATATGAGCTTCAAATAATATTAAATTTAGTTTTCATCAATGTTTTCGCAAGGAAATAGTTCACCTACAGAACTTAAATAAGGTACATGTACATCTGTTGGGTATGATTTGGTGTACCATGAAAAAAATAGGTCTAAAGGGCCGTGCTTATAAGTTACATCCCTCTGTAACTTTAATGTCCCCGGTAGCAATTGCGGCTGGCTAATCAGAGCTGAAGAGATAATCGATTATCGGTCCTGTCATTGCGATCGATGGTTGCTGAGTAATCCCTATGGTTTTTGTCATTATTGTACTTGTCTGGCATTCTGTCTGAGCATGACTCTTACCATATGTTGCACTTAATCATATGTATATTTGAACAGACAGGCCTGGGCAAACAGTGAAGACCCAGATGAGACGCCGCACAATGCGGTGTCTCATCGGGGTCTACACTGTTTGCCACTCATCGAGCTATTTTATGCATAATTTTGGCTAGTAAATTGTACCTATCAAGTAATCGATTAAAAGCAAATCAGAAATGATAATCATTTTTGTGGAGATCATCGATCGATTAATCGGTTATTCGATTAATCATGTCAACCTCAGTAGCAATAGCGGGGACATACTGTGTCTTTACTGTCTGTTGATGGTTTGTTTGCTTGTACATGGATAATTTTAACACTGGTCATAGCTTTTGAACCGTTTTAGATAGAGTATTCATATTTGGCATGAAGGTTCCTTGTGCCAAGAGCTTCACATTCATGCAAAATAAATAAATAAATAAAAAATAAATAAATAAATTTCCTGCGACCTTGACCTTTGACCTACTGAAAAGAAAAAAATAATATTGGGCATAACTGTTGAACCGCTTGAGATACAGCCTTCATATTCAGCATGTAAGTCCCTTGTATCAAAACCTTTACATTCAGGCAAAAATTAGAACCTGTCACTTTGACCATTGACCTACTTAAAACAAAAATAACATTTTGGTCATTACTTGTGAACCCTTTGAGATAGAGCCTTCATATTTTACATGTAGATTTCTTGTGACAAGAGCTTTACAATCACACAATTTTTTTTTACCGGTGACCTTGACCTTCATAAAAGAAAAAGTTATCATTAGTCATAACTTTTGGACCGTCTGAGATACAGCCTTCATATTTGGTATGCAGGTTCAGTGTGACAAAACCTTTACACTCATGCAAAAAAGTGTGACCTGTGACCTTAGATCACTGACCTACTTTAAATAATAAAAAAAAAATTCTGGTCATTATTTGTGAACCGTTTGAAATAGAGCCTTCATATTTTACATGTAGATTCATTGGGACAAGAGCTTTACAGTCACACATTTTTTTTTACCTGTGACCTTGACTTTTGACCTACATAGAAGAAAAAGTTAACATTAGTTCATAACTTGCGAACTGTCTGAGATACAGCCTTAATATCTGTCATGTGGGTTCCTGATGACAAGAGCTTTACATGCATACAAAAATTTTTGACATGCAGCCTTGACCTTTGACCTGCTTGGAAGGAAAAGAAAAATAACATTTTGGTCAGAACTGTTTCGGATAGAGCCTTCATATTTTGCATATATCTCCCCTATGATAAGAGCTTTACATTCAGGTAAAAAATTTGACCATGACCTTGACCTTTGACAAACTTAAAAGAATAATTAAAATAAATATATAACCTTTTAAACGGTTAAGATAGAGCCGTCATATTTGGCATGTAGGTTCCCTTTGACAAGGGCTTTACTTTCATGCAAACTATTTTGACATGTGACTTGGACCTATGACCTACTTAAAAGATTTTTTTTTTCATAATGTTTGAACGGTTTAAGATAGAGCCTTCATATTCGGCTTGTAAGTTCCTTGTATTAAGGGCTTCCAACCCAAACAAAAAATCTTGATATAAACCTTGAACTGTGACCAACTTAAAAAAGACCATGTACGGGGACATGTTTTGTATTTCACAAACACATCTTGTTATACTTGAATGTGAATTCTCATTTTTGTGCTATCTAATTTCAACATCCTTTGATTGATTTCACTAAAATTAATACCACACTTCGACCATTTATGCACTGCAGCTATGGTGGGAAATTTGGTGCTATGAGGATATGGTTTGTATGAGTAATGTTATTTTGTAATTCTTCATATTAAATATTTATCCTATCTGTAATTCTCCCTATTTAGATATTTTCCATCAAAGCTTTCTTGGGAGCTAGAGTACCTTAAACTTTGAACTTTGATATGTATGCTGGGTATGGTATGTTGCATCTAGGGAATAAATAAGGGTGAAGGGGCTAAGTTTGGGGGTATTAATGAGGAAGGCTGGCTATTTGGAGCTGAGAAGATAACCGATTATCAGTCATGTCATTGGTGATCACTGGGGTTTCTGTCGTGGTTTTGCCTGTTTGGCTTTCTGTCTGAGCATGCCTCTTACCATAGATTGCACTCTACGATATGTATATTTCAACGGACAGGCCTGAGCAAACAGTGTGGACCCAGATGAGACGCCACATATTGCGGCGTCTCATCAGGGACCACACTGTTTGCCATTCATCAAGCTATTTTAGGCATAACATTGGGTGGTAAACTATACCTGTCAAGAAATTGACTACAAGCAAATACGGAATGGTAGTCGTTCTTGTGGAATTTATTGATCGATTAATCGATTATATGATTAATCGTGTCAGCCTTATTAATGAGCTAAAGCACACTTTATGTGCATCTCTATTCTGTATGTTAATTAAAAAATGTATATTACAATTGGGTGGGGTGGGGGCGTCTTTATTAAAAGAATTGAATGTAAGAAGTTTAAAAGCACAATTAAATATAGTTAGAAAATATAAATCCAAAACATTGAAGTTGTGTATCAAGTTCTTAATATGTTGTGATTTTAAGAAGCAAGTAATGTACCAACAGTTAGCATTAGCCGGAAAATGAGTTTTTTTATCTCCAGATTTAAGTGTACAATAAAGGTAGGTTTTCTTTATAATAGGATTGAGAAAATAATATTTATATATTCATACTGCAGTGAATATTATAACAATAGAATATATCTTGGAAAACATATGTGTTCACACTTCTCGTCTCATCTTTGTTTTCATACACATGAAGGAGAATATGGATGACTTGATCACAATTTTCTCACAAAACTGTCGTGGCGGCCTGTCTGTGGCATCCAAAAGGCGTGACCTTTTTCAATACGTTAGGGCCAAAAAATACAATATTGTCTGTCTTCAGGATGTTCACATAAATGAAAAAATGGAATCATTTATAAAGGCTGAGTGGGGGTTCGACATTTATTTTAGTTCTTATACAACAATGAGTAGAGGGGTAATGGTACTGATTAATAATAATTTTGAACAAAAGGTGAAACGAGTTAAATCTGATAAAAATGGTAATTATTTAATTTTAGATATGGTTATTCAAGATAAAGAGATTACTTTAGTAAACCTATACGGGCCAAATGAAGACAACCCTCAGTTTTATGAAAATATACTAAACAAGATTACAGAATTTGAAAATGAAAATATAATCATGTGCGGGGACTGGAACTTGGTATTAGATGCAGACATGGATAGTTTTAATTATGTACATATTAAAAATCCTAAAGCTAGGAAAGTAGTTTTAAACTTATTAGAAGAAGATAATTTTATAGATGTTTGGCGGGTAATGAACGAAAACGTTAGGAAATACACATGGTGTAGATTAAACCCTTCAAAAAAAAAAACAAGCTCGATTAGACTACTTTTTAGTAAGTGAATATCTTTTTCAATACGTAATGGATTCTGATATTGTTTCTGGCTATAGATCTGATCATTCTGGCATTGTTATAAAATTAAAATTGCAAGATTATGAAAGGGGAAAAGGATATTGGAAATTTAACAATTCTTTATTAAAAGATAGAAAATATATCGAAGAAGTGAAACGGACGGTTGAAGAAGTGAAGCTTACATACAAGACAAATGAAAATGTAAGGCAAAATGAAAATATTTCAGATGAAAACATAAAATTCAATATAAATGACCAGCTATTTTTAGAAACTTTATTAATGATCATAAGAGGAAACACAATAAAATATAGTTCAATAAAAAAAGAAAAAAATTAGAAGAAGAAAATAAGTTGGAAAATGAAATAAGTATTTTAGAGGAAGAAATTCGAAGCAATTTTAGTAATGTGAATTTTGAAAAAATCCAAAATTTAACTCAAATGAAAGATAGACTGGTTGATATAAGGAAAGAAAAAATTGAAGGAGTAATGTTAAGATCTAAATGTAGGTATCAAGACTTAGGGGAAAAACCATCAAAATATTTTTTTAAGTTTGGAGAGCCGAAATTTTACAAATAAGGTAATGACAAAATTAGTCGATGAAAATGAAACAGAAGTAACAAATACAAAAGATATTTTAAATTGTCAGAAAAGATTTTATGAAAAATTATATGATAAACAACCAACTTTAGATAAGAGATCAATTGAAGATATAGTCGGACAAACTACAATTAAATTAACAGATTTAGAAGCAGAAAAACTAGAAGGGGAAATTACATATGAGGAACTATTAACAGCACTTAAGGGCATGAAAAATGATAAAAGTCCTGGGTTAGATGGCTTTACTGTTGAATTCTTTAAATTCTTTTGGTCTGATATCGGAATTTTCGTCTTAAGATCTATAAATTATGGCTATAGAGAAGGTGCTCTATCAGTTACTCAAAAACAAGGGGTTATTACATGTTTGCCTAAACCAGGTAAATCAAGGCATTATTTAAAGAATTGGCGCCCTATTTCGTTATTAAATGTTGTATACAAAATGGCATCATCGGTAATAGCTAATAGAGTTAAAACGGTTTTAGATAAACTTATAAATGATGAACAGAAAGGCTTTATTTCTGGTAGATTTATCGGAGAAAATATTAGAACTGTCTATGATATTTTATTTGAAACAAAAAATCAAAATACACCAGGCCTATTATTGTCCATTGATTTTGAAAAGGCTTTCGATACAGTATCCTGGGAATTTATTGAAAAAGTTTTAAAATATTTTAATTTTGGTTCTTCATTTATTGCTTGGATTAAACTATTTCAGGGGGGTTCAGAGTCCTGTATCATTCAAAACGGTTTTATGTCGGACTTTTTTAAATTGAAGAGAGGATGCAGACAAGGTGATCCTATTTCCCCTTATGTATTTATATTATGTGCCGAAATTCTGGGACGAATGATACAGAAAAGTAATGAAATAAAAGGAATAGAAATTAACGAAAAAGAACTTAGACTCAGCCAATACGCAGATGATACACAAATATTTTTAGATGGTAGTGAAAAGTCATTAAGAGAAACTTTGAACATTTTAAATACTTTTTATCATATGTGTGGCTTGAAAATAAATGTGGAAAAAACGAAAGCCATTTGGATAGGTAGTTTAAGTAATTCCACAATAAAACTCTGTAAAGATTCTAAGCTTGATTGGGCACGGGGACCTTTTAAGATTCTGGGAGTTTCATTCACAACAGAAGTTTTTGACATATGGGATGTTAACGCTAATGATATTTTTTCTAAGGTAGAAAGTCTATGTAAACAGTGGTCGAAAAGAAAATTAACTCTTTTAGGTAGAATAACCGTCATAAAATCGTTAGCTCAAGCCAAGTTCATCCATCTTTTTTTAGCTCTGCCTAATCCACCTGGTGAATTAGTAAAACGGTTGGAGAAATTATTCTTCAAATTCTTGTGGAACTCTGGACCAGATCGAGTTAAAAGAAGTATAGTTATTAAGAACCTAGCATCAGGGGGACTTAGAATGATAAATATTTATATTTTTATAAAAGCTTTGAAAATATCTTGGTTGCGAAGAATTATTCATAGTTCGGAAACCAGATCATGGTTTTCACTAGCAAACATTGATTTTAAAAAAAATATTTAGTACTGGATCTGGTTATTTTGAAACAATTGATATCCAAAACCCATTTTGGAAAGATCTTTTAAGAAATTGGGCAGAGTTTTGCTACAAGTTGGAGGTAAAAACACCTCAAGATATATTAGACTCACCTTTATGGTATAATAAAAAAATAATAAACGGGCAAAACTTTTGTATTCATGATTGGTTTAAAAAGGGTCTAACTATGATTGGTGAGCTTTTTGATGAGAATGGAAATATATATGATTTTGACACTTTAAAGCATATTTATGGGCTGAGAGGTACGTTTTTAGATTTATACTCTCTACTAAGGAAAATTCCGGAAAATTGGAAAACGATATTAAGTAATAACAAGATTTTATGTATTGCCAACCGATTTAATGTTAAATGCAATCTATTAGTAAAACAAATTATTAAGGACAAAAAGGGGGGTAGACATTTTTATGATATAATGATTGATGCAGATAAGCAAGACATACAAAATAAATGGACACAACAAATAGGAAATATAAGTGATGACGAATGGAAAAAATATAATAAAGTTATAACAGCATTAAAAGATGTCAAATTAAAAGATTTTCAGTATAAAATAAACAATAAAATTTTAGTAACCAAATCGTTTTTATTTAAAATAAATAAAAAAGACGATGAGTTATGTGAATACTATAAAAACAAATCAGAATCCATATATCATTTATTTGTGGAGTGTGACAAGGTTAAGCAATTCTGGAATGAACTGAAAGGATGGTTAATAGCTAATTCAAACATATTAATAGATTTAAAAGAAAGAAATATATTGTTCTCTTACCAGGATAATAACCAGATGATTTATTATATATTCGTCTTGGCGAAATATTATATTTACAGTAACAAGTTTTTTAAAAGTGAGTTAAATATAAATAAATTTATATCTATGATGAGGGAAAAATTTAAAATGGAAAAATATATAGGGTATATAAACAACAATGTAAACAAGTTTTTCTCAAAATGGTCACCCTTATATAACTATTTCAATACACATTTACGGTAAGATCCAAGAATTGTTATATTATTATTGCTATTTATTTTAGTTTATTCATCATTTGCTTATTTATTTATTTTAGCCAACGTTAGGTGAGTATGATTGATAGTATATTTTTAGATATAAAATATAGAAATTTGCATTTTTGGGTACAGCAGGCAGTTTTGGTGGGAAGTGATTGTCCATACATATTAGAAGATTCGAGAAGTTTCTGAACACATTTCTTCCATTATTTGTTATTAAGTATCTAAGGACTTAAATCGTATATTCTGTTTTATTCTATTTTAATATGCGCTAGGTACTGCAAAAACCTCCCAACTTTCGTTCTCCTTTATATATCATACTTCCTTTTTGATTTTTTTTTCTTTTTTTTCCCCTCCTTTATATTCTTTCATTTTTACTATTTATTTAATTATTTTTTCATTTTTTTATTTATTTTTTAGGACAATGTTTCATTTTGTAGCTTAAGTGTAAATATGTTAAGGAATTTATATATAAAAAAGTATTGTGAAATGTTTTGTATATATATATGTACTTGAAGATAACGAAAATAAAATTAAAAAAAAAAAATACATTGCCACCTTTATCGCCGAAAAAATGAACATTTTATGATGATAAATTGTGATATTTTTCTTATTTCTGCTCAAAATATAGATTGTGGGCACTCGTTAGAACCGCCTCATCGAGGCGGTTCTAACGAGGACCCAAAATCTATGTTTTAGAGCATGCAGAAATAAGAAAAATAAAGTATACCCCCGTAAACCCAAGTTTTACTGTATAAAATGGGGTTCAAGGGGGTCAAAATTATATAGGCATGTTTTTTCGCGATGTTAAACTAGGGTTAGAACTCGTTAGAACCGTTGCAATGAGGCGGTTCTAACGAGCACCGACAACCTTTGTTTAGAGAATACAAATCGAAAAGTAGCCATTTTGGGGATATGAAAAAATGCACTATGTCACATTGGTGTGAATTAGTAATGACATTTCAGCTCTGAAGACCAATACAGATAATATGCACCTATGTAAGCAGTGTAGCTAAGCGAACCGTCTCATCTTGATCTGCACAACTTGCCAAACCTCTTTTCAATAGTGATTTATGATAATTCTTTATTATTCAAAATTGGATGAAAGGTTAAAAGGTAAAATGTAGACACCGAATGAGGGTGCATTTCTTTTTCTATGAATAACTTCTCTGAGCCCAGTCATCACGAAAACATGCCTATATAATTTTGACCCCCTCGAAACCCACTTTTATATAGCAAAACAGGGGTTTGCAGGGGTAAACCTTATTTTCTTATTTCTGCTCATAAGTAAAGGTTGTGGATACTCGTTAGAACCGCCTCATCAAGGAGGTTTTAATGAGTACCAACAATCTATATTTTGAGCAGAAATTAGAAAATTATCACAATTTTTCATCTTAAAAATTTCTTTTTTTCGGCGATAAAGGTTACCGTGTATTTCTATAGCCGTGTTTCCGTAATGGTGAAGATTCGGGCCTCTTTTGTTTGTTTGTGTTGAGGTTTTACGTCCCACACACTATTCAGTCATTTTGGAGACTCTGGGACTTTTGCCCGACATTTAATTGCAATGACATAAAGCCCAAGGAAACCGATACAGTTTAACCCATTTTGTACCGGGTGATTGGCAAACAGTGCAGACCCACATCAGAACGTGGCGTCTGATCACGGCCTACACTGTTCGCAAAAAGTTAAACATTTTCCAAATAAAGTTTGAAGAAAATAAAACCTGACACCCTGTAATTTTGGAACGCACTCCTGCTATATATAAGGAGGAAGATCCCTTTGGTACAAAAATGGTTAATGGACGGTCTGGCTCGCATCGGTTTATTCCATTCCCTCTATATCCTCCTAATCGCAGAAAAGAAAGCTGGATGCTTTTCTTTCCTAGCGTTTGTTCTTAATATGATTTCAGGATATGTTCTGTGATCGTGGTACTTTTAGCCCCCGCCCATAGGGGCTTGAAGAAATATATGGGCTGCATGATGCTTCCACGCAGAGCTGAATCCGGCCCGCACACAAGTACATGTAAACCGCTTAGAGGATCTAAGTCTGTCCAGGAACCGCGGTGCGAGGCGGACCGTCCATGCTAATAAACCCTATTGGTTTCATTGGGCGACAGGGCTTGAGATGTCATTTCGTCTCAATGTCGGGTAAAAGTCCCACAAAATTGGAAGCAACGTCTCCAAAATGACCTTTACAGTGTTGACGGGGACGCTAAACCTCAAATCAAACAAACAAAATCGTGATATTTTCTGGATAGATATTTGTTAGAATCGCCTCGGCGAGGCGATACTTAACAATATCTTCAACATTTGTTACATGTACTTGGCAAAATGCCCTGTATTACCTATTGGGATTCCTTATAAACGCAAATTCTTTATACGGGCCAAAAATTAGGAACTGCTTTCTTTTCGTATGCTTTTACAAAAAAGTGTGTTATTTTTATGGTTACGTGACGTTTACATTTGTTTTTTAGTGAAAAGTATTTAACATCTGCAACCTGTCTTTGGGTTTATTACATTTACACAGGTGTTTTTACAGGTTTACATGTTGTTGCATGTCGATTTCATGATATGTCTCGACATGCATGTGTTTGTAAAACACAAGAAATGTCACATTCAATCTTACACTTTCTGTGTCCGTGGCGCGAAATGTCACTCAGTCCGCCGAATGACAATCAAGCTGGCAGTTGTACTGTTTGTTCTTCAGACATAATCATGTTGCAAGGTATAAACTATTTTGCAATGCAAAACCTTTTTCGTGAAACCAGCAAAAAATCAAGATACGTTCCAAAGGAATGAATATAATTATATATGAAGTACGTCATGGGAAAAATCTGTTAGTGTCTTTAGAGAACCACAAACCCAGTGAAAATCTACATCATGTACATGCATCGCATTTTCCATATGTATTCACACAGGTAGTCCTGAGCAAGCAGTGTAAACCCAGATGCGGCGTCTCATCAGGTTCTACAGTGTTTGCCAAATAGAAGTGAAGGCAATGATCAGGAATCGATACAATTAACCCACAGCTCCCATCAGAGACACCAATAAAAAGAAACACAAACATGAAACAACCAGACCCTAGTGGAAACATCACTAGCGGAAAACCAAAAGGACAGTTACTTTCCCACAAAATGACCAATTGGCTATCCAAAGCAAAATAATATAAGCGATATACACACTCAAAGACAGGCCATAACAAAAATAAACCATGACAGAAGAGCCGCCTTGGAACGGTCAGTGAAACGAATTCCATTGGGGGGCTTAAATCGATTTTACGTGGCAACAGTCATCGCCCTTACTTCCGCCGCGATTTAGACAAATAATTTGTTCAGTCCGCATGAAGACCTCCTAAGTCATCAGTGCAACATCTCCGTGAACACAAAAAATCAATGAACTACAGAGATGAAACAACGGTGAGGACTCGACAGCAAGAAGCCACTGAAATGCTGGAGCAAAAGAAAACCAACAGTTAGACTCCGATTGGCCAAACCATAGACAGGGCATTAGGCACCAACCAACATTACATAAAAATAGATTCTCTCAAATTCTCAGTAAGCCTTTACGCTGGAAGAGGCCTGACCCCCCGGTGTGCAATTAAAGAGGGAAGCAAAGTTGTCGACCGTGATTGGGTTAACTACCATGCATGCAGTCTGTCGTATAACATTTATGTTGTAATAAATCATTTTATATCGAAGAATGATTTTACGAAATTGGATACTGAAGTCATTGCAATTTTATATTTTTCTGAACTTATATACTAAGCCACCATTAAATTCGGGTTCCGATAGACCTTCTTGCAGAAGAGATTTAAGTCCAACAATGATTTTTGAAATTAAATCAAAATAACGTCTATAAAATTTTGAAAAGGCTTTGCGTAGTGTATGATACCGATGACCCGGATTAAGAAGTTTAGGAGTTAACAATTTATTACGAGTGTTGAAGTCAGTTACATGACTAGACACTCTGGCAAATCGAATTAATTGCGAACTAGAGCCAGTGTTTATGAAACACAATGCCCCCAACTGCTTGACCCTAACACTGCTTGACCCTAACACTGCTTGTCCCTAATAGTAATTGAGATATCTTTTTTTTATTGGCTGCAATGCTGAAATTTTAGAAGGAACATAACACAAGAAAAACTGAAGTTAATCAGGTCATTTATTTTTCACCCCATACTAGTGTTTTAAGTTACAGGACAATAGCTCATACAGTTTTAGAGATACAGTCAAACCTGTCTTAGTGCCCACCTCTATTAAGCGAGCAACCTGTCTTAAGCAAGCATGCATTAAGTTCCCCAAAAATGCAAATGCATTAAAATCCACCTAATCATTTCATCTACTCATCATCCCGAACCAGCCTGTAAAGTTTCAGGGCAATAGCTCAAACAGGTGTTTGAGATATCAAAATGCTTACAAGCTTAAAACACACAAAATTTCAAAGGGGCATAAATCAAGAAAAAAAATTGATTTTTGTCGAAAGCTAATCACTTCATCTTATCATCCCCAACCATTCTGAAAAGTTTCAGGGCAATAGCTCAAACAGTTTTTGAGTTATCTTGCTTACAAGCTTAAAATAAAAATTTTAAAGGGCCACAACTGAAGAAAAAAATTCGGATTTTTTTCAAAAGTAAATCAGTTCATCTACTCATCATCCTGAACCAGCCTGAAAAGTTTCAGGGCAATAGCTCCAACATTTTTTAAATATCTTGCTTACAAGTTTAAAACACGCAACATTTACAAGGGGTATAACTCAAGAAAAAAAATTGGATTTTTGTCAAAAGTTAATCAGTTCATCTTCTCATCATCCCCAACTATTCTGTTAAGTTTCAGGGCAATAGCACAAACAGTTTTTAGTTATCATTCTTACAAGCTTAAAACGCAAAACAATTCAAAAGGCCATAACTCAAGAAAAAAATTCGGATGTTTTTGAAAGTAAAACAGTTCAACTACTTATCATCCCAAACCAGTCTGTAAAGATTCAGGGCAAAAGCTCGAACAGTTTTTGAGATATCTTGCTTACAAGATTTCAAAGTATTTTTTGCAAAGGGGCATAACTCAAGAAAGGGGCATAATCTTGCTGAGAAAAAAATAGGATTTTTGTCGAAAGTTAATCAGTTAATCTTCTCATCATCCCCAACCATTCTGTAAAGTTTCAGGGCAATAGCTCAAACAGATTTTTAGTTATCTTGTTTACAAGCTTAAAACGCAAAAAAATTTAAAGGGCCATAACTGAAGAAAACAAACTTCGGATTCTTTTCAAAAGTTAATCAATTCATCTTCTCATCATCCCCAACCATTCTGTAAAGTTTCAGGGCAATAGCTCAAACAGTTTTTTAGTTATCTTGCTTACAAGCTTAAAACGCAAAAAAATTCAGAGGGCCATAACTCAAGAAAGAAATTTCGGATTTTTTAAAAAATTAATCAGTTCATCTGCTTATCATCCTGAACCAGCTTGTAAAGTTTCAGAGCAATATCTCAAACAGTTTTTGAGATATCTTGCTTACAAGCTTTAAACGCGCAAAATTTCAAAGGGGCATAACTCAAGAAAAAATTTGATTTTTGTCAAAAGTTAATTAGTTCATCTTTTCATCATCCCCAACCATTCTTTAAAGTTTAAGGGCAATACCTCAAACAGTTTTTGAGTTATCTGGCTTACAAGCTTAAAACACAAAAAATCCAAAGGGCCATAACTGAAGAAAAAAATTTCGGATTTTTTTTTCAAAATTTAATCAGTTCATATACTCATCATCCTGAACCAGCCTGTAAAGTTTCAGGGCATTAGCTCAAACAGTTTTTGAGATATCTTGCTGACAAGCTTAATACGCGCAAAATTTCAAAGGGGCATAACTCATGAATTAAAAAATTGGATTTTTGTCAAAAGTTAATCAGTTCATCTTCTCATCATCCCAAACCATTATGTAAAGATTCAGGGCAATAACTCAAACAGTTTTTAGCTATCTTGCTTACAAACTTAAAACACCAAAAATTTCAAAGGGCCATAACCCAAGAAAATTTTTCGGATTTTTTTCAAAAGTTAATCAGTTCATCTACTCATCATCCTATACCAGCCTGTAAAGTTTCAGGGCAGTATCTCAAACAGTTTTTGAGATATCTTGCTTACAAGCTTAAAACGCGCAAAATTTCGAAGGGGCATAACCCAAGAAAAAAAAATGGATTTTTAACAAAAGTTAATCAGTTCATCTTCTTATCAACCAAAACCAATCTGTGAAGTTTCAGGGCAATAGCTCAAACAGTTTTTAGTTATGCTTACAAGCTTAAAACGCAAAAAGTTTAAAAGGGCCATAACTCAAGAAAAAAAATCGAATTTTTTCTAAAGTTAATCAGCTCACCTACTCATCATCCAGAACCAGCCTGTAAAGTTTCAGGGCAATATCTCAAACAGTTTTTGAGATATCTTGCTTACAAGCTTAAAACGCGCAAAATTTCAAAGGGGCATAACTCAAGAAAAAAAAATGATTTTTTGTCAAAAGTTAATCAGTTCATCTTCTCATCATCCCCAACCATTCCGTAAAGATTCACGGCAATAGCTCAAACAGTTTTTAGTTATCTTGCTTACAAGCTTAAAATGCAAAAACAATTCAAAGGGCAATAACTGAAGACAAAAAAATTCGGATTTTTTTCAAAAGTTAATCAGTTCATCTGCTCATCATCCCAAACCAGTCTGTAAAGTTTCAGGGCAAAAGCACGCACAGTTTTTGAGATATCTTGGTTACAAGATTTCAAAGTATTTTTCTGCAAAGGGGCATAAATCAAGAAAGGGGCATAATCCTGACGAGAAAAAAAAAAAAACACGGGTCATTTATTTTTTCATAAGGAACCATATAAGAAATTTCAAAATCCTAGCACCCATGGTTCTTAAGTTATGCTTTGCAGTGAAAAAGCGTATCTTTTTTCACACAAACTCACATACTCATCAAACAAAACACTTCTCTTTGCCTCACTGTAAATGATGCATCATAATTAACACGGGTGTGTGTGGTCTAAACAAGTGTCAAACTGTCCAGTATTTTATGGAAGCCAGCTAGTACAGAGCCACAGCGACTTGGGTCTATACATCTAGCGGTTCCACTACGCCACTGTCCCTCCCCTCAATAACGATTCCGACTTAGAGCAAAGGAATTCAAATGATTCACGTGAGCATGTTCTCCCTCTAATGAACCTAAGAAAAGTCTCTAGCACAATGCTGTCCCACCAGTGAGATGGTTAATGTCTTTTGAAGACCTCTATCCCTGGATTGCCAACATTAAGGCCTATAAGAGTTCTGGCTGCTTTGCCTGCAAGTGGACATGTTCAATCAACAGAATAAAAGAAATGACTGGTGTAAATTGAGAAAGACACATACAAATAAAATCAAAGTGAACGCAGTTTTTATAGTTTACAGTTTATTTATTTTATTTGAGCCTCATCATGGTTAACATGTACATATATACATTTAAAGAAACAGTACTCATCAAAATATACCATGCCATTCTATATAGAATTATAAGAGACGCTCACATAGGACTACATCACAAAATACACAGAAATAAACACAAGAACTGTACAACCATTGTACAGTCTTGAAAGCGTTAGTAAATACAAAAGTGACTATCCGTTCCACAGCCACACGATATATGTACAATAATAAAAAAAGAAAGAAAAAGCGACACCACTAAGGACGGAGGGCATGTGGCAGACCAACGTGGCAGACTCAATGCAAATATAGCCATGTTTTTTGTTGTTGTTTTTTACATAATAGAAGTGGGGGCAATGATCAAGAATCGATACGATTAACCCACAGCTCCCATTAGAGACACCAAAGGGAAAGAAACACAAACATGAAATAACAGACCCTAATGGAAACATCAATAGCGCAAAGCCAAAAGGACAGTTACTTTTCCACAAAATGGCCAATTGGCTATTCAAAACAAAATAATATAAGCGACACAAACACCCAAACACAAACTATAACAAAAATAAACCGCGACGGAAGAACCGCCTTGGAAGGGTTAGTGAAACGAATTCCACTGGGGGTGGGGGTGCTTAAATCGGTTTTACGTGGCCACAATCCTCGCTCTTACTTCCGTCGCGATTTAGACAAGTAATTTGTTCATCCGCATGAAGGCCTCATTAGTGCAACATCTCCGTGAACACAAAAAATCAAACAACCACAGAGATGAAACAACGGTGAGGACTCGACAGCAAGGAACCATTGAAATGCTGGGGCAAAAGAAAACCAACAGTTAGACTCCGATGGGCCCAACCAGAGACAGACCTGGTACACAAATGCATACCTATGATAATCTTGCACTCGTGAACAGTGCTATAGATTGTTGATTGGCACTCTTTAGAATCTACGTTCGATGTTTGGAATAGAAATAAGAATAATATTGCAAATTATCAAATTACTTTAACCCATTTGAGATATGAAGGACTACTATTTCACACGAGACTATTGTTCTTCCTTCCCCAACACAGTGTTCGGGGGACATAGCTTGAACGGGGTACGTGTTCCATCGAACGGCAGAGCGCAGGCAGAATTCATTTGCATTCTTTCTTGAAATGGTTATCCGTGGAGAGGGACTTCAGATAGCAGATTTACTTTTCCTTTCCTCCGAGTGCGTGTTGACCCACTCTGCTGTTTTATCACGTCTCAGCTTTCACGTTATCTCGTTAACAAGTGTATTCAGTAAACCCCTTTGTAAACCCGCTTCGTATCGGCACTTTATATGAAAAAAAATCGGATTTACAGGGGTAAATATTATGTCCTCACGTTTGGTCAAACATATATGTAGACTGCGGATACTCGTTAGACCCGTCACTTAGACAAACTATCTACATGCATGTTTGCAGCGGAAACAAAACAAATGTCAAACATTTTCATTTAACAATAATAATAACAGCAAAGAAAGAGCCCAACATGTCACACGTCCTAGTGGCCAGACAACACGATAACAAATATATTTAATTTTGACCCCTGAAAGCCCACTTTCCTACAGTAACACAGGGATTTACATGGGAATAAATTATTTTTCTTATTTCTGCTCAAAACATAGATTGTGGTTACTCGTTAGAACCGCCTCATCCAGGCGTTTCTAACGATTACTCACAATCTATGTCCGAAACATATATGGATTTTTAATCTAAAAATTTTCATTTTTTTTTTTGGTCGTAAAATGTTCAATATATTTGAATAGACGTGTTTTCGTAATGAACTATTGTCTGAAGCTATCACAAAGTAGAAGTAAAAACAAAGATCAGGAATCGATACAATTAACTTAATCCATCCATCAAAGACACCAAAGGGAAAGAAACACAAGCATGAAGCGACCAGACCATAATGGAAACCTAAACAAAGGAAGGATATAAGGACAGCTACTTTCCCACAAAATGGCCATATGGCCATCCAAAATAAAAAGACACAAGTGATACACACAGTAAGTAACAAAATGCAACATAAATAAAACGCCACAGAAGAACCGCCTTGGAACGGTCAGCGGAAAGACTTCCACTGGGGGGCTTAAATCGATTTTACGGGGCCACAATCTTCGCCCTTACTTCCGTCGCGATTTAGACAAATAATTTGTTCAGTCCGCATGAAGGCCTCCGAACTCATCAGTGCAACATCTCCGTGAACAAAAATAATCACAGAACCACAGAGGTGAGATAACGTTGAGGACTCGACAGAAAAAAAAAACAAAAAAAAAAACACTGAAATGCTTGAGCAAAAGAAAACCAACAGTTAGACTCCGATGGGCCCGACCAGAGACAGAGCATCAGGCACCAACAACATTACCTTGAATTAGATCTCTCTAATTCTCAATAAGCCTTTACGTTGGAACCGCCATAGAATCTGAGGCCTGACCCACCGGCGTGCAATTAAAGAGGGAAGCAAAGTTGCCAACCGTGATTGGATTAACTACCATGCATGCAGTCTGTCGTATAACATCCCTGTTGTTCCCAATCTTTATATATATCGAAGAATGATTTTACGAAATTAGGTGCTGAAGTCATGGCGGTTATATATTTTTCTGAATTTATATACTAAGTCACCATAAAATTCGGGTTCCGATAGACCTTGTTGCAGAAGAGATTTAAGTCCAATATTGAATTTTGAAATTAAATCAGAATGGCGTCTATAAATTTTTGAAAATACTTTGCGTTGTTTATGGTACCGATAACCCTGATTAAGAAGTTTAGCCGTTAATAAATTATTACGAGTGTTGAAGTCAGATACATGACTACACACTCTAGCAAATCGAATTAATTGCGAAATATAAACGCCATAGGATGGCGTACGAGGAACATCACCATCCAAAAAAGGAAAATTTTTACAATCTCAAAATCAAAGTCATCTCGTTTATCATAAATTTTGCACGAAACAAACCCATCTACAATAGATAAATGTAAATCCAAAAACGGGGCCTGGGTATCAGAAGAATTTGCTTATTTAACTGAAGTTCTCGGGGGGTAAATCTGACTGATCAAACCATCGAAATAGGTATTATCAATATTTAATAAATCATCTAAACATCTAGAAGTGGAGTTAAAAGCTCCAATAATTTCAGATTGGTTACCAATGGAAAGCGACAACATGAAGTCTCTTTCATAACACTACAAGAACAGATCAGCCAAAAGAGGTGCGCAATTCGTACCCATCGGAATACCCACATTTTTGTCTAAATAACTTAGTACCGAATCTAATATAAATATTGTAAGTAGAAAGGTGAGGACATCACAAACTTTCTGAACTGACCAATGTGTATTATTCATATGCTCTTTAGAAGTGAAAAATGCATTTCTGACATTATATGCAAGATAGAGAGAATCTTCTCTGTGGAAAACCCATTCAATTAAATCATTAAGCCTTTCTTTTATAAGATAATGAGGAAGTGTAGTGTAAAGAGTGGAAAAATCGTACGTTGACAGACTTGAAGCACGTAAACACCTGGATTTCAATTTATTTAAAACCTCATTCGAACTTTTTATAGACCAAAACAGATTTCTTCCTGATCTTTCAAAGACTTTGTCACAATATTTAGTCGCATGCGTTTTAATAGCAACTTTTTGTTTGTTTGATTTGAGGTTTAACGTCCCCGTCAACACTGTAAAGGTCATTTTTGGAGACGTTGCTTCCAATTTTGTGGGACTTTTACCCGACATTGAGATAAAATGACATCTCAAGACCTGTCGCCCAATGAAACCAATAGGGTTTTTTAGCATGCACGGTCCGCCTCGCACCGCGGTTCCTGGACAGGCTTAGATCCTCTAAGCGGTTTACCAGTACTAGTGTGCGGGCCGGATTCAGCTCTGCGTGGAAGCATCATGCAGCCCATATATTTCTTCAAGCCCCTATGGGTGGGGGCTTTTTTAATAGCAGTAAGACAGGAAGTTAATACTTTAGAAAGTTCAGTGGTAGTGCAAGAGCTTGAATTTGCAATAAACCGTGCTTTGTAAGGTCTTTTATGAAGTTTTGGTTACCAGTATAGCATAGGAAGCTTGTCTTGGCCTTCGGTAACACACACAGCAAACTTAGTGGCTGAATGACAAATATGATCATCTACTATAGCTCTCTCTTCAGCTAAAGGCTGAAGTTCATAGGCCTTAGTACCACCAAGCTCCTGCTTAAGCGTGTTAACATAGAGGAGCCGTCATACAACGACGACGTTGTTAGCGGCCTTGTTTGCAGGTGCCAAAGCAAACTTCTTATGAAATTCTTGAATACCTATTTTAAGATGACGTAAAGACGTCTTAGGCTTAGGAGGTAATATGTTAGTATTTTGAGAATAGAAAGAAATGCGTTTATTCACTATTTTTAAAATGCTAAGTTTTCAGTCCTTAAGGGCTTTATGCTCAACACACTCTCGCTTACACCATCGATTACCGAATTCATTCAAGGCAGCAGCGATTTCATATTTACATTTACTGAAATCAATTTTAGAAGGAAACCGATATTTCGGTCCTTTAGAAATGATATTCCTTATCCTAGAATCAGGAATAATTTTCAAATTGCCAGTAATTACATGACCAGCAGCAGGATAGCAATACACTGAGTTTTTACAATCACATGACTCAGGAGTATTAGTATCAATATCAAGATATAAAACAAGTTTATTGAAATTAAAAATGATAGATCTTACAAGTTTTTTAAATTTATAGCCAATTATAGGTGTTTCAGTATTTTGAAAATAAGCAGGAATGGAAGAAAGCACCGAGCTCTCACGGAAAATACTGGGCAAATCTATAAAATCCATACCCTTATTAACGAAGGATATTTTGAAGAAATGGCGTTTATGATTAATTTCAGAATCAATGTAAGGACGGAGAGTATGCTGAGTATAGCCTCTAGCTAAGAGAGCCGCATCATATAACTGATTAGAACTATCGTAGAAGACGTAAAACAGAAACGGATAATGAACTTAAAAATAAAAGCATAGAGTGGCGTCCATGATTTAATAATATAATTGACAGTCACTTCAGTCTAGTATTGTTTCGTTTAAAAGCATGTAATTTACGTTTAAAGTTACCATTTTTTCCTGGTGACGTGAGATCTAGTTCTACGTTTTCGACATTCCAGGAGCCAGAAAATATCACAGTCCGGCATTCTGGAAATATTACCCTCATGATAAATGTTGTCATTAAATCCCAATGGAAAAGAGGTCTGTAAAGACTTAATCAATTTCAGTTCAGCCTCATGTCTTTTGATAAATTTGAATCTAGATGTAGAATTTGCATCGTAGTAAAGTTTTTCCACTGGTTGTATAACAATATTATTTACAGAATGACCTGTACGTCGAAAGTGACGGTACAAGAAAGTGTCAGTTTTCTCAGGCTTACTCATTCTACTATAGTGCTCGTTCAATCTAGTTTTAAGCATGCAGTTAGTTTGACCGACGTACTGCATATTTCATTTTGAAACACGTCATGTAATTAGATAAATTAAATTTGTAGACTGTCATGTCAAATCAGACATGTTAACTACAAGAAGAGAAGCGTCTACCGTTTACAGATGAAGTAACGGTAGACGCAGTGCTTAAATGCGAACAACATCTGCACCTCTTGGCATTGCACTTAGAAATCCACTTCTTTTCCACGGATTAGTATATTTTCGAAGGATGGGCGATTCTGGAGGAGATAGTCTTATACGAAGACTACTCCTAAAAACATTGGTATCGCCTGCTCCATTGAGATTAAATGAAGTTACAGAAGACAAATTTAAGGGTCTGACCAATACCGAAGGCAACATAGTATAAAAGTTCTTAAAAGAATGGGGAATCCGTACAGAAGAAGCAGACTGTAATCTAAGGAGTGATATTGATACAGTAGAAGTTCAGTGGCTCGAACTCCGATGGCTCGTTTACTACGGATGAGTCGAACCCGTTCTTGAGTCCCCATGGAATTCCTCCAAATACGATATATGGGTAATTTAGCAAGATTTTCTTCATTATCTTGCAAATGTTGGCTGTGTGTACTCATCAGAATCGCCTCGATGAGGCGATTCTAATGAGTACACACAACATACATTTATAATACAGAACACTGAAAAGATATCCACAATTATCTCCATTATAACTCCTGGTATTGCTCTAATAGTAACCCTCTATGGCTGGAACTACCGCTGTCTCGAACAAATTTTCATGGTCCCAAAGGGGTTCGAGCCATCGAAGTTCGACTGTAGTTTAAATGTATTTGTGATACTCATGTAGTCTCTTCTACGTATAACCTGGTATTGAACCTTTGTTGGTCCATTGAGGTGAATAAAATTAAAATAAATAAAATCGTGGCAGTTTTGTTTTTCGACTGGGATGCGCTCCATTTCCATTTTTCTGTCGGCTCTTTACATGTTAACGTAAGTACATTGTACACGACCCCCGCCCACTGGGGCTTGAAGAAAAAAAAAAGGGCTGCATGATGCTTCAACGCAGTTCTGAAACCGACCGCACACGAGTACTGGTAAACCGCTTAGAGGATCTAAGCCTGCCCAGGTAAAGCGGTGCGAGACGGACCCATACTTATAAACCCAATTTGTTTCATTGGGCGACAGGGCTTGAGAAGTCATTTCAGCTCAATGTCGGGTAAAAGTCCCACGAAATTGTAAGCAGCGTGTCCAAAATGACCTATACAGTGTTGACGGGGACGATAAACTTCAAATCAAACAAACAAACAAAATACACTGTCCTATGTTTGCATGGGAAAAGTATGCCGATGCATCGTTTTTCCGTTAAGCTGTACATTTTTGCATAGTCACGTTTTTATGTTTTGAAGTAAACATTTACTGGGTATTTGTTCTTCATGTTCATGTCAATATGTTTCAAAAACATTCCTGGCAGAAAATCTGCCACCAGGTTTTCGTATATTTCTATATTCATTCAATGCCAGACAAAGTATCTTTCGCACCAACATTGTTACTGCTTTTGACAAATTAAATGTAAAGACATAACAAATATAAAAATACATTAATAAAGAATGACTGTCATAAATATTATGTCATCCGTGCTAGAAACATGTAAGATAGGTATAAAAGATTGTCCCTGTAATTAACACCGTGGCTTTGACCCCCTAATAAAATGATTTATTCTTTCCGGTGCAAAGTGCCTACTCGACGGAAGTTTATTTTATTCATTAAATGGGTATTGTGAGTGCTTGGAATGCATAATTTTTATAAATCTGCAAAAAACGTCCATATTATCACGATGGGGAACATCACATGCATTGACAAGCCTATATACGAGGTGTGATCAGGAAATACGCGGAAAAGTGCACTAAATTCTTTGCCCTGTTATTGATTTTGCTGAAATTTTGTGTGAATATACATTCAACCAATTCACATTATGCAATAATTCTTTTACATCAGTAGCTTGCACATGCGCAACGTTATTGTTACTATGGTAACGTCCACTAGCCAACACCGGCCAAACATTTTTTTTAACGCCAACGTTAACGTAGCTGTTTATGATATGCGTTTCGCTAAAAACGCTCAGTCTTTTTCAAAATACTCCCCATTAAATGAGATACACTTCCTGCAACGTTCTAGCCATGACTGGATAAAACACGGTCTAAATGAAGATGGTTGTATGTTGGATATAGCCTTCTGTACTGCCGTTGAAAGTTCATGAGTGTCATCGAAGTGTGTTCCTCTTTGGTAGGCCTTCATTACCGGGAAGAGAAAGAAGTCACAGGGGGACAAATCCGGACTGTATGATGGATGACTCAAAATCTCAAACCCTAGTTGGCGTACAGCGGTCGGGGTTGTTGCTGCTCGATGAGACAGGGCGTTGTCATGGCGAAATAGCACATATGGTAGGAGTGAGGCCCTCTTTTTGCGCATTGCTCGCATGAAGTCTCGTTTCAAAACATGAAAATGTAAGCAAGTTGTAAATATTCTGAATCGCGGATCTTCAGTAGCTGGTGTATCTATATATCTAAACCTTAACTACTAACTGCGTGTATAACAGGTAACAATTTCGAACTCACCTTCGTATAATTGCGGCATCCACCGTCTGTCCCTGGGAAACTGCATGGGCTAAGATCACCCCTGGCGCATCGAAGAATACCACGAACATCTGTTTCTTGGTGGACTGGCTTATTTTGAATTTCTTTGGGGATGGCGATCCTGGGGTTTTCCACATCGTCGACTGAGCTTTAGTCTCTGGCATGTACAGGCTGATTTCATTTCATTTCATTTCAAAGCCTTCTACTGGCCGAGATAACTCACAAGTATAATCTTTCACAAGTAGTGTCTACGTAATAACTCATAGTATAGAGGATTAATTTTTTTCCCTCCCTCTTTCACCCAACATGATGAAAGTCAGACATAAACAGCAATCAACACGGTGAAGATATAGATAAGACCATCAATCATGCACTCGAAATACATATTTATTGTTGCACTCCATCCTACAAAGAGACAATTATTATTATCATTATTATTATTATTATTATTATTATTTTCAAATGTTCAGGGGATACTCATGTAATCATATCACATTTCCAGCTTCTTTTGACTCTGCTGCATCTGCACCTCTCCTGGGCTTCATCAGTAACCATCCCGGCACCACTGCAATCTGAGGAGAAAAATTGTAAAGAAAAACACCAAGTGCCCCGACCGGGGACCGAGCCCACGACCCTGGGGCCAAAAAGCAAGCGAGTCAAACACCCTCTGGACCGGTCAGTTATGCACTCCAAATAAGGCGATTTATTATGGCGTGCTACTTCATTCCTCTATCCTACAAAGAAACGAATATTTAAAATGTTTAGGAGAGACTCATTTAAACATGTCATATTTTTAGCTCCTCTTGACTCCGCTTAATCTGGTCCATCCATGGGCTGCAGCAATAATCATCTCGGCACCTGGCACCACTGTAGTAGGAGAAAAAAAAGAAAAAAAAATCCAGTCTAGTGCCCCGACCGATGATTAAAGGAGCGTGATAACTCAGTGGTTAATCCACTTGCCCCCGACACCATAGGTCCTGGACTTGACATCGGCAGCGGCCACAAAAAGCCGACGCCCAAACACACTCCAACCGCACCACCTGCAGAATGAATCACATTTCCAGATTTCTTTGACTCCGCTGCATCCGCACCCACCCCAGGACCCACGGGCAACCACCCCACCAGATACCACTGCAATCTGAGGAGAACAATCTGTAAAGAAAAACCAACCGAATGCCCCGAAAATAATGATTGCAATATATATCAAAGAATATGTAGAATTAAAGGTCAACCACACTCAGTCCCATAATGGATGATGAATTTATGTATATCCTCAGACCAGGTACAGCCGTGTCGGCCACTTCCCGCCGTTCAGATATAACCGTGAATATAGATAATGATTACGATGCATCAAAGAATATGTAGTACTTAATTAAATGTGAACCACCCTCATTCTCATAATGTTTAATGAATTTTTAAGGCCAGGTACAGCCGTGTCGGCCACTTCCTGTCCTCCATATATAACCATGAAAACATGAACCACACTCATTCTCAAAATGTTTGATGAATTTGAAGGCCAGGTACAGCCGTGTCGGCCACTTCCTGTCCTCCAGATATAACCATGAAAACATGAACCACAATCATTTCCATACTGTTTGATGAATTTGAAGGCCAGGTACAGCCGTGTCGGTCACTTCCTGTCCTCCAGATATAATCATGAAAACATGAACCACACTCATTCCCATAATGTTTGATGATTTTTTTTTTTTTTTTTGGAAGGCCAGGTACAGCCGTGTTGGCCACTTCCTGTCCTCCAGATATAACCATGAAAGCAAATGATGATTTCAATATATCAAGATAGATGTAGTAATTGAATGTGAACCACACCCATTCCCATAATATATGATGAATGTATGTATATCGTCAGGCCAGGTACAGCCGTATCGGCCACTTCCTGCCCTTCAGAAGAAATGATGATTGCATCACTCTTACGCCAAACAACCCCATTACCTTGAAATGTCCTAGCATCCCCCCTCCCCCTCCGTTAAATTTAAAATCTGTTTGTTGATGATATGAACACATCTAATTGTTGGTAGATGTCTTCACGGTGAATTTTTGGTTCTTCATCATCTTTGTTTTGGTTTTCGTCAAAGAAAGTATTCAAGTCAAAGGCACTTGTACCCAAGTTTAATAAGAGCCCTTGCCTCATAATTTCTCTCTGAGCATCATAGAGTTCACAATCAAGGAGACAATGGTCTTCTGTTGCACTCTCACCGCAAGTACAAGAGCGATCATCAACCACACCAACAGAGTGGAGGTAGTCTTTGAGTCTGCAGTAACCACTCTGCAATTGCAATATCACCCTCTGATTTCTTGTGCCCTTGATACTGATTTTCTTCAGTTTGACTACTTGATGGTATTGATGCAAGTTTCTGCCTTTTGTCCGATATTTCCCATCTTCGTTGCCATTTCCCCTTGACTGCTTCTCTTGGTGCATGTTTTATTTGTGCCTGTGTTGCATCTTCTATATCTTCTGGCATTTCCTCTGCTTCTTTTGCAGCCTCTTTGGCAAGCTGCTTCTTTTGCAGCCTCCTTGGCAAGCTGATCCACGTTTCATCCACGGTGACAATTCTGTCCATTAACTTTTCCCCTTCTCGTTCGAATCACTTCAGAAGCTGTTCACAACATTCCACACGAAGTCTTTTCTGGTCATTATTGAGCATTTTGGGAATCCGCCTAGCACAAATTCGACGCATATTTAATTGGTTATGAATAATGCCCGACACTCTACCGTAACTGTAGTCAGTGTTTGCAATAATATCCCTGATCGTGATGCGCCAATCATTATCCAGTAGCTGCTTGACGACGGCGACGTGAGATGACGTAACGACGCTTGGACGACCACTGCGCTGATCATCCTTGATGTTTTCTCTGCCCTCTTCGAAGCGCTTATACCACATGTAAACTGCTGTTGTTGTTTTTTTCATGGCCTTTCCCCCATATGCGTTCAGTAGCATGTAAATAGTTTTTGATTTTGAAAATCCATTTCGCACACAAAATTTGATAACCGATCTCTGTTCATCATTCATTTTCACACGATAAGCACTAAAAACCGACGTTGTTTACATGTCCAGCGTCAGAAACCAGCATGACGTCATGAACGTCATGACGAAAGTTCGCGCGTTTAGTACCTCTCGTTTGGTGAATGTATCTTAAAAACTCTACGAACGCGACGCGGTGTTTCGTTACCGCTTAGTGTTCAAAATTCGTAAATTTGGGCCGGGATGACGTTGTTGACGTTACTATAGAAGCCACATTTACTTCTATGCAGCTTCTACAGTCCTAAAATTTGCGACTTGAATTTAGATTTCTTATACCTTTGTTTCGGTGAAATACTGTGAATGTCGGGCGAAAAATAAAAAAATAAGAGCACTTGCCGCGTATTTTCTGATCAACCCTCGTAAAACGTCATTTTGGAGGTTTTTAAGTCCCCGCCAGCACTATTAGATCATTTCGGAAACGTTGTTTCCAACTTTGTGGGGCTCAAACAAAATGATCGGATCAACAAGCAGGGACGGTCAGACTCGCACCCCTTTGCCTGATAACATTGCGATAACACATCCGCGTGACATATTACATTCTGCCATACCTTCAAAACTGTATTTGTTTCTGATGAATTTGCAATATGTTTCTTATTTATACTCCAAACGTAGATTGTGGGTGTAGAAGCAACCAGAAACCCCAGATGCAACGAAACTTACAATATTATAAACAGCTCAAGAAAACAATGGTGTTAAATGGGTGTAGAAGCAACCAGAAAACCCAGATACAACGAAACTTACAATATTATAAAACAGCACAAGAAAATAATGGTGTTAACTGACCATTACGATAACACATCTGTGCAACATAGTGCATTTTTCTCATCTCCAAAATGGCTACTTGTCTCATGAAAATCCTTGATATTTGTGTTTTAAATGTTCAAAACATAGGTTGAGGGTGCTCGTTAGAACCGCATCAGTGAGGCGGTTCTAACGAATACCCACAACCAATGTCTTGGAGCAGATATAAGAAAATATATAAATACCCCCGTAAACCCCAGTTTTCTCTATATAAAGTGGGGTTTAGGGGGGTCTTAATTTCACGGACTTGTTCATGTGATGCAAATGGTCTTGAACAAGATCTTGGTAAACTGAACCTCGACTATCCACAAATTGTGCGTCATTAAAGCTACACTTGGAGTAGCTCTCGACGCAAGGTAGACAAGCTAAATGCTACATCAATAGTGTATTCGGGTGTCATTTTTGTCAGTTGATTTGTCCAATCATCTTCCTCTGTAAACTCAATTCTATATCCGATACTGGACCCCACTTCGTTCGCTTCATAAAATAATCCTTAAGACTCAGAATGACAGTACTGTTTTTATTTTATGCGTAATGTTGTGTACATTGCTCAATAATTAATTTTACACGTGACCTTTGGATGTATGCGACCTAAGATTAAGTTATCATATTTAATTAAAAACACAGAAAGACTAGTGAACAAGGCATTAACCCATTCAGTATCAGAAACCCCTAAACGGGTACCCTGGAAAACAGTGCAGGCCCAGATCCGACGCCGCAGGGCCTCCACTATTTGCTAAAAGTTCAGTTATTTTCAAAATAAATTTTCATGAAAACACAACCTGACACCCCTTTAAGTTTGAAATGGAAACCTGAAATATATAAGATGCCAATTGGTACAAAAATGGATAAGGATCAGACTGTTCTGCAAATATGACAATCACCGTTAACGCCGACAATAGCAAAATTATCGCATGCACACGTACTGGTGTCGGGGGATAGGTAGACAGTGACGTAACAGAGTATACCTCGAAGGGTAGGTTTGACAAGTCGCACCGTTATCATTAGCATATGCATGCAAGGTAACGATGCTTCGGTTATGATAATTTTTACGGTATAGTCTGTCTTGCCAGCCAATTATGGATACGATAATGATAACGGTGCAACCTGTCAAACCTACCTGTGGTGGTATACTATTTTACGTCACTGTCTACTTTATCCTCCGACAACAGTATCAAGCAGAAGCCTCCGTGGTGTAGTGGTTATGCTACTCGTCTTGTAAACCAGGGATTGCAGGACCGGCACCGGGCTTCTCCAGACTTTCGGATGAGTCTTTAAACCGAGGTCCCGTCTCCGTATGACCTTAGCTGTTGGTGAGACGCAAACCTCAAACACTCACACACTCACAGTATCAAGCAAATTGATGTTATTCTGATAAATATAACACCTGTAAACAAAAATGTGTATGCAAGCATATTATGCATACAAATGTGCTTTAAATACAGTTATGCTCTAAATTTATGTCAAAACACACAAAAACACACGGGCCACCAGCGAATACTTATGCGCAGACTAATCAGAGTGTTTTGGCTGTTCGCATGGGGCGTTCTATACACGTAGACGACTTTCCATGGAACACAAAGCAAAGATTCTGTTATACACTTGGTGGTTGTGCTGGCTGGTCTAAATGTTTGCTCGCCTCATATACCGTCCTGTAGGTTTTGTTTTGGTTCATACATATGTCGGGTGCATGCTCGTTCGGGTAACAATCATCTGTCAAATTCTACACCCAAACTCTCTAAAGGTACCTTGTGTGACATCTCACTGCAGGGCGTGCTATCGGCAGGTCCTCAGATAACAGGAATTTAAGTATACCGATAAATCAAAAACAACAATATGAAACTGAAAACTGCGATTGTCATTTGACACAGATGTCCAATTTAGGAGTATAATTGGTACAATAAATCTATTTGTCAGATATTTTGCTGAACATGCAATTCACAGTTTGGATTTGGTTAAGGTTTACACGAGCACAGTCTCCGCTTTAAAAGTAGGACCAGATTGCAGTAAAGCGATAAACATTCACGCAAGTTATCTCTTAGGTTCAAAGGCAGAGCATTGTTTGTTTGTTTGATTTGAGGTTTAACGTCCCAGTCAACACCGTAAAGGTCATTTTGGAGACGTTATTTCCAATTTTGTGGGACTTTTACCCGACAATGAGATGAAATGACATCTCAAGCCCTGTCGCCCAATGAAACCAATAGGGTTTATTAGCATGGACGGTCCGCCTCGCACCGCGGTTCCTGGACAGGCGTAGATCCTCTAAGCGGTTTACCAGTACTAGTGCGCGGGCCGTATTCAGCTCCGCGTGGAAGCATCATGCAGCCCATATATTTCTTCCAGCCCCTGTGGCCGGGGGCCTGCAGAGCATTGCATCAGAGCGCAGTTGTTCAAAGCATTGTTAGCTTAGCGAGCTCGTTAGATGTCAAAATGTTAACTGTTCTGCTGAGCAAAATACCTAATACTGTGTCATTTTTTTCTGAAAATGTCAGCAGCTTTTGCATTCGCATATATTTACAAAAGCTGCTCACATTTTTCAGCAAAGATATTAGTATATTTGCAATATTGAAAGATCAAAGTGCAAATGAGATGTTAACTAACGACGTCGTTAGCTTTGAACAACTGGACCATCATGTATTCTTTCTTTCTTCTGTAAAACGGTTTGCATGCCGCGCCTTGCATTGTCCTTCTATCATACGAAACTATAATGTAGGAGAAATATATGTATGCTTTCTTACATATTTACATGTACCATAAGGGTGTTCGAGTTTCGCTGCCGATGTCTGCGTAATGAAAACTCTTGTAAAACCCACTTAATATATGGAAACGTGGGGTTTACAGTCCAATCTGTATTAAGCAAGCACCTTTGGGATATTCAGAAAATGCTTGCTTAAGACAGGTGCTTGCTTAACACAGGTGAATTTTAATGCCTTTTCCTTTTTCGGGAACTGAATGCCTGCTTGCTTAAGACAGGTTGCTTGCTTAATTGAGATGGCTACTAACACAGGTTTTACTGTACTTAAGAAATTAATTTATTTTTTCTGCTGTCCATGAAAGTATGGACACAGTGGGTCGCGTGCAAAGTTTGTTTGTTTGTTTGTTTGATTTGAGGTTTAACGTCCCCGTCAACACTGTAAAGCTCATTTTGGGGACGTTGCTTCCCATTTTGTGGGACTTTTACCCGACATTGATATGAAATGACATCTCAAGCCTGTCGCCCAATGAAACCAATAGGGTTTTTTAGAATGGACTGTCCGCCTCGCACCGCGGTTCCTGGACAGGCTTAGCTCCTCTTAGCGGTTTACCAGTACTAGTGTGCGGGCCGGATTCAGCTCTGCGTGGAAGCATCATACAGCCCATATATTTCTTCAAGCCCCTATGGGCGGAGGTGCGTGCAAAGTAAACGAAACCCGAAAGGTATCATGTAAACTTTGCTAGCGATCCGCTGTCGTTCATACTTTTGTGAAAAGCAGAAAATTTAAGTATAAGTTTTATATTTACATTCTTTGTCCCTCACCACTGGGCGAAAAAAATGCTTATAGGGCAAACTTTTAAAGATAAAACATTTACACACTGTTTTCTACAAAGAGCGGAACAGCACTGTCGTCACCAACGCCCGTAGAGAACAATGGTTTAGATTGACGTTACCTGACGTCACTGAAAATCATGTGACTCGATGCGTTCATTGAAGTATGAATTACATTGTTTTCTATAGGTTTACATTAGGCTTTACACTGGAAATGTAAATATAAGGGTATACACTATTTTATATTATTTTTGCTTATATACATGAACTGTGGGTACTCGTTAGACGCGCTTCAATGATGTGGCTCAAACGAGCTCGCAAAATCTACACCTATGTTTGGAGCATAAGAGAAATATAAGAGACGATTTTTTAAGAAAGAAACAACAACCATTCAAGAAAGAAAGAAATAAAGAAAGTTTATTCGGCGTAAATTCAGATTTGACGCAACTTATTATCGAAACCGTTATAATCCGGAGTAACATTGTCGTCTAAACAATAACCATGATTGTAACCTAACTGTATATATGCCAAGAAGTTAAAAAGTGGGACATGGCACAAACCAAACGCCGCTTCAAATACAGGCGTTTGCATTAAACTTCGATGTACCACAAACAAACCAAGCTTGAAATTGTAAGATTAGCAGAATTTCTACGCCGGCTTGCTTCACTTCGGTTCGATTCGAATGCGACGCCGTCATAACAGGGTATAATGCATGATTCTGTGTTTCTATAAATGAATCGGTGATTAATGAAATTTTGTTCATGTTGTTTACAGGCATATGTTTTCACATGAAATTCGAACTTTTGCTGCATCGTTTCAGAGTTTATTTGCCTCTTTTAGACTAGCTGCAATATGGGATGGTCAGTCAATATTGAGATGAATATTCGTATTAAGTTTAATGGTGGTTTTGACGCTACACTATTGACAGACGATAAATAGTGGTAGCACGGATGGGTCGATTGTCTCTGAGAGAATTGACAAGGGAAACAATCAGGAACTGATACGATCAGATCCCACCCCCGCCCTGATATCACTAGGGAAAAAGTCGAAAGATGGCGTTACGACAGTTCTGGTAAACCGAGTCAGCAGCTCTTTTCTATCCCGTTGGTAACTCAGATAACTCAAACGTAACTGTTCGCACCCGCCCATCGGGGCTTGAAGAAAAAGATGGGCTGCATGATGCTTCCACACAGTGCTGAATCCGACCGCACACGAGTACTGGTAAACTGCTTAGAGGATCTAAGCCTGCCCAGGGAAAGCGGTGCCAGTCGGACCGACCATACTTATAAACCCTATTAGTTTCATTGGGCGACATGGCTTGAGATGTCATTTCATCTCAATGTCGGGTAAAATTCCCCCCAAAATTGGAAGCAACGTCTCCAAAATGACCTATACAGTGTTGACGGGGACGTTAAACCTCAAATCAAACAAACAAAAAAACCAAACGTAACTGAAAAGGAACAACATACATACTGGGAGAAAGAATCAGAATCACCAACATTACAAAAATATAAACCTATGTACATGTAAAACCAGTGGGCTCTGGGGCGGGGCCATGTTTTTTGGCTCTATGGCTATAATTTGAACAATCTTGGAAGAGGTCCAATAGATAAAGCTTCATACCAAATATCAAAGATCTGGGCCCTTTGCTTTCAGACAAGAAGATTTTGAAATGTTTTCCTTACATTAGCCTTTGTAAAACCAGTGGGCACCAGGGCGGGGGAACTTCTCTCAGCTTTGTGGCTAATTTATATATAGTCATATTTTGAATTGGACACCGACACTATTATACAGATAGAAATATATTAAGGATACCAAAAGGTTTACGTACATTATACATTGGAAACATGGTCTGGCCGTGCGCGGCGATGATGCCGTGTGCTATTGTTGGTTTGGAGAACATGCGGAACGTTGAATGATATTGATTTAACATGTTTTATACATACACTGTTGTACAATCAGCAGTTATTAGTTATATATGTATAGGGTTTGTTCTGTTTGATTTGGTGTTTAACGTCCCGATCAACACTGTAAAGGTCATTTTGGAGACGCTGCTTCCAATTTTGTGAGACTTTTACCCGATATTGAGATGAAATGACATCTCAAGCCCTGCCGCCCAAAGAAAACAATAGGGTTATAAACATGGACGGGCCGACTCGCACCGCATTGCCTGGGCAGGCTTAGATCTTCTAAGCGGTTTACCAGTACTCGTGTGCGGATCGGTTTCAGCTTTGCGTGGAAGCATCATGCATCCCATCTATTTCTTCAAGCCCCGATGGGCGGTGGCTGATATATGTATAGGGGGAGGACTACCTAATATTGATCTAACTTGTGTCTCACCCCTTTGTATAAAATGATACAATAAAATAAATTTTATCTAACAAATTGTGAACGACGGATGATATCTTATCACAAGAGCTCCGCCAGAGCCTTCGGCTTAGGTGAAATAAAAAGTAGGCCAAACGTCAAGGACAAGGTCAGGCGGTCAAATATTATAGTACCACTGGAAAGGTCGTGTCGCAAGGAATGTATATGTGAAATATGAAAGCCCAATCGGTTACCATTCAAAGTTATGGCCAATGTTAAGGTTTTTGCGGGCAGACAAACAGACTAAACACAAACAGACTAACAGACAAACAGACTAACAGACAAGCAGACGAACAGACAGACAGCGCCATTTTTTGCCCGAGGACTAAAAATGAACAATCATGGAGGAGATTCAATAGATGAAGCTTCATACCTAATATTAAAGATCTGGGCCTTTTGATTTCAGACAAGAATATTTTTTAAGGTTTCCCTTATATTAGCCGATGTAAAACAAGTGCGTCCCGGGCGGGGGGGGGGGGGGGGGCAGTTTTTGTTCCAGGGCTATAATTTGAACAATCTTTGTAGAGGTCCATCAAATATCAAAGATCTGGGCCTTCTGGTTTCAAACAAGAATATTTTTAATGGTTTACCCTATATAAGCCTATGTAAAACCATAGGGCTATAATTTGAACAATCTTCGTACAGGTCCACCAGATGAAGCTTCATGCCAAATATCAAAGACCTTGGCCTTCAAGTGTCAGCCAAGATGATTTTTATTTTTATTTTCTTATTTTCCCATTTTCATTGCTGCATGCCACTGTTTGCAAAAGGTAACGATGCTTCGGTTATGATAATTTTTACGGTATAGTCTGTCTTGCCAGCCAATTATGGATACGATAATGATAACGGTGCAACCTGTCAAACCTACCTGTGGTGGTATACTATTTTACGTCACTGTCTACTTTATCGTCCGACAACAGTATCAAGCAGAAGCCTCCGTGGTGTAGTGGTTATGCTACTCGTCTTGTAAACCAGGGATTGCAGGACCGGCACCGGGCTTCTCCAGACTTTCGGATGAGTCTTTAAACCGAGGTCCCGTCTCCGTATGACCTTAGCTGTTGGTGAGACGCAAACCTCAAACACTCACACACTCACAGTATCAAGCAAATTGATGTTATTCTGATAAATATAACACCTGTAAACAAAAATGTGTATGCAAGCATATTATGCATACAAATGTGCTTTAAATACAGTTATGCTCTAAATTTATGTCAAAACACACAAAAACACACGGGCCACCAGCGAATACTTATGCGCAGACTAATCAGAGTGTTTTGGCTGTTCGCATGGGGCGTTCTATACACGTAGACGACTTTCCATGGAACACAAAGCAAAGATTCTGTTATACACTTGGTGGTTGTGCTGGCTGGTCTAAATGTTTGCTCGCCTCATATACCGTCCTGTAGGTTTTGTTTTGGTTCATACATATGTCGGGTGCATGCTCGTTCGGGTAACAATCATCTGTCAAATTCTACACCCAAACTCTCTAAAGGTACCCTGTGTGACATCTCACTGCAGGGCGTGCTATCGGCAGGTCCTCAGATAACAGGAATTTAAGTATACCGATAAATCAAAAACAACAATATGAAACTGAAAACTGCGATTGTCATTTGACACAGATGTCCAATTTAGGAGTATAATTGGTACAATAAATCTATTTGTCAGATATTTTGCTGAACATGCAATTCACAGTTTGGATTTGGTTAAGGTTTACACGAGCACAGTCTCCGCTTTAAAAGTAGGACCAGATTCCAGTAAAGCGATAAACATTCACGCAAGTTATCTCTTAGGTTCAAAGGCAGAGCATTGTTTGTTTGATTGATTTGAGGTTTAACGTCCCAGTCAACACCGTAAAGGTCATTTTGGAGACGTTATTTCCAATTTTGTGGGACTTTTACCCGACAATGAGATGAAATGACATCTCAAGCCCTGTCGCCCAATGAAACCAATAGGGTTTATTAGCATGGACGGTCCGCCTCGCACCGCGGTTCCTGGACAGGCGTAGTTCCTCTAAGCGGTTTACCAGTACTAGTGCGCGGGCCATATTCAGCTCCGCGTGGAAGCATCATGCAGCCCATATATTTCTTCCAGCCCCTGTGGCCGGGGGCCTGCAGAGCATTGCATCAGAGCGCAGTTGTTCAAAGCATTGTTAGCTTAGCGAGCTCGTTAGATGTCAAAATGTTAACTGTTCTGCTGAGCAAAATACCTAATACTGTGTCATTTTTTTCTGAAAATGTCAGCAGCTTTTGCATTCGCATATATTTACAAAAGCTGCTCACATTTTTCAGCAAAGATATTAGTATATTTGCAATATTGAAAGATCAAAGGGTAAATGAGATGTTAACTAACGACGTCGTTAGCTTTGAACAACTGGACCATCGTGGTTTCTTTCTTCTGTAAAACGGTTTGCATGCCGCGCCTTGCATTGTCCTTCTATCATACGAAACTATAATGTAGGAGAAATATATGTATGCTTTCTTACATATTTACATGTACCATAAGGGTGTTCGAGTTTCGCTGCCGATGTCTGCGTAATGAAAACTTTTGTAAAACCCACTTAATATATGGAAACGTGGGGTTTACAGTCCAATCTGTATTAAGCAAGCACCTTTGGGATATTCAGAAAATGCTTGCTTAAGACAGGTGCTTGCTTAACACAGGTGAATTTTAATGCCTTTTCCTTTTTCGGGAACTGAATGCCTGCTTGCTTAAGACAGGTTGCTTGCTTAATTGAGATGGCTACTAACACAGGTTTTACTGTACTTAAGAAATTAATTTATTTTTTCTGCTGTCCATGAAAGTATGGACACAGTGGGTCGCGTGCAAAGTTTGTTTGTTTGTTTGTTTGATTTGAGGTTTAACGTCCCCGTCAACACTGTAAAGCTCATTTTGGGGACGTTGCTTCCCATTTTGTGGGACTTTTACCCGACATTGATATGAAATGACATCTCAAGCCTGTCGCCCAATGAAACCAATAGGGTTTTTTAGAATGGACGGTCCGCCTCGCACCGCGGTTCCTGGACAGGCTTAGCTCCTCTTAGCGGTTTACCAGTACTAGTGTGCGGGCCGGATTCAGCTCTGCGTGGAAGCATCATGCAGCCCATATATTTCTTCAAGCCCCTATGGGCGGAGGTGCGTGCAAAGTAAACGAAACCCGAAAGGTATCATGTAAACTTTGCTAGCGATCCGCTGTCGTTCATATTTTTTGTGAAAAGCAGAAAATTTAAGTATAAGTTTTATATTTACATTCTTTGTCCCTCACCACTGGGCGAAAAAATGCTTATAGGGCAAACTTTTAAAGATAAAACATTTACACACTGTTTTCTACAAAGAGCGGAACAGCACTGTCGTCACCAACGCCCGAAGAGAACAATGGTTTAGATTGACGTCACCTGACGTCACTGAAAATCATGTGACTCGATGCGTTCATTGAAGTATGAATTACATTGTTTTCTATAGGTTTACATTAGGCTTTACACTGGAAATGTAAATATAAGGGTATACACTATTTTATATTATTTTTGCTTATATACATGAACTGTGGGTACTCGTTAGACGCGCTTCAATGATGTGGCTCAAACGAGCTCGCAAAATCTACACCTATGTTTGGAGCATAAGAGAAATATAAGAGACGATTTTTTAAGAAAGAAACAACAACCATTCAAGAAAGAAAGAAATAAAGAAAGTTTATTCGGCGTAAATTCAGATTTGACGCCACATATTATCGAAACCGTTATAATCCGGAGTAACATTGTCGTCTAAACAATAACCATGATTGTAACCTAACTGTATAATATGCCCAGAAGTTAAAAAGTGGGACATGGCACAGACCAAACGCCGCTTCAAATAAAGGCGTTTGCATTAAACTTCGATGTACCACAAACAAACCAAGCTTGAAATTGTAAGATTAGCAGAATTTCTACGCCGGCTTGCTTCACTTCGGTTCGATTCGAATGCGACGCCGTCATAACAGGGTAAAATGCATGATTCTGTGTTTCTATAAATGAATCGATGATTAATGAAATTTTGTTCATGTTGTTTACAGGCATATGTTTTCACATGAAATTCGAACTTTTGCTGCATCGTTTCAGAGTTTATTTGCCTCTTTTAGACTAGCTGCAATATGGGATGGTCAGTCAATATTGAGATGAATATTCGTATTAAGTTTAATGGTGGTTTTGACGCTACACTAATGACAGACGATAAATAGTGGTAGCACGGATGGGTCGATTGTCTCTGAGAGAATTGACAAGGGAAACAATCAGGAACTGATACGATCAGATCCCACCCCCGCCCTAATATCACTAGGGAAAAAGTCGAAAGATGGCGTTACGACAGTTCTGGTAAACCGAGTCAGCAGCTCTTTTCTATCCCGTTGGTAACTCAGATAACTCAAACGTAACTGTTCGCACCCGCCCATCGGGGCTTGAAGAAAAAGATGGGCTGCATGATGCTTCCACACAGAGCTGAATCCGACCGCACACGAGTACTGGTAAACTGCTTAGAGGATCTAAGCCTGCCCAGGGAAAGCGGTGCCAGTCGGACCGACCATACTTATAAACCCTATTAGTTTCATTGGGCGACATGGCTTGAGATGTCATTTCATCTCAATGTCGGGTAAAATTCCCCCCAAAATTGGAAGCAACGTCTCCAAAATGACCTATACAGTGTTGACGGGGACGTTAAACCTCAAATCAAACAAACAAAAAAACCAAACGTAACTGAAAAGGAACAACATACATACTGGGAGAAAGAATCAGAATCACCAACATTACAAAAATATAAACCTATGTACATGTAAAACCAGTGGGCTCTGGGGCGGGGCCATGTTTTTTGGCTCTATGGCTATAATTTGAACAATCTTGGAAGAGGTCCAATAGATAAAGCTTCATACCAAATATCAAAGATCTGGGCCCTTTGCTTTCAGACAAGAAGATTTTGAAATGTTTTCCTTACATTAGCCTTTGTAAAACTAGTGGGCACCAGGGCGGGGGAACTTCTCTCAGCTTTGTGGCTAATTTATATATAGTCATATTTTGAATTGGACACCGACACTATTATACAGATAGAAATATATTAAGGATACCAAAAGGTTTACGTACATTATACATTGGAAACATGGTCTGGCCGTGCGCGGCGATGATGCCGTGTGCTATTGTTGGTTTGGAGAACATGCGGAACGTTGAATAATATTGTTTTAACATGTTTTATACATACACTGTTGTACAATCAGCAGTTATTAGTTATATATGTATAGGGTTTGTTCTGTTTGATTTGGTGTTTAACGTCCCGATCAACACTGTAAAGGTCATTTTGGAGACGCTGCTTCCAATTTTGTGAGACTTTTACCCGATATTGAGATGAAATGACATCTCAAGCCCTGCCGCCCAAAGAAAACAATAGGGTTATAAACATGGACGGGCCGACTCGCACCGCATTGCCTGGGCAGGCTTAGATCTTCTAAGCGGTTTACCAGTACTCGTGTGCGGATCGGTTTCAGCTTTGCGTGGAAGCATCATGCATCCCATCTATTTCTTCAAGCCCCGATGGGCGGTGGCTGATATATGTATAGGGGGAGGACTACCTAATATTGATCTAACTTGTGTCTCACCCCTTTGTATAAAATGATACAATAAAATATATTTTATCTAACAAATTGTGAACGACGGATGATATCTTATCACAAGAGCTCCGCCAGAGCCTTCGGCTTAGGTGAAATAAAAAGTAGGCCAAACGTCAAGGACAAGGTCAGGCGGTCAAATATTATAGTACCACTGGAAAGGTCGTGTCACAAGGAATGTATATGTGAAATATGAAAGCCCAATCGGTTACCATTCAAAGTTATGGCCAATGTTAAGGTTTTTGCGGGCAGACAAACAGACTAAAAACAAACAGACTAACAGACAAACAGACTAACAGACAAGCAGACGAACAGACAGACAGCGCCATTTTTTGCCCGAGGACTAAAAATGAACAATCATGGAGGAGATTCAATAGATGAAGCTTCATACCTAATATTAAAGATCTGGGCCTTTTGGTTTCAGACAAGAATATTTTTTAAGGTTTCCCTTATATTAGCCGATGTAAAACAAGTGCGTCCCGGGGGGGGGGGGGCAGTTTTTGTTCCAGGGCTATAATTTGAACAATCTTTGTAGAGGTCCATCAAATATCAAAGACCTGGGCCTTCTGGTTTCAGACAAGAATATTTTAATGGTTTACCCTATATAAGCCTATGTAAAACCATAGGGCTATAATTTGAACAATCTTCGTACAGGTCCACCAGATGAAGCTTCATGCCAAATATCAAAGACCTTGGCCTTCAAGTGTCAGCCAAGATGATTTTTATTTTTATTTTCTTATTTTCCCATTTTCATTGCCATGGCAATCAGAGTTCTGCATGGAATGAAATTCTTTGAACATCTTTGAGAGAGGACTGGCCAAAGATCATTATTGCCAATTTGGTCAAAATCTGTTCGAGGCGATGTCGTTTTAAAAAACTTGTGAACGGACGGACGGACTAACGGACGACGATGACAACAGACGGTATCTGATCAAAATAGCTCCCCCAGAGCCTGTGGTTCAGGTGAGCTAAAATGTAGGTCAAGGTCAAGGTCACGAGGTCAAAATTATTGTTCCACTTGAAAGGTTTTGTTACAAGGAATGCACATATGAAATAAGAAAGCCCTATCAGTGTGTCGGCATGGGCCAAACAATGGCTAGTCAATTTTAATCCAAATAAAACTGTAGCCATGTTATTTTCACTTATGAAAGTAGATGCAGTTCCAAGATTGACTTTTGACGGTATCGATATTAATTTTGTGGATCAACACAAACATCTAGGTATAACCCTCCCTGAAAACGGTAAATGGCAGAACCATATAGACAGTATTTTAACTTCAGCATCAAAGGTAATTGGGATTATGCGTAAATTAAAATATACTTTCAGCAGAGTAGCTTTAAATCAGGTTTATATATCATGTGTTAGGCCAATCTTAGAATATTCATCTGTAGTTTGGGACAACTGTACTGTGGAACAGGCAAATTCTCTAGCAAATTACAGAATGAGGCTGCCCGGATTGTAACCGGTCTTACAAGATCCGTATCGATTGAAAGACTTTATGAGGAATGTGGATGGGACTCTCTTTCTTTGCGTAGAAGGAATAAAAAAATAAAATTTATGTATAGAGTTACACACAATACGGTGCCTTCATATATATCTGATATAATACCTCCAAGTGTTGGTGAAACTACCCGCTATCCACTACGTAACATAGACAATATAATCACTGTTCCTCAGCGTACAACAATATTCAGTCGTTCATGTATTCCTTCCTCCATTTCGGCATGGAATGAGTTACCATTGCAGTATCGAAATTCTGAAACTTATAATGCCTTCTGTTATCAAGTTAAAAAGCACCTTTATTCAAGCATAACAGTTCCTATCCATTATCTTAAGGGTAGTCGAAAGCTATCTGTACTTCACTGCAGAATACGAAATCGATGTAGTAATCTTAACTATGACCTTTTCTGTAATCATCTTCGAGACAGCACTATATGTGAGTGTTCAGAAGAAATGGAGGATGCAGAACACTTTCTGTTTAAATGTAGTCTGTTTCATGACCAAAGGATAGTTATGTTCCATGCAACAAGGCCATTACACCCATTAAATTTACAGTTACTTCTTTGTGGAAATTCAAATTTGTCAGATGATGATAATATGCTTTTATTTGAGGCTGTCCATAAGTTTATTAAAGGTACAGGACGATTTAATTGAGATATTGTTCTTTTATGCTCAATCAGAATAATTATTTACTTTATTTTCAGGACAAAAGACCATAGTTAGCAGACCTTGGACGTAGCGGTGCGTCGGATAGTGGGGAGGTGACGGAGAGGCACAATCACCATTGGCATTATTTATTTATTTATTTATTTTTTTATTTTTTTTTCATTTATTTATTTCATCTTTTTTTTATTTATTTATTTATTCAGTGTTAAATCTTCTATTTTATGTTTCAACATTATATTTAATTGCCGTGTTGGTTGTTCTGCATGCCAAGCTTTAGGGGAAGGGCTGTAGCTAATGTTGGTAGAACTTGTAGCCCAACCCCATTGTTTGTACTTGTTATCATGTACAAAGGCAATAAAATATGTTTATACTAGCCCTATCAGTTATTCAAAAGGTATGCCCAAGGTTAAGGTTTTTATGGACAGACAAACAAACAAACAAACAGACGGACAGACAGACACACTCTTTGATTCCGGGGACATCATTAAACAGTAAAGAATCACAGCGAAAGCACCTAATTGGAACGGCCAGTAAAAATAAAAACTAACTGTTTTCTGGAACATTTTACCAGAATATATAAAAGTATCCGACAATGTTTTAACTTTTGATGCCAGATGCTTACAATGGATGAAAACCAAATTATATGCTAACATGTCCGTTTGACATAGTGCATTCTTTCATACCTCCAAAATGATTAATTTCGTGATGAAAATTATTTGTGTTTTATTATTTGTGCTCGAGGCATGGGTTGTGGGTGTTCGTTAGACCCGCCTCCTTGAAGCAGTTTTAACGAGTACGCGCGGCCTGTGTCTTGGGCAGAGATAAGTACCCCCGTAAAAACCAGTTTCATTATATGAAGTGTGGTTTAAGGGGGTCTTCAGTATACGAACATGTTGACGTGATGACTATACGTACCTTTTGGTGTGAAAATGTATGATAGTGTAAATTATAAGCTATATTGTTTTTGTTTGTTTATATTCTTGTATAGCATGTTTACTATACATTATCATGCTTGGTTTTGTTTTAGTGGGCTTCAAGGAAGAGTTTGTTTTTGTTTGATTTGAGGTTTAACGTCCCCGTTAACACTGTATAGGTCATTTTGGAGACGTTGCTCCCAAATTTTGTGGTACTTTTACCCGACATTGAGATGAAATGACATCTCAAGCCCTGTCGCCCAATGAAACCAATAGGGTTTATAAGTATGGACTGTCCGACTCGCACCGCTTTATTTGGGCAGGCTTAGACCCTCTAAGCGGTTTACCAATACTCGTGTGCGGGTCGGATTATCAAGGAAGAGTAGCTTGAAGCTAATTGTGTTACCCACTGAAAATAAAGACTTCATTATTGTTATTATTATTATAAATTACTGGTGGATATAAGAAGGCTGGAAAAATGGTGCTGGATATTGACAGATTTTCTAACAAGTTCAATTCTGGTCCTCGCGGTTTCGTTATTTTTTATATGTTAAACAATATACATGCAAGTCTAATGGTAACAGATTGGTCATCGGCAAATAATGGAAACCCTGATCATATGTAGCGGAGCGCGGCTTCTGATAATGATCTTCTCTGCTTGAAGGATTGATATTGATGTAGAACTCAAAACAAAAGAAAAATCTAGACCTCTCAAAAGCTTTTGGATTGGAGATTTGAATAATTATAATAATAATAGTTGTAATATGCCGTTTCAAGGAGGGTTGATATTTGCATCTAAGAGTCTTTTGAAACGTTATTACTCTGTCAGTCTGTAGCGCTGCGATTCTCACAAAGTGTGCAGCGGTACATGCAGTCTGAATGAGAAAATACAGATGCCCTTGCGAGAAAGTTTACCATATTCGCGTGTTGTCTGTATGACACAAAAGCATTGCGTGCATGTGAAATTATCGCGTTTCAATGCCCGGTTCATCGCGCTCACACGCGATTTCAACGTGTAAAATATCAGCCAATGAAAGTGAGTATTCGAAACGCGTTAGGTAAACTAAATACGCGTTTCTGTGGGAAAGAATTTCAACCAATAACAATAAGACAAGTTAGTGACGATAAAACGCGTGAGTGCGGGAGAACAATAGCCAATCAGAATCCTCTTTGCTTATATATTTGACCCTTATGTTTTCTTTTTCTTAAATTCGTTCGTTCATTAATTGCAGTATTGGTCTTCTTAATTTTTTTATACAAAAATACCAACCTTTTAGACATTGAACTTGCTAGAACAGTTAACAATATGACCACTAATGAGCTCGTTAAGCTAATGATGTTTTGAACAACTGGGCCCAAATATGCAAATTGCATGTAGTTAGAACGCCCTGTAACGTTAGACGTACGACGTATTTGCTGACGTGACGTCAGCAAATACGTCGTGCGTCTAACGTTACAGGTCGTTTACTAACGGTGAATAACTGACATTTTTTGTAAAACAATCATGAAGAATAAAATGCGTTTTAAATGCCACATGATAAATAAAATCTTGCATTCGTGCTCATGTACTATTATTAAATTTATTAAACTTTTTTAGCAAAAGGCAGACAATGCTGGGCAAAGTCACGCATTTTATCACTTTTCCTCGACTCGTTTAAGAAAGTCAATAATACATGAGCACACATGTAAGATCCTCAATAAAATCGTCCGTAGATTGATTTCAGTTTGGCAATTTATTTATATCAGTAAAGAGAGATCTTTACTTTCCTGTCCTTATTGCTGTGGCAATGAAGGTGCTTCCATAGTTGATTTTGCTTTACAGATCGACGAGTGTTTAGTTACTGAACACTACGGCATATGAACGAATCCATTAGAAACCGTTATGTAGGGTTACCAACTTTTCCCTCCCGCTTTACTCGCAAAATCTTTGCTGTACTCGTATATTAGTCTGATATGACGTCCGTACAGAAATACGGTTGGATAGAAAACTTTCCCCACCTAGATATCCACAGGCCGTAAATTCGGATCCAAAATTTGGAATAACATTTTTGTTTTTCGTATTTTTTTTCCATTTAATACAGTTTTATGCATCCTGTGGCAAGAAATGCTCAAGCCTGAGCTTTTGGAACTTTGCAAGCGAAATAAACCAGCTACCACTTATCGGATTGACCAGCTTTCGAAGAGACACAGGGACACAGTTCTGCGGCTATCACCATCCCATCTGATCTGAATGGCATTGAGATGATATTGGGAAATTTGAAATATGCCCCACTTTTGTATAGTAAAACTGGGGTTTATAAGGTAAACCTTATTTTTCTCATTTCTGCTCTAAAATATAGATTGTGGGTACTCGTTAGAACCGCCTCATATTTCTGCTCTAAAATATAGATTGTGGGTACTCGTTAGAACCGCCTCATATATCGAGGCGGTTCTAACGAGTTCCCAAAAACTAATATTTTGAGCAAAAATAAGAAAAATATCACAATTTTTCGATTTAAAATTTTCGATTATTCGGCGGTAATGTTTATTATTCATTTGTATAGGTGTGTTTTCATAATGTTTAGGGTCACTGATTGGGCCTGATTGGCCAAAACTAGTTAGTCTGGCCCAGAAAAAAATGCCCTCCAGTTTACAATTATGTAATGTAGTCCTTGCTTCCAAAGGATTATCCTTTTATAGAACTTTCAACTTCACCACAGCTGGTGTTAAATGATTGTGTGGCTGTCGTTAAAAAAGCCACAATGTCCTTCACCATAGTGTGGGTTATTTTTTCTAGCCCTATGCGATCACTGATTCCACTGTCGAATTATGAAAATATTTGAGAGTCACTGATGAGGCTTGGTTTGCCAGAACTAGCTAGTCTGGTCCAGAAAAAAAAATCTACATGCCAGTTTTCAGTTGAGTGGTGTAGTCTTTGCTGCTTCCAAAGGATTACCCTTTTAAAGAACATTTAGCTTTACCACAGCTGGTGTCATTGGAATGTGTGGCTGTTGTAAAAATTCTCACTGCCCTTCACCATTTTCTAGTCCTATATAAAAATGGTTTTCGGTTTTGTGTTGTAGTCCTTGCTTCCAAAAGATTACCCATTTAAAGAACATTTAGCTTGACCACAGCTGGTGTTAGGGGAATGTGTGGCTGTTGTAAAAATGTCTCACTGCTCTTCAGTATAGTGTCGGTTATATGTTCTAGTCCTATGTAAAAAAAGTCTCACGGTCCTTCATCATAATTTGGGTTATATTTTCCAGTCCTTTGGGATCACTTATTCCACTGCCGAATTATGAAAATATTTTAGTCCTGATTGGCCGAAACTAGCTAGTCTGGCACAGAAGAAACTTCTACACTCCAGTTTTCAGTTGCTGTCGGTATGATCAATTAGTGTTACCAATCTCTCAGCCATTCGTGTGGGGTCTAGCACTAACTGTCTGCTGTGTAAGTTATTTGAATCCAGTTATGAGCATGTCTGTTGTTTCGGAGCAGTTGTATTTAAGATTCATACGTGTATACAGCATAAATCAATTCCAAAATTTGTTTAAATCCTGTGTCGAAAAGTTGGCATATGCTTTGGGATCTGATTCGATCTGTTCCTGGAGCACCTTTACTCATTTAATTTGTTAGTCACAAATGTTTCACAAAAAAAAAAAGAAAGAAGACATATCTATGATGAGATATTTCTTTACGATGAATTATAGTTCATCAAATTTTGGATAAAAAAATGCAAATTTAGATGCAGTATCTTTAGACCCTTCATTTTGAACATGTGATGACATAAGAGACGTATGGTTTGGATTATAGAGGGGGGGGGGGCATTTGAATATTTGGACCTTTCCACAATCTACATTTGGAATAGAAATATGACAAAAATACCCGCAAAATGCTAGTTCTGGAAATAAGAAAGACGCAAACTTCGCACACGGAAGGGTGTGACGCCATGCTCTGCTACGGAAGGTCATGTGGTTTTTCTCCGGGTACCCCTGTTTTCGCCAACCGCTGATTAACGATTGGCTCGAAATAAGTCAGTGAAACATTAAAAGGGCCGTTAAACAAAACAAAACACACACACACACACACACACACACACACACACACACACACACACACACACAACAAGACTATTACCAGATTTCGTGAATACGTAGACTGGTAGGAGGACGAGACGAATCATTTGTATGTCAAGGGCAACTACTCAAACATTAACAATACGATAATGAGTATTACGTTACTTACCTTTTAATGTTCTGGATCGCATGATATGAGCAATACTACTGAACAAAGAAAAAGTGAAACAAAGATCAGGAATCGATACAATTAACTTACTCCACCCTTCAAAGACACCAAAGGGAAAGAAACACAAACAGGAAGCGACCAGACCATAATGGAAACCTAAACAAAGGAAGGCCATAAGGACAGCTATTTTCACACAAAATGGCCAAATGGCCATCCAAAACAAAAAGACACAAGTGATGCACACAGTAAGTAACAAACAACAACATAAATAAACCGCCTCAAAAGAATCGCCTTGGAACGGTCAGTGGAAAGAATTCCACTGGGGGGCTTAAATTGATTTTACATGGCCATAATCCTCGTCCTTACCTAGTCTGTGGAATGGATACCCTCGTAAACCCCAACTTATATGGAGATAAGTAGGGTTTACAGGGATAAACAGTCCAACCTGTATTAAGCAAGCACCTAAGGGTAATTTATTTTTCATATTATTTCATAAAATAGCTTTGGATACTCGTAAAAACTGTTTCAATGAGGCGTTTTCATGAGTACATATAAAATATATATTAAGCAGAATTCAGTAAAATATAATATTAGAAAGCAATGCCATGTTTGACACTATTTCACTGTTACAACGTAATAGAAGTGAAGGCAATGACCAAGAATCGCTACAATAAAACCCACAGCTCCCATCAGAGACACCAAAGGGAAAAAAACACAAACATGAAGTAACTAAACCCTAATGGAAACACCAATAGCGGAAAGCCAAAAGGACAGCAACATCCCCACAAAATACAAAACGGGGTTTCGGGGTGTTCCGTTCACGGACTTGTTCACGTTATTCGGGATTTCACCCACCCCTGATTAACGATCGGCTCGGAATTAGTGAAATAATCTTGAACGGGCCGTAAACCCAAACCAAAAAAAAACAAAACAAAAAAAAAAAAAAAAAAAAAACACACACTTCAAAGTCAGGAACAGTGGCCCCACAATTTTTGCGCGGATGTGTATTATATTGGCTTGTAAGAACGCTAGCTAGTACAGCATGTACATGCCACGGACTGCATTTCATTTGTAAATATTCCTTTGGTCACCTCCGCATTTAATAACGCTGTCCAGTTGATCACCATGAAGGAAATTTGTTGTTTTTAATTTGATGCTCGCGTAAATCTTCTTGTCGTCTGTAGGGAAATTTCCATGCGTTGTTTACTGAAATATTACTATTCATCACTACTCTATTTCAATCTTAGGAACAACATGAGAAATATATGAGCATGTAAATATAACAGATACATGACAGCTTTAAACAAACATAATTTCCTCTGCTAGATAGGTCACTTTAACATAACAACTGAAGTAGCATAAACACATTAGTTTTAATTGTGCGCTCTTCGATAGAAACACATAGAATGTATTGCTTAACATGACAAGGGAATCGGCTGCCCAGCAGACGATTTACATGTACTGTAATACATGTATTTACTTAAAGGCAAAAGAACTCAGAGATTTTCAAATCATATTTCATAATTCTGTTGAATAAAGGAAACTACGCCTAGTAACAGTATACCCAGACGAAAAGAAATTTTGTTCATTAGAAATAAAGATACATCGTTTTGAATAGATTTGCCAACTTTTCTGACTGCTTGTAAAATCGAAATTTTTGACCAAGGTTCGCATGCATTGATCTCTCTGAGCAAAACTGATCTTGCGGCACGTACGTCCTGAGCCCTGAGCTTGCAAAAGCTGATCATTCTCCGAGAAAATTGACTCATTCTTGTCTAAGAGCGATTTGAAGCTGACGAACTGTTTTGTTTGGGGTTGTTTTGAATCAAAATGCCTCGATAGTCCAAGGGGTATTCGCTTGCATCTATGTTTTTTTTTTAATATACACATTTAAATTAATTGTATGCACAAGTCTGCAGTTTTAAGCGACTTTTGAAAACGACCCAAGCTTATTCTTAAATTGTGGGTTTCAAAAACATGTTATGCCTTTATTAGATGTTACTAGAGACATTTATCTAACAGCTATGTAATTTTGAAATTATTTCATTTATCAGAAAATAGAGGAAGTTCACCCGGAGAAATCTCTGCATTTCTTTTGCCTTTCAGTACAGAAGTGAAGGCCATGGCCAGGAATTGAAACAATTAACACACGCCACCCATCAGAGACACCGAAGGGAAAACACAAACATTAAATGGAAACATCAATAGCGGAAAGCCAAAAGGAAAGTTACTTTAATAATATATGCGACACACACACACACACACGCACACACACACACACACACACACACACACACACACACACTAAAAGACAAACCATAAAAACAAGCCATAACAAAAACAAACCGCGACAGAAGAACCGCCTTGGAATGGACAGTGAAATGCTTAAATCGATTTTTACGTGGCCGCAATCCTCGCCCTTGATTCCCTCGCGATTGTTCAGTCCTCACGAAGGCTTCCTAACTCATCAGTGCAACATCTCCGAGAACACCAAAGGCTTATCTTCCATGGAAAATGTTAAAATGCCACCCGCCTTTAAAAAATACACGACATTGTCCGAGCATGTCATATTCTTCTAACATTGACCTGTCTCGTATGACGCGTGACACAGGATAGATATCACTACGTGATTTGTAAGAAGTAACAAGCTCACAATGCATGTAATTTTATCCAATTTGCAAGAAACCAAACTTGTTTTTAGTCTGAAAGTTTACTAGCGATGTATGTCTTAACAATTTTAAACTGAAAGAGTCATACATAATTTTCTAAATATGGAAAACTTGTACAGTAGAACTTCGATGGCTCGAACAACGATGGTTTGTTTACCATGGATGAGTCGAACCCATTCTTGAGCCCCTAGCGAAATCCTCTACATAAGAAATAGTGGGAGATAATTAAGGAGATTTTAGTCTTTTATCTTGCAAATGTATGCTGTATCGCCTCATTGAGGCGATTCTAATGAGTTCACTCAGCATACGTATTCATTATAGAACACCGAAAAGATGTCTAAAAGTATCTCGTTATGCCTCCTGACAGTAATCTCAGTGGCTCGAACTACCCCTGTCTCGAACAGATTTTCGAGGTCCCAAAGGTGTTCGAGCCATTGAAGTTCGACTGTATTTCCCTTGTAAAACACATTAAGAATCCCCTTAGGAATCAGGCCAGTGCAGACTGCTACGTGAATACAAAGCGCTTTAAGAAATAGGGAGCTTTTCATAACGAAAACACGCCTATACCAATACGTTGTAAATTTCACCGCCGAAAAACAGAACAATTTAAAAAATGCAGAAATAAGAAAAATAAGTTTTTTGTCGATTGCTCCTTTGTCCATCCTGTGACCACATTGGCTTTCCGGTAGAAGGACTGATTGTTAAAGGTGTTAATAGGTGGATAGTTTAATGTGAAATAACTCTCAGTTTAGCCTTGTAGACCTCTGCGGGTATAGCATTTGATCCTGGACAGGAAGTTTATTTCTTTGTCGCTGTTTCAGAAACGATTTGGGACTCCTCAAGCAGAAGATATACATACCACCAATGGTAGTCTGTTGATAGCCTCACTATTTATAGATAATGGCCGATCGAGGACGCCAGCAAAGGGCCCGAGCCAGGCTAAAAAGTTCCTTTGTCAGCCAGGAAACTTGCTGCATCTGCACCGAGGCGTTTGGTGGTTTCTGAGATCTGGGGATCATAGATTAGCTTAGTTCATAAAATGACTTTTTATATCCTTTCTTTCTCTCCGCAAAGGACCGGATTTCATCAGCCTTGTTCCTAAGTCAGTAGTTTAGAATATCTCTGAGCATAACCTGGGTAATCCTACATATGTTTGACTAGGCAGTCTCGAAACTGAGCTTGCATCAATGAGGTATATCTTTTGTTTTAGGGGTTCCTCTTCAAGGAGTCTCTGGATTTCGTCCACAGAAGCCTCCGTGGTGTAGTGGTTTCGCTACTCGCCTTGTAAACCAGGGATCGCAGGATCGATCCCGGGCTTATGAGTCTTTAAACCGAGGTTCCGTCTCCGTATACCCTAGCTGTTCGTGGGACGTAAAACTCTAACACTCACTCACTCACTCACTCACTCACTCACTCACTCACTCACTCACTCACTTATTCTCGTCAAACCAGTCTTGGTGTTTGTGAGAAACTGGTTCCACGGAATCCTTTGCTGAAAAGTGACGAGTGTCTCTGAAGCGGTTCTAACGAGTACCTACAACCTATGTCTACATGAGCAAAGCACGCCCGTAAGACACATTGCGTTTTTCACATCTCCAAAATGGCTAATTTTCTGATAAATATCCGTGATATTTTTTCTTATTTATACTGTAAACATAGATTGTGTGTGTTTGTTAGAATCGCCTCATTGAGGCGGTTCTAACGAATGAGACGGTTCTAACGTGTACCCACAGTCTATGTCTTGGAACAGAAATAAGAAAAATAATGTTTACCGCCGTAAACCCCAGTTTTCTCTATATAAAGTAGGGTTTAATGGGTTATCCATTGCATGGACTTGTTAACGTGATGAGAAATAGGAAAGTCAAGTATACCCTGGTCAACCCGATTTTTCTCAGTATAATTTGTCGTTGAAGAGTAATTCATTGCAGGCACATATCGACGTAAATTATAATAATCTGATTCTATAACGTGTTAACTAACTACAGTGACATATGTCTATAAAAGGGTTATCCTTCGTAAGTAAAGAATTCATCTCAGAACTCTAGGATTTTTGAGTGTGCACGTTTTTTTGTTTTTGTTTGGCCAGAATAACTAGTTTCCGTCAATTGGGCTTCATCAGCGTCCCTCAGATATTTTCGAAATTAAAATATTTTCAAACTTCAACAGTGGAGTAAGTTATCCCGAAACACCAGAAAATCTAATGTAGGATGCTGACAGCGAGACCTTAACGGCCGCGACACAGATGTATTGGATCAAGGAACAGTCGGATCTAAATGCAGCTCCGACTGCAGTTGACAAGGCTGGTGGTTCGGTGCATCCAATAGGACTGTCTAGGTTTCCGTCAAACGTTTATTAGCCAAAGCAGTAGCATCTTGTTAACCCGTCCGTGTAATGAATACCCCTTTAAATCCTACTTTACAAAAGAAAAAGTGGGGTTCACTGGGGAATACAATGTTTTCTTATTTCTGCTCCACGATATGTTGTGGACACTCGTTAGAACGGCCTCAATGAGACGGCTCTAACGAACCCCCACAACCTATAGTTGTTGGTATTCGTTAGAGCCGCCTCATTGAGGCTGTTCTGACAAGAACCCATAACCTATGTTTGGTTCATAAATAAGAAGCATATCACGATTTTTTATCAGAAAAGTTATCATTTTGGAAATATGAAAGAACGTACTATGTACGCGGATCAATCGCTTCCTACATCACGAAAACACGCCTATATAATTTTGACCCCATTGAACCCCACTTTTAGATAGTAAAACTGGGGTTTCCGTGGGTATACCTTATTTTTCTTATTTCTGCTCTAAAATATAGATTGCAGGTACTCGTTAGAAGCGCCTCGTCACAATTTTTCATCATAAAATTTTCAATTTTTTTCAGCGATAAATATGGCAATGTAGTTATATAGGCGTGTTTGCGTAATGTAGATTGCTACTTTTCTAATGAAAATTTGTGATACTTTTCTAATTTGTACTCCAAACATAGGTTGTAACGAGAACCCACAACCTATGTCATAGATCAGAAGTAAGAAAAAATATTTTATACCCCTGCAAAGCCATGTTCTCTCTCATTACGAAAACAGGCCTATACAAATGAATTTTAAACTTTACCGCTGAAAAATCGAAATTGTAAGATGAAAATTGTGATATTTTTCTTATTTCTGCTCAAAATATAGATCGTTGGTACGCGTTAGAACCGCCTCATCGAGGCGGTTCTAACGAGTACCCACAATCTATATTTTAGAGCAGAAATGAGAAAAATAAGATTTACCCCTGCAAACCCCAGTCTTACTATATAAATGTGGGGTTCGAGGGGATCAAAATTATATAGACGTGTTTTCGTGATGGCTTATTGCACGGACTTGTTATCATGGTGGGTCGATTATCACTGAGTGAAGGCTGAATAAGAACTGGGACTTAGACTATTTCGTTTAACTATCACGTTCCTGTATCTTTATACAAACAGTGTAGACCCTGATAAGACGCTGCTTTCTGAAGTGTCTGATCTGTGTGTACATGGTTTGTAAAGAAGCAGAACCCGATCTTGGTCTGCACCATTTGCCAATGTCCCAGGACATCAACCCTGTCCAGAGTTAACCAATAACCATGTCTTTTCTAGCTCGTCACAGGAAGAAGAATATAGCGGCTGTGAATAACTGCATCATGTGAACAAGTCAGTGAAGATGAACACTCCCTAAACCCCACTTTATACAGAAAAAAATTTAGGTTTACGGGTGTATACAATATTTTTCTTATTTCTACTCCAAGACATAGGTTGTAGGTACTCGTTAGAACCACCACAATAAAGCGATTCTTACGAGCACCAACAATCTATGTTTGCAGTAAAAATAAAAAAAAATATACAGCTTTTTAATTAGAAAAGTACCCGTCTTGGAGATGAGAAAATGTCGCAATGGAGTGTTATTGTAAAGGTAAGCTGCATTTCATCCAAATGCTATTTGTGCGGACATGAAGCAATATATGTAATTTTGGGTCGACAAACATTTGAACGAGTGTTTGCTATGAGTACATGTATATGACAGAAAACATTCTCCGTAATGATCCTAAGTATCGGGACACACACGCCTAAGCAAACAGTGTAGGTCCAGATAAGACTTCTCCTTAAGACACTGCTCCTGAAGAAGTCTGATCAGGGTCTACACTGTTTGACTCTCCGTCTTCGCTTTTTAGACTCCATGCTGGATAGTGAAATAAATTTGTCAGTACTTTATGAGAATTACAGCAAGTTCTGAATGTGTCCGAACTTCAAGGATATTTCGAGTCTCAGTATTGTGTTCCAATCCTCAGGAGGTGCATCAGCTGACCCGTCTATAAGCCACGTCGTTTGCTGTTTGCGCAGAACAAAGGTGCATGATCAGCCTGCGCATCCATCATGAAAACACGCCTAAATTATTCTGAACCCTTGAACCCCACATTTATTTAGTACGAGGGCTGATTGATATGTTGTGAGCCTCGTATTGCAGGAGGTACGCAGGGATGTTCTTTGTAATTCCTACTATTCCCTGGACTAGTCTCATTTGGTCAGTCTCTATCGACAAGGTAGCACTCTAAAGTAAACAAGACAAGCAGCTTTTGCAAAATGGACAAAATCGGTGAAAGAGCAGTGATCCAATATCCATAATGATGTGGTTGAAACACTAGCGAAAAATACCCCTTCATATGCTACAGTGAAAAGGTGGGCGGCGGAATTTAAGCGCGACACACAAAGTCTTGAGGATGACCCCCCGTCCACGACACACAAAGTCTTGAGGATGACCACCCGTCCTGGAAAGCTTGTCAATTTTGCAACGCCAGAAGGGGTCAATAAAGTCAGTGATATTGGTATGACTGACAGACGAGTCAGAGAGAGATACATAGCCAGCAGATTTGGCCTTTCACAAAAGAGAGTACATTCCATTCTGACAGAGGATCTTGCAATGAGAAAGCTTTTGGCCCGATGGGTACCAAGACTTCTGACAGTTGATCAGAAGCACAACAGGCGCACATTATCGCGTGCTGGAAAATCCCGCCAACTTTCTTCACTATGGATGAAAGATGGGTCCATGATTTACCCCAGAGGCCAAACAACAATCGAAACAATGGAAGCACCCTGGATCACCCCCGCCAAATAAGGCAAAGACTGTTCCATCTGGCCTCGGTGTTCTAGGGTGCAGATGGTATTCTGCTAATAGATTATTTTCAAAAAACATACAAACAATCAATGGCACATACTATACTTCACTTCTGACGCAGTTACGGGAAAATATTAAACATACGCGCTGCGGAAAGCTCACTAAAGGACAATGCTCCTGTTCATAAGTCTGTCATTACTATGGCTGCCATTCACGATTGTGGCTTTACATTGATTGAGAATCCGCCTTATTCACCTGATCTCGCTCCATCAGACTTTCATCTATTTCCAAAGCTGAAAACGGCTATTTCAGGCACTCACTTTCAGTCCGATGATGACGTCATATATGCAGTGGATGACTTTCTGAACAGCCTAGAAAAGGAGTTTTATAAAAGTGGCATTAAGGTCCTTAAACACCGCTGGCAAAAGTGTATGAATACTGAAGGGTATTATGTTGAAAAAATAATACAAAATGTCCGACAAAATTCAAATCCTTCAAAATGAGACTCACAACATACCAATCAGCCCTCGTTAAACTCGGGTTTACATGGGTAAACCTCATTTTTCTTATATAAATTGTGGGTACTCGTCAGAACCGCCTCATCGTGGCGATTCTAACGAGTATGCACAATCTATATTTTGAGCAGAAATAAGAAAATATCACAATTTTTTATCTTAAAATTTTCCTTAGTTTGTTATAATATCGAATGTCGGTATGAAGTGGGTTGACTGTATTAGAGCATGTTCGAATGTGTAAAACTCACAGATACGTTTAATTTAATCAATTATACAAGCGGAGCTTATATGGCGTTGTAGGAGACCTCTGTGCGCCCCTGCCGAGCTCCTGTAGCGTTGTAGGAGACCTTACTGCGCTGCTATGGCAACCTTACGGCGACCTCACTGCGCTCTGATCAGAACGCCGAGCCACGGCGTTTGTTTTGAGCATGCTCAAAATGCACGCCGTCGCTTGGCGTTCTATGCGATCCCAACGCGTCTACTGGCGATGTTTGCGATCGTACTGCGCGCACCTCGGCGTTTTGCATTTTTCTTGGACGCCGTGAGAACGCAGCCCTGGTGTGACAGGGTGTAAGTCGTCAGTGATCAGTCTTGTTCAGTGGCAACAGAGAAATCCCAGTCCGTGGGTCCAATGGTCACGTGGAAAACGAGACTTTGTAGTTTCCTACGTGACCTCCGCATCCAATGGTGGAATTTCCTGTTCCAAGTAAGGCTGACATGATCAATCGTATAATCGATTAATCGATCGATTAATTCCACAACAATGATTATCATTTCTGATTGGCTTTCAATCGATTACTTGATAGGTACAATTTACCACCCAAAGTTATGCCTAAAATAGCTGGATGAGTGTCAAACAGTGCAGACCCTGATGAGACGCCGCATTCTGCGGCGTCTCATCTGGGTCTACACTGTTTGCTCAGTCCTGTCTGTTCAAATATACATATGGAAAAGTGCAACATATGGTAATAGTCATGCTCCGACAGAAAGCAAGTAAAATTATGACAAAAATCTTAGCGATTACTAGCATTCTGCGGCGTCTCATCTGGGTCTACACTGTTTGCTCAGTCCTGTCTGTTCAAATATACATATGGAAAAGTGCAACATATGGTAATAGTCATGCTCCGACAGAAAGCAAGTAAAATTATGACAAAAATCTTAGCGATTACTAATCGATTATCGATCGCAATGACAGGACTGATAATCGATTATCTTTTCAGCTACGATTAGCCAGCCCTAGTTCCTAGTATGCAACAATGGCCGATTCTTTTACTCACAACCGTCTGAATATCAACGCCCCCCCCCTTGCCTAGTTCTCTCAGGCATTAGGTCTCTTACTGCTGTAGTTCGAGCCTCGATCGGGTCAAATGTGAGACGCCAAGATCTGCAACGGATGTCAGGTGGTTTTTCTCCGTGTTCCCCGGTTTTCTTCGAGCTCTGATTAACGATCGGCTCGAAGTTAGAGAAATACATGTAATCTTGTAAGGACCGTAAAATCAAAACAACAATAATAATAATAATAATAATAATAATAATAATAACAAAAATAATAATAATAATAATATTAATAATAAACACGATTTGATTGTAGCCTTTTTTCTTCAGTAAAGCTGATGAAAGAGGCAAAACCAAAAACATATTTACAAGGTTTCAGGAACATTTTCTGTGTGTCCACATCCAGTCTACTCTAGTTGGAGACCACCTTTCGAAATATTCCAAAGTGGTCTTAAAGACAAATTTTGTACAGTCCCAAGGGTGGTCTCAATATAGCAATTTTACTATATTCCATTCGATATGCCCTTTGAAATCTAGATAAACAGATCGCTGTCTGTTTGAGTCCTAAAGACCTGTGCCATATTATGTTCGACTGTATGTCGACAAGAATTGTTTATGGTCAACCTGTGTTAATGGACATCACGATAACAAACCCGCGAAATGAAGACCCCACTTTATATAGAGAAAAGTGGGGTTTACTGGGTTATACCTTATCTGCCTTATTTTTGCTTTAAAACATAGATTGTGGGTACTCGTTAGAACCGCCTCACTGAGGCGGTTCTAACGAGCACCCACAATCTATATTGTAAGCAGAAATAATAAAGATGTTATCATTTTTACCTAATATTTATCATTTTCTGACACCATGTTGGACGCCATTATTTCTTACGGACATGTTTTCCTAATGGTTTGCAAATGTCCTGTTCTAAGTACGAGGCTCCTTGGGAGCTTATAGCATAGGCAGTTATCCGTCGCCGTCTGCGTCGTCCATTCACACTTTCAAACGACATCTCATCTGAAGCCACTGGGCCGACTGGGCTAAAACTTTATCTATAGCATCTCCTTGGGCTCGGGGAATTTGTGTGTGTGCGTGTGTGTTATTTTATTTTATTTTTTTTTTATGAAAATCGGCTTATTAGTTTGGTGGCAACTCGGTATTTCCATAAACTTACGACGGGAACAATTGAAAAATGTTATTTTCCGCCAAGCCGTTGCAGATATTTTGACAAATCATCGTTTGTGGCAATGATATTGTCATTAGTTGAAAATGAGCGGCTTTTCATCACACGAACGAGTCCGTGAAATAAACACCCCATAACCCCCACTTTTTACAGAGAAAACAGGGGTTTACGAGGGTATACAATACTGTTCTAATTTCTGCTCCAAGACATAGGTTGTTGGTACTCGTTAGAACCAATGAGGCGGTTCTAACGAGTACCCACCCACAACCTATGTTTGCAGTATAAATACGAAAAATGTCACGGATATTCATCAGAAAAGTAGCCATTTTAGAAATGTACATCGCACGGGTGAATTATCGTAATGGAAAATGTTCTTGCATTACGATAACACACCCGTAAGACATAGAGCATTTTTTACATCTCCAAAATGGCTATTTTTCGGATGAAAATCCATGATATCTTTCTTATTTATACTGCAAATATAGGTTGTGGGTGCTCGTTAGAACCGCCTCAATGAGTACCCACAACCTTTATCTTGGAGCAAAAATAAGAAAAATAATGTTTACCCCCGTAAACCCCAGTTTTCTCTATACAAATTGGGGGTGTAAGGGGGTGTTCATTTCACGGACTTGATCACGTGATGGTACCGTTCTTCTCTTTGCAGTTGAAACCCATGCGAACTGTGAATCCAGCCCATGAAAACCGTGAACACAACGGTAAAGTCTTAATGGGCACTAAACTTGCTTATGTCAACAAAAGACACCAGGAAACGAGAAACACAGTTTTCAACAACATAACTGAAATGGTAGTGGCAGCACTTGACGGTGTTGTTGCCTCTTTCTGTCCATCATCATCATCATCATCATCATCATCATCATTGTCTATAATTTCAGCAATGTCACATTCTGTGCCTGGAATACATGATAATAATAATAATAATAATAATAATAATAATAATAATAATAATAATAATAATCATTTTAACAAAAACGTCGCTTTTATTCAGTCTGTAGCTCAATCGGATGCGCGTCTGACTGGCGATCATGATCAGGAGGACACGGGTTCGAGACCTGCCGGGGTTGGCAACATTCTTTCGTGGAGACTGATCAAGAAATCTTTTTTATGGTCATTCTCTCCCTTTTACTGATTCAGGAAGGGCAGTTGTCAGTTTCTGGAGAAAGAATGTGCACTCATCACGAAAACGCGCCTATATAATTTTGACCCCTTGAACCGCACTTTTATATAGAAAAACTGGGGTTTCCGGCGGTATACCTTATTTTTCTTATTTCTGCTCTAAAATATAGATTGTGGGTACTCGTTAGAACCGCCTCGATGAGGCGGTTCTAACGTGTGCCCACAATCTATATTTGGAGCAAAAATAAGAAAAATATCACAATTTTTCATCATACAATTTTCATTTCTCGGCGATAAAGGTGCCAATGTATTTGTATAGGCGTGTTTTCGTAATGTGTACTGGTTAACCACTTATATATAATCCTGCCCAGGAAAAGTGTGGATAGGTAAACTGACCGACTCAAAAATAACCTAAATAGTGTTGACTGGGCCTTTAAACTCTAAAACAAACAAACAAACAAACAAACAAATTATTCAGTGGATAACACCATGTTATAAAAATCATATGACCACACTCGTAATAACGAATGGTAACTGGCGCATTGCGTCATGACGCCGGGGTCGAGCCTGGCTCGGGTCACATGTGAGACGCCAAGACCTGCAACAGAAGGTCAGATGGTTTTTCTCCAGTTACTCCGGTTTTCGCAAACCTCTAATTAACGGCTCGATATGAGTGAAATATTCTTGAAAGGGCCATAAAACCAGAAAAAAGGAAAACGTCATGTAACGGCATGACGCCGTCCATGGGAACTCTACACCCAGCGGGCACATAATGTGTAGGCAACATTGTATTAACGTCGATGCAACGTCATGACATTGCATCGACGTTGATACGGCGTTGCTTAAACGTCATTTTCGTAAACGTCATTGGCCCGACGGGTATATTCGTTTTAACTCCTTTAGCAATACAAAACCGTTTGACAATCGTTTTATGATTAACAGAATCTCACTTCCGGGGTCATTTTATATGAGCCGCCCTCGGCAGCTCAGTCGGATGCGCGTATGACTTGTGTTCAGGAGGACGCGGATTCGATACCTGCCGGGGTCGGCAACATTCTTTCGTGGAGTTTGGTCATGAAATCTTTTTTACGTTCATGCTGATTCAAGAAGGGCAGTTGTCAGTTTCTGGTGAAAGAATGTGCACTGTACTGGTTAACCGCTTTCGTATAAACCGGAAAAGTGTGGATAGGTAAACTGACCGGCTTAAAAAATGACCTTAAATAGTGTTTACTGGGCCGTTAAACTCCAATACAAACAATCAAACAAACTTTTTATATGAAATTTTTGCAACGAGCCCATTTCATAAATTTCAAATGCATTGACTACGCGTGTAAGATCCTCTGTTATTATAATTATTAGTAGTAGTAGTATTAAGGGGAATGGGAACACCTTCAGGGGAGGCAACTCCTCCAAAAGTATTTTTGTCTGCCATGTCAATAGGGGTCAACTCTTAAAGGAAAGAATTAGCTCCTGAGGAGCAAATTCTTTCCTTTAAGAGAAGACCCCTTTTTCAGTGGGACAGGGTTTCTAGAAAAGTGAAAAGGAAGTCCCGAAAGTTGTCTCCCTTTGAAAACTGGCGGAAAAATCTGTCAGGTGTTCCCATTCCCCTTAAAGCCCGCATCACGTTAACATTTCGTGTAAGGAATTCCAACATTAATCCCACTTTAGAATACAGAAGTGCAGTTTTAAGGGTATATTATTTTCCTTATTGCTATTCCAAAAATTGAGGTAGTTCTAACGAGCACTTACAATCCGTTTAAGGTGAAATCAGAAAAAGATACATTTCGCAAGCAAAGTGTGGTCTCGGGAACACGAGAACCCCTACCTTTTCAAACATTGTAGATCCAGACCAGAGTGATCTACACAGTTTGACATGCGTTTGTAAATGAAATGAATACACAATATCAAATTATTTGATTGGTGGATAGCCAGAAATGGGTGTGATTAAAATAATTTATTCAACAGGATAAGGGTTAAAGAATGCACTATTGTATCAGTCGCCAAGAGAAAATGTGCCCGAATACATGTCTTTATTCAATCTCCCTGTTTTGGGTCCACGGCTATCCATCATACATTTCATCTTCACCCATTACATAACGCATCCGTATGACATAGTCCATTTTTTCATATCTGGAAAACGTACTTTTGTTGTTTGTTTTGATGAACGTGATATTTTAATGGTCCGGCCATATTCAAGCGGCATTAGAATTCCTCAAGGGAGATCATTATAGAGCATTGTAAATAGAATGAATGACTATAGGTTATTTCCCTTGAACAAAGGGTGTTTGAGTTTTACGTGCCACCAACAACTAAGGTCATACGGAGACGGTACTTTGGTTTAAAGACTCATCCAAAAGTCTGAAGAAGCCCGGGATCGATCCTGCGACCCCTGGTTTACAAGCCAGGTAGCGTAACCACGACGCCACGAAGGGAAAGAGAGAGAGAGGTTGTTTGTCAATCGACCTCTGGCCCCCGCCTATCGGGGCTAGGAGAAATATATTGGGCTGCATTATCCCAGCAGGCACATTACGCAATTGTGACGTCACACCAACATCTGTACGTCATGACGTGTATGCAACGTCAAATCGATGTCGGTGCAACGCCGGTGCGACGTTGATTTGACGTTGCCCTAGCGATGTGTGCTTGCTGGGATGCTTCCCCGCAAAGCTGTAATCGACCGCACATGAGTACTGGTAAACCGTTTAGGTCTACGCCTGCCCAGGCAAAGTGGTGTGGGTTAGAACGTTCATGCATATAATATGTTCTATAAAAGAGTTATCCTTTGGAAGCAAAGAATACATCACAGAACTGAAAAATATGGAGCGTATATGTTTTCTGGGCCAGACTAGCTAGTTTCGGCCAATTCGGCCTCATCAGTGACCCTCAGATATTTTCAAAATTTCACAATGGAATCAACGATCCCAAAGGACAATAAAATATAATCTACACTATGATGTAGGGCAGGGAGACGTTTTACCGCCGCCACACATTACCACACACCAGCTGTAGTGAAGTTAAATATGTTCTTTAAAAGAGTTATCCTTTGGAAGCAAGGAATACACCACAGAACTGACAAATATGGAGGGTATATGTTTTCTGGGCCAGACTAGCTAGTTTCGGCCAATTAGGCCTCATCAGTGACCCTCAGATATTTTCAAAATTCCACAAAGGAATCAATGATCCCAAAGGACAATAAAATATAATCTACACTATGATGTATAAACCCAATCGGTTTCATTTGGGCAGCAGGGATTGAGATCTCATTTCATCTCATTGTCGGGTAAAAGTCCCACAAAAATGGAAGCAACGTCTTCAAAATTTCCTAAATTGTGTTGACGGGGAAGTTAAACCTCAAATAAACAAAAGAAAATTGTCAATCGACCCAAAGATACTAAGCATAAAGCATTCAGTGCTAAAGTTCACGTGACTATCACTGACTTGTCGAAACAACGGCCATTTATAGAAAATAGCCACTGTAATATCAGAGAGTTGCGTAAGTGGGGTCATTACGAAAAAATGCCTATTGAAACTTTCAATGCTTTGATTCTCATTCCTGTTCAAGACATACGTTTTGAGTATTCTTTAGACCCGCATCAATGAGGCGGTTCTAACCAGCACTCACAACCTATGTTTGGAGTATAAATAAGAAAAAATGTCACACTATTTGAAAGAAAACAGTTGTTCTGGGATATAAAAGAATGCACTATGTCACGTGGTGCGTTAACGTACGGACAAACCTTGGCGTACCTTTCTTACAGAGGCATTCTTTACCCACCCATTCTTCTGTACAGAAACATTTAAAGTCTCCAAACAGGTTCTGACAAGTACCATTATTAGCGCAGATATCTGGAAATTCTGGAATAGAAATAATATTCTGTACACGTATTGAATTTCACGCACGCAATACCTGCAAATTTGGTTACGAAAACAAAAATCCATACGGTGTCAGTTTAGTTTCTGGTGTGTGTCACGACTCTAGAACTATCAGTTTTCATGTGAAAATGATAATGTTCCTATTTCTGCACGAAGATTGTTTTGGCTGACTAGGACTGCCTCGTTATTACGTGTACCCACAATTTTATTTTAAGCACAATATAAATAGAAGAATATAAACCCAATTTTTCTGTAATTACAGCAGGGATTTAATATATGGGTGATTAAATACAGTGGTGTTAAATATAGTGGGGATTAAATACAGTTGGGATTCATTACTCGGACTTATTACATGATGAAGATGAAAATGAGTCATTATTATTTAGCATGTATGCCTTTTGGGTGGAAGGGATATTGTTTGAAGAACCTGTAACCGAATCTTTTTGCTTGCACAGATGTGGCTGAGTATGGTTTGAACTGGTACTTGTGTATGCTTGTTTAAATCGTGGATTGCACTAGGGAGATATTGCTTCCAATTTTGTGGGACTTTTACCCGACGTTGAGATAAAATGACATCCCAAGCCCTGTCGCCCAATGAATCCAATAGGGTTTATAAGCATGGACGGTCCGACAAGCACCGTTTTGCCTGGGCAGGCTTAGATCCTCTGAGCGGTTTACCAGTACTCGTGTGCGGTCGGTGTCAGCTCTGCATGGACGCATCATGCAGCCCATCAATTTCTTCAAGCCCCGATGGGCGGGGGCCGGGTAGCGTAAGTATGATTGAAGTTGGCATCAGAAGCTAGACAAGGTGGTTCCCTTTGACAATACAGAGAAAGGGTCAGGTCCTAGTGCACCTTACGGAGATGGACCGTCTCAGTCTAACTTACAATGCTTCGCGGTGACAAAAGGTGGTTCCTAGTACCCTAGTACTGCTTTTCACACCACCTTTATGCAGTACTAAGTCTGACAACACCTCCATACCCCTATCAGACTTCTCATGTTGAAAGATACCTTTCTATTGAAAAAATTCCCATTCTCAAGATGATCATTCTGAACAAGTTTGATGAAGACTGGACGAAAACTGCAGCATAAAGTGTTCACAAGGTTTACAGTGATTATATATTGACCCGGCATCACAGGTTGAGAGCGTACAGTACACTTAACCCGGATGTTCCGATCGGTATAGTGGACAGATCCTTGTTCTAATATGTCGGGTAAGTTTCGGAATGTTTATTTTTGTGTTCTAAAATCATTAATCATGAGAATTTCAACTTCATACCAGCAGTTCGGGAAGCATAACATAAAGTATTTTCGACATGCTATCTTGATTCTCTGTTTATTGCTAAAATTTCTTTTATTTACACAATGTCATTTGTTTTATAGAAAATCATTATCCTACTTTCGATTTCAAACGCTGCACCGGTACAATTTAACCAAACTTTGCCAACAACCTTACATGAAACGACTGTATTTGCATTTTAACTATTTTATGATGTATTTCGGGTCATCTTTTATCAATAATACTAAACATCTTGTCATGTAAGGACAATGTTTCAAAGAAAACGATAGAGGGGTCAAAAAACGGGTTTGTATCGCATGTCGCAAAACTGATTTCCGTGTTATATAGTGTGTCCTGATAATACTATAGAGCGATTTCGATATTTTCGTAGGAGGTTAGCTATTTTTGTTTTCTGAAATGTGGAAATTTGGCATATACACACTTTTTTCAGCGTGTTCTTCATGCTGTCTCAGATGAAACACAAAACATGACAAAATGATTGCGCCCAACGAAGATTCAGGACTCAGATCAGCTTGCGCATCCACCAAGTCTGATCAGATTCTTCGCTGTGCGTTTGATGGATAGCTTACTATTGGATTTTTCTTCACACGAGCAACGAAGAGAAGACTCTGATCAGACATGCTGTCTCAACCTTGTGAACAAATTATGCCAAGTATCATTAATATATACCAAAGGGTTTTGGAGCTATGGCCATCACAAGGTTATTTTGTCAAGGGAGGTTACTCAAAAACCAGTGCATCAAGAGTCGTGGTTCTTGCCCGTGACAGGCTTGCTTAACATCATGCACTATTGTACCAAGTACCATCAACGTGTCTCGAAGAGTGTTGAAGATATGGCGATCACAAGATAGTCATACAATTTTATTAGAAGTGGAGATAACTCAATTTCCATCATAACCATGGCACCCAGAGTTGTGGTTCTTGAGCATGGTATGCCGTCTCAACCTTGTGAACAATTATGCCAAGTATCATCAATATATCTCAAAGGTTTTGGAGTTAAGTCCATCGCAATGTTATTTTGTCAGGGGACAAAAACCAGTGCACCAAGTGTCGCGGTTCTTGCACATGACAGGCTTGCTTAACCTCATGTACAACAGTACCAAGTACTTTCAACATGTTTCGAAGAGTGAAAAATTGTGCCTAGTTTCATCAAAATATCTCGAAGGGAATTGGAGTTATAGCGATCACAAGATAGTAATTCTACTTTTGGAAGGGGAGATAACTTAAAAAACATGGTACCCAGGGTTGTTGTTCTTGCCCATGAAACGCCGTCTCAACATCGTTTACAATTTTGTCAAGTATCAGCAATATATCTCGAAGTGTATTAGAGTTAAGGCGATCACAAAATTGTCATTCTATATTATTGGAAGGGGGTGGGGGGACTAAAAAATCGTTGCATCCAGAGTTGTGGCTCATTTGCGTTACAGGCCGTCTCAACATTGTTTACCATTGTGCCAAGTATCGTTAATATATCTTGAAGGGCATTGGAGTTATGGCCATCACATGATTGCGTTTACGTATGGACGAACATACTTTGTCGTCCGACAACCGGACGGACGGACGGACGGACGGACGGATGCCAAGCCGATCGCTATATCCCCGAACCTATTCGGTCGGGGTATAAAAAGGAGACAGACTGGCCCACAGCTCTTCATTTTATTTGTATAAATGTATTGAGTTGCATTTCGGTGCATTCTGATCAGCGTATTTGCTATGCGCTATGTGGATGAAGAGAGACGCGTGACGATGCGGCTCATTTTGTTAAATATTTCATACCTGAAGACAGTCCTCGAAGGCTGGCTCCTTTGACTGCTAATCTGTAGTGCTCTTAACATGCTAAAAGTGCAATTATGCAATTTCTCCAAGATTTCGGTAATTTATAGGTAATTTTTTTTAACGTAGCTTTGCTATTGTTTAAGCATTATCATCTGATTGCGTAGAAAAATATTGCAATGTACCTTTGAATAACTTACACACATTAATTGCGACATCTCATATAGTCAAAACAAAGAATCTACAGTAAATATGAGACACACCATGCAGTCAGAAAATTTTTGGGATGGTCAGTCTTACTCCTCGTGTGATTTCGTATGGAATTCTAGAGGCACTTATTTTGAGTATAACTCATTATACATTATTACTCTATCTTAAAACTGTCTTAAAATATTTTTTTTCAATCAAAGCCCTCGATTGCTAGATTTTTCTGGTCACAGGTGAGGCGTGATTCTTATAAACGCTAGTGATTTGCAGTTGACAAAATAGATTTACAGCATAGAAAACGACATCTTGCCGTGTCCAAAGATGGTCAGTATGGAAAACAAAATAAATAAACCACACTTACCAAGTTGTTTATGTACAAACAATTAAATGCACACATAAAGAAGACAGACTACGCATACACCTTCAAGGTCATAACAAAAGACAAGGATCCGTCCACTTTACAGATCAGAACATCCAAGTTAAATGTACTGTACGCTCCCAACCTGTGGGCAGGACCTATAGAAGAACTCGACAGAAATATTGTCAAGATGGTCATTCTGAGCAAGTCTGATGATAATTGGACCAAAACTGTGGCCTTACGAGTGTTCACAAGGTTATCCCATGATAAGACCAACTGACCTACTTTCTGACCCAACATTACCCAAATTTGAACAAGGCCTAGATATTGTCAAATGATCTTTCTGAGCAAGTTTGACGAAATTGGACCAAAACTGTAGCCTCTGGAGTATTAACAATGTGTTTCTATGATTTGACCTTCTGACCTATTTTTGCCAGACAATCCCCATATTCAAAAGTGACCAAGAAATTGTCAAGATGATCATGTGAGCAAGTTTGATGATGATTGGACTAAACCTGTGGCCTTTAGAGAGTTCACAAGGGTTCTGTCTATTATTTGAACTACTGACCTACTTGTTGATCAGACATGGCCCATACTCAAACTTGACCGGGATGTCAAGATGATAATTTTAAGCAAGCTTAATGCTTGAACCAAATCTCTGGCCTCACGAGTGTTAACAAGTTTTTTGTTTTTGTTTTTCTATGATATGACCTACTGATCCACTTATGAATTGACATGATCCATATTCGAACTTGACCCAGATATTGTTAGATGGCTCATTGAATATTCTATTTATTGGCGGAGAAAGATGTAATCAATATTGCAATAAGTAAGAAATATACTCTGCAGTTTGGCAGATAGCCTCCATAGCTCAGTGGTTAGAGCACTGGTCTTGTAAACCAGGGGTCGTGAGTTCGATCCTCACTGAGGGCTGTTGAGGTCAAACATTTTTAGTTTCTATGATTCGACCTACAGACCTTCATTTTGACCCAACATGACCCATATAAAAACTTGATCGAGATATTGTCAAAATGATCCTTCTGAGCCGTTTTGATTATGACGACAAATATCTTGGCACCCAGAAGGTTCCCGAGTTTTATCTATTTGACCTACAAAACCTAGTTTTGATCCGACATGACGCACGTATAAACAAGGCAGAGATATTGTCATGATGATCATTCTGAGCAAGTCTGATGATGATTGGACCAAAACTGTGGCCTAACGAGTGTTTATAACGTTATCATATCATAAAACCTACTGACCAAAACTGTGGCCTATAGAGAGTTCACAAGGGTTTTGTCTATGCTTTGATCTACTGACCTACTTGTTTATCAGACATGACCCATATTCAAACTTGACCGGGGTATATTGTCAAGATGATAATTTTAAGCAAGCTTAATGGTGCTTGAACCAAACTTGTGGCCTCACGAGTGTTGACGAGTTTTTTTTCCCTAAGATTAGACCTACTGACCCACTTTTGAATTGACAGGATCCAAATTCGAACTTGACCCAGACATTGTTTGAGTGCTCACTGGATATTCTATTAATTGGTGGAGAACGATTTAATCAATATTGCAATAAGTAAGAAATATACTCTGCAGTTTGGCAGATAGCCTCCATAGCTCAGTGGTTAGGGCACTGGTCTTGTAAACCAGGGGTCATGAGTTCGATCCACACTGGGGGCTGTTGAGGTCAAACATTTTTTGTTTCTATGATTCGACCTACAGACCTTCATTTTGACCCAACATGACCCATATAAAAACTTGATCGAGATATTGTCAAAATGATCCGTCTGAGCCGTTTTGATTATGACTACAAACCTAGTTTTGATCCGACATGACCCATGTTTAAACAAGGCCGAGATATTGCCATGATGATCATTCTGAGCAAGTCTGATGATGGTTGGACCAAAACTATGGCCTTACGAGTGTTCACAAGGTTATCCCATGATAAAACCTATTGACCTTCTTTTCTGACCCATATTCGAACAAGGCCTATATATTATCAAATGATCTTAGCAAGTTTGACGATAATTGGACCAAAACTGTGGCCTTTGGAATTTTGACAATGTGTTTGTATGATTTGGCCTACTGACCTATTTTTGACCCGACAAGACCCAAATTCAAAAGTGACCAAGAATTTATCAAGATGATCATTTGAGCAAGTTTGATGATGACTGGAGCAAAACTGTGGCCTATTGAGAGTTCACAAGGGTTTTGTCTATGCTTTGATCTACTGACCTACTTGTTTATCCGACGTGACCCATATTCAAACTTGACCGGGATATATTGTCAAGATGATCATTTTAAGCAAGCTTAATGGCGCTTGAACCAAACTTGTGGCCTCACGAGAGTTGACGAGTTTTTTTTTTATGATTTGACCTACTGATCCACTTTTGAATTGACATGATCCAGATATTGTCAAGATGATCATTTTGAGACAATATGATGGCCATTGAACCGAAAAGGTGGCCGCTAGAGTGCTCACAAGGATTTTATGTATTGGTGGAGAAAGATTTAATCAATATTGCAATAAGTAAGACATATACTTTGCAGTTTGGCAGATAGCCTCATTACCTCAGTGGTTAGAGCACTGGTCTTGTAAACCAGGGGTCGTGAGTTCGATCCTCACTGGGGGCTGTTGAGGTCAAACATTTTTTGTTTTGTTTTTTTATTTGACCTGCAAACTTCAGACTTGACCGAGATATTATCAAAATAATCCTTCTGAGCCGTTTTGATTATGACGACAAAAACTTTGGCCGCTAGAGTGCTCGCAAGGTTTTATATTGGATATTTTATTTATTGGTTTGGAAAGATTTAATCAATATTGCAATAAGTAAGAAATATACTCTGCTGGGGGCTGTTGTGGTCAAGCATTTTTTATTTCTATCATTTGACCTACTGGCCTAATTTTTGACCTAACATGACCCATATTCAAATGTAACCGAGATATTGTCAAAATTATCCTTCTGAGCGGTTTTGATTATGACGACAAAAACTTTGGCCCCCAGAGGGTTCACAAGGTTTATTTATGATTTGATCTACAAAACCTATTTTTGATCTGACATGACCCACGTTTAAACAAGGTCGAGATATTGCCATGGTAATCATTCGGAGCAAGTCTGATGATGATTGGACCAAAAGTTTGGCCTTACGAGTGTTCATAAGGTTATCCCATGATAAGACCTACTGACCTTCTTTCTAACCCAAATTGACTCATATTCGAACAAGGCCTATATATTATCAAATGATCGTTTCGAGCAAGTTTGACAATAATTGGACCACAACTCTAGCCTCCGGAGTGTTGACAATGTGTTGCTATGATTTGACCTACTGACCTATTTTTGACCTGACAAGACCCAAATTCAAAAGTGACCAAGAAATTGTCAAGATGATCATTTGTGCAAGTTTGATGATGATTTGATAAAAACTGTGGCCTATAGAGAGTCCACAAGGGTTTTGTCTTTGATTCGATCTACTGACCTACTTGGTGATGGTGTGTTCATTGCTTCCACAGGACATTTCTTTCTAGAACATATTTAACGCCACTACAGCTGGTGTCTGGGAATGTGTGGCGGCCGTTAAAAGTCTCCCTGCCCTACATCATAGTGTAGTTTATATTTTCTTGTCCTTTGGGATCATTGATTCCGTTTTGGAATTTTGAAATATTTGAGGGTCACTGATGAGGACTTATTGGCCGAATGGGCCAGTATACGTACACTCCATATTCATGGGTTCTGTGGTATATTCCTTGCTTTCAAAGGATATTTCTTTCTAGAACATATGACCCATATTCAAACTTGACCGGGATATTGTCAAGATGATCATTTTCAGTAAGCTTAATGATGCTTGAACCAACATTGTGGCCTCACGAGTATTCACAAGCTTTTTTCTATGATTTGACCTGCTGACCCACTTTTAAATTTACATGACTCATATTCGAACTTGACCAAGATATTGTCAGAGTGATCATTATGAGCAAATTTGATGACCGTTGAACCGAAACGGTGGCCGCTAGAGTGCTCACATTTTTTTTATGTTGGGTATTCTATTAATTGGTGGAGAACGATTTAATCAATATTGCAATAAGTAAGAAATATACTCTGCAGTTTTGCAGATAGCCTCCATAGCTCAGTGGTTAGAGCACTGGTCTTGTAAACCAGGGGTCGTGAGTTCGATCCTCACTGGGGGCTGTTGTGGTCAAACATTTTTTGTTTCTATGATTTGATCTATTGACCTACTTTTTGACCCAACATGGTCCATATTCAAACTTGACCGAACTATGATCCTTCTGATTTGTTTGTTTGTATTGGAGTTTAACGGCCCAGTCAACACTATTTTAGGTCATTTTTGAGACGGTCAGTTTACTTATCTACACTTTTCCTGGACAGGCTTATATGTAAGCGGTTAACCAGTACAGTGCCGAAAATGACAACTGCCCTTCTTGAATCAGCGGAAGGGAGAGAATAACCGTAGAAAAGATTTCATGACCAATCTCCAAGAAAGAATGTTACCGACCCCGGCAGGTATCGAACCCGCATCCTCCTAATCACCAGTCAGACGCGCATCCGACTGAGCTACTGAGGCGAGTTTAATGATCCTTCTGAGCGGTTTTGATTATGACTGGACAAAACACCTTGGCCCCAGAGGGTTCACAAGCTTTATCTATGATTTGACCTACAAAACTTAATTTTGATCCGACATGACCCATGTTAGAAAAATAGAGGTCAAACATTTCTTATTTCTATCATGTGACCTACTGACCTACTATTGGACTCAACATGACCCATATTCAAACGTGACAAATATATTGTTAAAAAAAATTATCCTTCTGAGCAGTTTTGATTATGACGACAAAAACTTTGGCTCCCAGAGAGTTCACAAAATTTATCTATGATTTGACCTACAAAACCTAGTTTTGATCCGACATAACTCACGTTTAAACAAGGCCGAGATATTACCATTATGATCATTCTGAGCAAGTCTGATGATGATTGGACCAAACTGTGGCCTTACGAGTGTTCATAACGTTATCCCATGACAAGACCTACTGACCCACTTTCTGACCCAACATGACCCATATTCGAACAAGGCCTATATATTATCAAATGCTCCGTTTCGAGCAAGTCTGACGATAATTGGACCAAACATCTAGCCTCCGGAGTGTTGACAATTCGTTTGTATGATTTGACCTACTGACCTATTTTTGACCCGACAAGACCCGAATTCAAAAGTGATCAAGAAATTGTCAAAATGATGATTTGTGCAAGTTTGATGATGATTTGATGAAAACTGTGGCCTATAGTGAGTTTACAAGGGTTTTGTCTATGATTTGATCTACTGACCTACTTGGTGATCAGACATGACCCATATTCAAACCTGAGCGGGATATTGTCAAGATGATCATTTTAAGCAAGCTTTATGATGCTTGAACCAAACCTGTGGCCTCACGAGTGTTTATAAGGTGTTTTTTTTCTATGATTTGACCTACTGACCAACTTTTGAATTGACATGATCCGTATGCGAACTTGGCACAGATATTGTCAAGATGAAAATTATGAGCAAAGATGACCATTGTACCGAAAAAGCGGCCGCTATAGTGCTCACAAAGGAAGATTTAATCAATATTGCAATAAGTAAGAAATATACTTTTCCAATTGGCAGATAGCCTCCATAGCTCAGTGATTAGAGCACTGGTCTTGTAAACCAGGGGTCGTGAGTTCGATCCTCACTGGGGGCTGTTGTTGTCAAACATTTTTTATTTCTATGATTTGACCTACTGGCCTACTTTGTAACCCAACATGACCCATATTCAAAATTGACCGAGATATTGTCAAAATGATCCTTCAGAACGGTTTTGAATATGACTGGACAAAACACTTTTGCCCCATTTGTCTATGATTTGACCTACAATCCGACATGACCCATGTTGGAACAATATATTGCCATGGTGATCATTCTGTGTAAGCTTGGTGATGGTTGGACCAAAACTATTGCCTCCAGAATGTTCACAATGTTTTTTCTATTATTTGACCTATTGACCTACTTTTTGACCGACATGACCCATATTCGCACTTGACCGAGATATTGAAAAGATTTTCATTCTGAACAAGTATGATGATGATTTCACCAAAACGGCACTCAAGGTTTTTCTACAATTGGACCTTCTGACCTTTTTTTAACCAGACATGTCCCAAATTCAAACTTGTACAAAATATAGATTGTCAAGATGGCCATTCATAGCAAGTCTGGTGATGACTGGACCAAACCTGTGGACTCTAGTGTGCTCACAATGTTTGATTTGACCTACTGGCCTACTTTTTGACAAGACATGACCCATGTTCGATCTTTTCAAAGATATTGTCATGATTAAAATTCTGAACAGGATTGATGATGATGAACTCTTGAGTGCTCGCAAGGTTTTTCTATAATTTGACCTTCGACCTACTGTCTGATCCGACATGAGCCAAATTCGAACTTGACCGAGACAAAGTCATGATAATCAATCTGAGCAAGTTTGATGATGATTGGACCAAAACTGTGGCCTCCAGAGTGCTCACAAGAAAAGATTACGCACGCATGACGCACGACGACACGGGGCATAGCACGGTCACAAAACAAAGTCAAACAGTGTTTGTATACTGTTCACATGAGTCTCGTCACGTGAACGTCAGTCAGTATCATTACGCAAACACGCCTAATCAAATACATTGTAAACTTTTCCACGAAAAAATGAAAAATTTCAGATGAAAAATTGTGATCTGTTTCTTATTTCTGCTCAAAATATAAATTGAGGATACACATTAGAACCGCCGATGAGGCGGTTTTAACGAGTTTCCACAATCTATATTTTAGAGCAGAAATAGGAAAATAAGGTGTACCCTTGTAAACCCCAGTTTCACAATATAAAAGTGGGGTTCAAGGGGGGTAGAATTTTACAGGTGTGCTAACTTGATGTCAGGTTTTCACATGACGTTGCACATGAGTTTTCTTATGTCCTAATAAACACTTTACCTGTACATAAGACTGACATGATTAATCAGATTATCGATTATTCAATCGATAAATTCCACAAGAATGATTGTCATTACTGATTTACTTGGAATCGATTATTTCATAGGTGGAATTTACTACCCAAAGCTGTGCCTAAAATAGCTGTATGAGTGGCAAACAGTGCAGACCCAGATGAGACGCCGCGTTCTGCGCCGTCGCATCTGGGTCTACACTGTTTGCTCAGGTATGTCTGCTTAAATACATATGGCAAGGTACAGCATATGGTAGGAGTCATGCTCAGACAGAGAGCGAGACAGGTAAAATTATAACCAACTCTTCAGTGATTACTAATCGATTATCGATCACAATGACAGGAATGAAAATCGATTATCGTTTCAGCTCCGATTATCCAGCCTTACCTGTACACTCGTCAACATCCTCTGTACATTTCAGACCCGTATATCCAGAAACACAACCTCTACAATGGGGGAGCCCAGTGGCACCAGTACACACGATATTGGGGTCACATGGGCCGTAGCACAAGTAACCTTTTGGACAGTTCTGGTTTGGCAAGCAAGGGTCATCTTCAGTGCAGTTCAAACCTGTAATATATTAACACTTATCACGGGCCTCCTTGGCTTAATTCGTAAGAGCGCTGACTCATAATCATTAGGTTTCTCACCGCTGTGGCTCGAGCGTCACTCGGGTCACATGCCAGTGAGACCCCACCCAAGTTCTGTTTTTTTCCTGGGTACTCATGTCTTCGCCCATCTCTGATTAACGACCGGTTCGTAATAAGTGAAATAAGCTTGAAAGGGACGTAAAACCAAAATCGAAAAAACAAAATGATAATTATAGCACTTACGGTATCATAAAGTTTCTTTGTAAGAACCCACGACATACCATCTAGTTAGCAAGTCCGTGCCTTGAATGAACACCTCTCTGCCAACCGACTTAATATTCTATTGGTCAAAAATGGAGTATACATATTTTATTTTCTTTACATACATATTGTGGGGACGCATTAGAACGGACTCATTAATAAAACCAACAATCTATATTAGAAAATAGCCAATATGAATATGCCTCGAACGTCCCCGTGATAAATGGGACGCAGACCCAGATTAGCATTACGAAAACACGTTGCCAAGTACGTTGTAACCTTGATCGCCGAAAAAATGAAAATTTTAAGATGAAAAATTGTGATATTTTTTCTTATTTCTGCTCAGCATATAGATTGTGGGTACTCGTTAGAACAAAGTACTCCCCCTTTAACGAAACCTATACAGGTCCGTGAAATGAACAAATGCATTGAATATTGAGACAATTTGGGTTTACAGGGGTTTACATTCTTTTTCTTATTTTTGCTTCAAGACATAGGTTGTGGGTACTCATTATAATTGTCGCAATGAGGCGGTTATACGAGCACCAACAACCCATGTCTGTGTTATAAAAAAAAAACAAGCATCACGAATTTTCTCCAGAAAAGTAACCATTTTGGAGATATGAAAGAATGCATTGTCACACGGAGTATTATCGCAATGTACATCTTTTCATTACGAAAACACGCCTATACAAATACATTGTGACCTTTATCGCTGAAAATATGAAAATTTTAAGATGAAAAAAATTGTGATATTTTTCATATTTCTGCTCAAAATATAGATTGTGGGTACTCGTGAGAACCGCCTCATCGAGGCGGTTCTAACGAGCACCCACAATCTATGTTTTAGAGCGGAAATTAGGAAAATAAGGTTCACCCCCATAAACCCCAGTTTTACTAAATGTAAGTGGGGTTCAAGGGGGTCAAAATTATATAGGCGTGTTTTCGTGATGTTAACCCCTTTGGTATCTATCGGAGACAATGGAATATCATCATGAATGCACGCCAAATTTTCTGACCGTCTTGAACCCCACATTTATAAGTAAACCTTTGGTTTACAGAGGTAAATCCTTTTTTTCGTATTTCTGCTCTAAAATATAGATTGTGGGTACTCGTTAGAACCGCCTCACCGAACATTTTAAGATGAAAAATTGTGATACTTTTCTAATTTCTACTTAAAATATAGATTGTATGCAGAAATAAAAGAAAATAAGGTTTACCTCTGTAAACCCCAGTTTTACTTTATAAAAGTGGGATTCAAAGGGGTCAAAATTATACAGGCGTGTTTTCGTGATAACTTACCTTACTCGTATTTTTACATGCAAATGCCTGAAATAAATACTTTTTAAACCATCTATGTATCAGGACATTAAACACAAGTATTTAAATCACAGATGCTCCCAGGCTTTGTTTAAAAAAAAAAAAAAAAAAAAAAAGAAATAAAATAATTATCATAGATCTTTACGCACCAAGCATTTTTGTGTTGGGTGTGCATGTTGTCAGTTTAATAAGCTGATTACAAATTGAACTTGAGTTTGTTTGAGGGTGTGAGTATCACGTTAATGCACGTATGTCCTTTAAAATCCCCAATTTACATAGAGGAAAGTGGGATTTACAAGCGAAACATTTTTGTTCTTGTTGCAAAATGGAATACCACGACAACATGTCCACGTGAAGCTGTGCATTCGTTCGCATCATCAACTAGAATGATATTTTACTTTTACTCCAAACAAAGGTTGTTGGGTACTCGTTAGAACCGCCTCTGAGGCGGTTCTAACGAATACCCACAACCTATGATTTGGAGCAGAAATAAGAAAATAATATATACCCCTAGTAAATTCCAATTTTCTCCATACAGGGGTGTTCAATAAAGGGTCTTGTTAACGTGATGCTAAGTACAGATATCACTGGCGGGGTCCTAAACGGGGACTTTGGCTTTTTAGTGTAACCCTTCTCTTGCTGAATATTCATTTAAGCCACACCCATTTCTGTCTATCAACCAATCAAATTACTTGATGTAATTGATTGCTACAAATTCAAAAACTGAATGCCAAACAGTGTAGATCCTGATCAGATGGCTTCTGCAGAAGCCATCTGATCTGGATCTACACTGTTTGCAAAGATAGGGGTTGTCGTGAACAGCAAGATAAGGGTTAACATTTAAATTCCGATACTGTCAGCACTTTAATTCCTGTACTGAGTGAGTGTTTGAGTTTTACATCTCACCAATAGCTACGGTCATACGGAGACGGGACCTCGGTTTAAAGACTCATCCGAAACTTTGGAGAAGCCCGGGATCGATCCTGCGACCCCTGGTTTACAAGGCGAGTAGAATAACCACTACACCACAGAGGCTTCTGAAATTAATTCCTGTACTCTCGGGAAACAGTGTGTACCCTGATCAGACTCCACAATGTGCGGCATCTTGTCAGGGGCTACACAATTGCCAAACCAAACACACGAGTCCAGTCTTTATATTTATCGGCCTGACCTAACAAGGGAAAAGAAAAAAAACATGGTGCGTTACCTGGATTTCAAGAAGCCTCCGTGGTGTAGTGGTTTTGCTACTCGCTTTGTAAACCAGGTCACAGGATCGACTTCGAGCTTCGCCAGACTTTCGGATGAGTCTTTAAACCGAGGTCCCGTCTCCGTATGACATTTGCTTTTGGTGAGACGTAAAACTTAAACACGCACGCAATCACTCATTCACTTACTAACTCACCTGGATTTCAACATGATCAGAGGCTGTGTTTGACAAAAAATCGACCAAAGGAATCATGTGATGCCGTTTTCTCAGTTTTAATAGTTTCTTGGTGTACATTCAAACTTTGGCGGTAATTAACCTTGACAGTTACATGCGCACGGTGATAAGGTTCAACGAAAGAAACAAAAATAATTAACCCATTATGTACGGGAAACCCTTAAACAGGATACTGCCAAAAAGTGCAGATCCAGATCAGACGCCACAGAGCACACTGTTTGATCAGGATCTACACTGTTTGCAAATAAATTTCAACAATTTTCCAAATATTTTAAGATATCACAACCCGACACTCATAAACTCTCTTGCTATTGATTCCATTCAGTACAAAATAAATTAAAATAATGAATAGTTATGGCAGATGCATGCAAGGAAAAGAATCATTTGAGCTCCGCCAAGCGAATTTGTGTCTTCGAGCATTCCGTCGTGACAAATTTTAACTGCGCATGCCCAGTCATTCAGAGGGGCCAGGTATATAGCTTTCTGTCTGAAGGTTCCTCTTGATTCACTGCTTGTATGAGCGAGCAGCGAAGGTTCTGGCGAGACTGCGCGGATGCGCAGGCTCGCCTGAACCTTCGCTGCTCGCATACGCGATAAGTACCAAAATCGCTTGACGGGGCTCATTTATTCATATGGATACTGTATGATGATGATCTGTTGAGGCGGTTCAAACCGTTTAACCCATTGTATACTAGTAGACTCTTCCATTGCTAGATGTTGGACAAGTACATTTGTCATATAAGGGGTGTCAGGCCTATGTTTGCGGGTTTTTTTATCTTTTTTTCTTGGAAAATTCTGTTAGCAAATAGTGCAGTTCCTGATCAGACGCGCGTCTGATCTTGGCCTACGCTGTTTGCCAAGGTACCACTTTAAGTGTTTCCCGCATACAATGGGTTAAAGTAAGAAGAATAGCAGAAAAAGGTAATTTTAAAGCATTGTTAACCCAATGTTGCAAAAAAAAAAAAAAAAAAAAATAAATAAATAAAATTGCTTTACTGCAGTCTGCGGTCTTCAATCTGGGACATCGTTAATACCTCCTACATTCAGTTTATATTGCAAAACAAACGCGCTAGTTCATTTCAATTTTTGTTTGATTTGGCGTTTAACGTCCCCATCAACACTGTATAGGTCATTTTGGAGACGTTGCTTCCAATTTTTGGGACTTTTACCCGACAATGAGATGAACCGACATCTCAGTCCCTGTCGCCCAAAGAAACCAATAGGGTCTACAAGCATGGACGGTCCGCGACTCCCACCGCTTTACCTGGGCAGACTTAGATCCTTTAAGCGGTTTACCAGTGCTCGTGTGCGGTCGATTTCAGCTCTGCGTGGAAGCATCATGCAGCCCATCTATTTCTTCAAGTCAAAATCGACGGGGACAAAGCTCATGTGAAAAGGGTACTTATCTCATATGCGAGCAGCTCGGACTCTGGTGAGCCTGCGCATGCACCTTTGCTGCTCGCTGACATTTCATTGCTCCTACATGTACCAAGATCATAAAATACGCCTGTATAATTTTGACCCCTTATACTCTTATATTATGAAGTTAAACTGGGGTTTACGGGGGTATTTTTTTCTTAATTATTCTCTTCAGCATAGAGTGTGGGTACTCGTTAGAACCGAGGCGGTTCGAACGAGCACCCACAATCAATGTTTTGAGCAGACATACCAAACATATCAGAACTTTTTATCTGAAAATTGTCCATTTTTGGTGGTAAACCTTTCAATATATATTAAAATCGGCGTCTTTTCGTAAAGAAGACCTATTACAGTGTAGTTTCTGCGTATGTGCATGTGCATTTGAAGAATTTTTATGAGCTGTTTTTCCCCATAAACAGCCTATTGCATTTGTTACAGATTCACATGACTTTAGTATGGGACATTTCTCAGGCTGTGCTAGGAGTGTAGGCTGAGATTGACCAGTGATGTTCGGAACAAGCTTGATATATACCTGTGTTGTTCGCGAAGTTTATCATATTTTCTTGCACACCAGACAATAGACTTGCCCAAGTCTGTTAATTAGGTGTCCATTGTAGAAATAATTGTTTACAAAAAATAGAAAATAAATACATTGTAAATGAATACAGTCTTTTATGAAAATTGTGAAATTAACATTCATAGATGAAGACCAAAGAGACTTTTACATATTTTTTGTTTAAAGGGACTTTCATTTAAAAATAAAAAATGTAAATGTAGGGACTTGGGCAAGTCTAACCAGACAAGGAAATCCGTGATTTTACCCTGGGATAGAAATTCATGTTCTGACCCTGGTGTTCCGACCCAAACTCGAATATAATCGCGTGCTTGATAAATGCACTGGTTGATTACGATCTGGTATGCGCCGTCGTTAAGGTTGACGTCACAGCACGTTACGTGACGTCACTAAACATTCCTGCGGTGTCAACACAATATGGCGGACGTTGGTAACCGAAGTGACTGCAGCATTAAAATTCGCACTAAGAAATGGAAGGTATGCAAGAAAAAGAATCCAATATGGGTGTGAGGGGTGGATAGAAAAATCCGTCCCTCGGGATCACTGTCCGGCATCACTCGGCAAGCCTCGTGATGCCGGACAGTGACCCTCGGGACGGATTTTTGCCATCCAGCCCTCACACCCATATAAGATTCTTATATTCTTTGGAGCTTCTGATACACGTACATATAGCAGTTTTTCAGCTGTACTTGTGACGACATTTATTTGTCATTCTAATTCTAAAGTTCGGGCCTTTGCGGCCTAGTGGGTTAAAGCGCTGACTCTTAATCATAAAGGTCAACCAAAGATCATCATTTGAACAAACTTAGATGGGTCCAGTCCGTTAGGTTGCATTCCACGTTTCAAGATCATAGGCTGTTTGGTTCCTAAGAAGAAGATTTTTAAAGGTTTTTACCATATATTAGCATGGCGGCCATCCTGATCATGTGACCAAGATCCCATGAACAAACTTTCATTCTAATTTGGTTTCAATTGTCCCAGCAGTTTCCGAGGAGATGTCCTTTGAAAATGTTGAGCTAAAAGCACTGTGGACTGCAGAGGCATGGCGTCTTCATTTGAAATATATTGAAAACTTTACCACCACAAAATGACAAATTTCGGATAAAAATTCTCATATTTATCATATTTGACCTCTAAACATTGATTGTGGGTGCTCGACAAAAGCGCCTCGATGAGGCGATTTTAACGACTAAAACACTGCTTGTTGGTGCTCGTTAGACCCGCCTTGGTTCTAATGAGTACATACAATCTAAGTTTTTAAGCAGAATTTAGAAATGATAAATACCCTTTAAATCACAGTTTTATTGCATAAAAGTGTGGTTTGAGGGGATCAAAATTATATAGGCGTGTTTTCGTGTTGTTGTTGGCAGCAATGCAAAGGTTTCCTTGAAATGTCTGCGAGCAGCATAGATGTATGCGCGGGCCCGCAAGAGTCCCAGCTGCTCGCATGTGAGATAATAACCCTTTTCACATGTGATGGCTCAAATATTAAATGCATTAAATGTACTTTCATGTATTATAACATCGCAATCATTACGAGAACACGCCTTTATAATTTTGACCCCCTCATACCCCATTTTTAGATAGTAAAACTGGGGTGTAAGGGGGTATATATTATTTTTCTAACATAGATTGTTGGTACTCGATAGAACCGCCTCGTCGAGGCGGTTCTATCGAGTCCCCGCAATCTATGTTTTGAGCAGAAATTATAAAAATATCACAGTTTTTCATCTTAAAATGTCTACTTTTTTTTCCAAAAAAATTGGCAATATATTTGTATAGGCGTGTTTTCGTACGAACGGACCAGTCAGTGGGTCTGTTTAGAATACAGGTATAGCTTTTACCAAAAGCTAGGTCTACGCTTAGCACATATTGAATGCGAATGTCAAGAGTTATATCCCAGAAATGAGTTTTATACAATTAACTGTCTTTGGCAATATTCTCATTGCCAGTCTGCACCAAGGATCATGCCGACTGAAATATAATGTCTGAAATGTCGAAGTAGCAAATGCTATAATTTTGTCAAAGGTACTTTTTCATCTTTAAAGAAAGGCACATGTGCAACTTTGATATGCTTGTAGCATCTTTTCAATGAAATGCTTGAAAGCTGTTGGAGAAGTTAAGTAGACAACTTTCCTACACTTTATAGAAGACTAATTAAAGATTAACCTAAACATTTTTCTAACAGCGAGGCATGTTGTTTTAGCTCACCAGAGCCGAAGGCTCCTGGGATGCTTATAGGATTGGCAGTGGTCCGTCATGGTCGAGATGTTGTAGATGCATATCATGTATTAGCCTGTACAAATATGACAGGTGATAGCAATTCTGAGCCAGAGCTCTGCCCGTGGGCCTCTTTTTGTGTCAAAGCTGATACTTGTTATGTGCCGCTTTTTTATTCTTCTGAAAGCTAATGCTTGTTGTTGTATAAAATATAAATGTCAACCTGCATCGTTGGTAATTAATGGCTGTACTTCCGCGTTAAACCCAGTGTCTATAAAATGTAGAAGGTATCAACTATAGGGAGCTTTCCACTAAATGTTTTCCATAGGCGACAATAGTAACCTTTTACCTGCTCCCACAAAAACTACACGTACAAAACTTTTCAAACCTTACTTGTTTATAGAGCCATCCTAGCCCAACAAGTTAATGAGAAAAAATCCACATGTTGATCTGCTGCTTTTCAAGTTTTGTTTACCTACTAGAACGGAGTAAATACAAACCAACATTTTTAAAGGAGGGGTGACCATATAAAATCAGGAAAATTTTCTTTGAGCTTGCAGATATATTTATGAAACACGCAACATTTTAATCCCTTATCCTATCACACGCAACATTTTAATCCCTTATCCTATCATTTTCTCACATTGAAATAAAACATGGGATATATATCCAATGGAAGCAAGTCTGGTATTTAGAATGCAACTAAAAGCTCGGCCCCAAAGTACGAAAGAGCATTAGGGCCAGGTATACTTCTTTTTCTTTTGATAGGTATCTCGAATTTCGACTTAGTATCTCGAAATTTCGACTTAGTAACTCGAAATTTCGACTTATTAACTCGAAATTTCGACTTAGTATCTCGAAATTTCGACATAATAACTCGAAATTTCGACTTAGTATCTCGAAATTTCGACTTATTAACTCGAAATTTCGACTTAGTATCTCGAAATTTCGACTTAGTATCTCGAAATTTCGACTTAGTAACTCGAAATTTCGACTTAGTATCTCGAAATTTCGACATAATAACTCGAAATTTCGACTTATTAACTCGAAATTTCGACTTAATAACTCGAAATTTCGACTTAGTATCTCGAAATTTCGACTTACAAGATATTAAGTCCTATACACACAGTTAATGTTAAACACCCACGTTTCATTATACCCCAGCTTTGAAAACAAGTTTACATCAAGCAGATTATGCAAATTATGTGATAACATTGTGAGACTATGGTCATTATCGGCTTACTTGTATCGTGTAAACGCCAATGACCTTTCTCGGTGTATTTTGTCACATGTTCTTTCATTCTTCTTTCTCTCTATATTGACCAATGTTAATTTTATCAAAGATTTCTCAAGAACTATAAAACTAGAAGCCCAAAACATATGTATCATGTAAGAGTCAGAGGGTTTTCTGTCTCATCAGGACGTCGCGCATTCAATCCCGTTTCACGGGCCCGCCCATCGGGGCTTGAATAAATGGATAGGCTGCATAGTGCCTCAACGCAGAGCTGAATTCCGACCGCACACGAGTACTAGTAAATCGCTTAGAGGAGGTAAAGCGGTGCGAGTCGGACCGTCCATGCTTATAAACCCTATTGGTTTCATATTGGTTTCATAAGGCGACAGGGCGGCCTCCGCCCATCGGGACTTGAAGAAATATATGGGCTGCATGATGCTTCCACGCAGAGCTGAATCCGACCCGCACACGAGTACTGGTAAACCGATTAGAGGATCTAAGCCTGCCCAGGCAAAGCGGTGCGCAAGAGTCGGACCGCCCATGCTTATAAACCCATTTGTTTCATTGGGCAACAGGGCATGAGATGTCATTTCATCTCAATGCCGGGTAAAAGTCCCACAAAATTGGAAGCAACGTCTCCAAAATGACCTTTACAGTGTTGACGGGGACGTTAAACCTCAAATCAAACAATTAGTGCGACATGGCTTGAGAAGTCATTTCATCACAACGTTGGGTAAACGTCCCACAAAAGTGGAAGCAACGTCTTCAAAATGACCTATACAGTGTTGACGGGGACATTAAACCTCAAATCAAACAAACAAATTCAACCCCGTTTCAGTAAAATACAAACGGGCTAAAAGTCATATTTGACAGTTTTTGTTCGGTAGCAAACTTTCACATCGTGTGCTGTAAAAATCATTTATAGATCAAAGCACTGACAGCACTGTTGGGTCGATTGTCTTCGAGTGTGGATTTCTGGTCTCTTATGGCTAGCCGTAACTTTTAAAAGTTATGGTTTCCCATAACTTTCTCATGATATCATTTTCATTGCCAAAATGATGTTTTCTATGCTCTGCTGAAGTTAGTTGAATTAACTGTTGATCCCCACTGGTTGCCTCTGAAACTACTTGATTCTCTCTGCAAAGGACACCTTGACTACCAATCGGCATCCCTATTTTAATGCTTCAAAATGGCTGAACAATTGGCGGAAAACATGGAATTAAATGATAAGATTTGATAATAAAATGTGCATGTTTTCATGAAAAATGAGCATCTGAATGCTATTAACCAAGTAGTTTAATGTGAAGTTAATTGATATTTCAGCATTTGGTATTGATTACGTTTTTTTTAAATGAGATTACGCTTTTCAAAAAACACGAACCTCCAACTTCCAAACAAGAATGTTACGGTTTGCCGTAACCTTTTCTGGTGGAATGTTACGGATATCCGTAACCTTATCAAATGCATGGTTTACCGTAACTTTTTTTTAAAAGGGAGGCTTTAGTGTATTGGTCATGTTGAACATGTTGATATTGTAAATTTGAACGTGCCCCGAAGTGTTTTAGCGTATATGACTATCCATCACGAAAACACGAAATTAAGAACCCCATCATTGCCTCCTGTTAAAAACTCATGGAAAACTGTAACCTTTTTTAGTCTTTCTTAAAACAACAAATTAATTATTTCTCCCTTCATTAAAGCGCCCCCTAGTGTAAAGGCTTAAGAAAAGTTATGGTTAACCGTAACTTTCAAAAAAATCATAAGTTGTGGCAAATTGTAACTTTTAAAAGTGACGGCTAGCCATAAGAGACCAGACTGTTTCGTTTATCCTTTAAATTCCTATACTATAAGCAAAATGTTTAGATTCTGATCAGACGCCGCACTTGGGTCGATTAATTATCAATTGACTAAAAGTTACTAACTACAGAAGCTTCCCGCCTTCTATTGACCTCGTGACTATCACTGACCATGTTCAAAATCCAGATCGAGCTATTTATAGCAGCGCTATAGTCTTTCCTTGTGACGTCAGTGCCCCATGTAGACTGGGCCGGGGAACATGGATATTGCAAACAGTGTAGACCCTGATCAGACGCCGGAGAAGAGAGCTTCATTAAATAACCGGTACGTTCATGGTGTAGATGGTCAGCGATAGTCACGTGGACAATAGCAGGCGAGAAGCTTCTGTAGGTTGTTACTTTGGGTCGAATGAAAAAAAATCGACCCAAAAGATGGTAAACTATGCAACACGAACACCATCACTAACTTAACAAAGCAACAACCGGACAGAAAATGCGGTATCAGAATACGTTGCGTGTTCAAAATGTATCAATTTGACAGAGCAGCAGATTCCTAGACCCTTCGTTTCATCCCATCGGTCGGACGTCGAAATTGATGGCTGGTCAGCTCTAGCCGCGCGTGTGTGTGAAGGTGGGGGAAGGGGGTCGTGGGTGTGTTCAGTGTTCTGTATTCGACGCCCAAGAATCTCCCAAATATGTTCCAGGGGCTTCTAGCTAGCAAAGCCAATGTCTCAATTCCATAACGGCGGGGTCTAGCACACATGTCCAGTGGCAAATGATTCGTTCTCAAAATGAGGCATGACTTCTGGCGCTAAACATGCAAAAATATCCAAACTCCATATTTAAACCGTGATAATGAAGTTGTGGAAAGTTGGTTATGACATCTAAGGTCTTCTTTCAACACTGAGTTGACCATAACAAGATTCCTGTCATGGCTAATCCCTATTCAGAGTTGAAAGTCACAGCGCAGATCAAAGAGTCAGTTTCGAGCTAGTATGTAGAAATTATAGTAAGTCGAAATTTCGAGATAGTAAGTCGAAATTTCGAGTTATTAAGTCGAAATTTCGAGATAATAAGTCGAAAATTCGAGATATTAAGTCGAAATTTCGAGTTACTAAGTCGAAATTTCGAGATATTAAGCTGAAATTTCGAGTTATTAAGTCGAAATTTCGAGATAATAAGTCGAAATTTCGAGTTACTAAGTCGAAATTTCGAGATATTAAGTCGAAATTTCGAGATATTTAGTCGAAACTTCGAGTTATTAAGTCGAAAAGTTCGAGATAATAAGTCGAAATTTCGAGTTATTAAGTCGAAATTTCGAGATAATAAGTCGAAAATTCGAGATATTTAGTCGCAATTTCGAGTTAATAAGTCGAAATTTCGAGATACTAAGTCGAAATTTCGGGTTAATAAGTCGAAATTTCGAGATACTAAGTCGAAATTTCGAGATACTAAGTCGAAATGTCGAGTAACTAAGTCGAAATTTCGAGATAGTAAGTCGAAATTTCGAGATACGAGTCAAAAAAATAAAAGTTAAAGTGGCCCTAATGCTCCTTCGTACCAAAGTGATCAAACCCGGTACTTCCCAGTATTTAGTGCAATGCTACCTATATTACACGGATAAAATCATTGGGATTTCACAGCGCTTATGTATACACATAATCTTTCTTACTTAAGCACAGGTTGTACGTGACAGTTAGAACCAACGAGTACCATGCTTCTGGGCAAAAGTAAGAAATAGATACCACTTCGTAAACAAGTCCGTGTAATTAAAATCCTACTTGGTTTCAATGTATATACGAAAAGGTGGGATTTACAGGGTTTTTCATTCTATTCCGATTTTGTTTTGTTATCAAAAAAAAAAAAAAGTAAATGTAAACCCATCACGTTAACAAGCCTGTATAAATTTGATCCCTTTGAACCATACTTTTCAGTAAAACTTGGGTTTACAGGGATAAACCTTCTTATTTTTCTTATTTCTGCTCTAAAATATAGATTGTGGGTACTCGTTAGAAACGACTCGATGAGGCGGTCCTAACGTGTACCCCTAATCTATATTTTGAGCAGAAAAACAAGAAAAAATATCACAATTTTTCAGCATAAATTTCTCTTTTATTCCGGCGGTAAAGTATACAATGTTTGTATAGGAGTGCTTTCGTATTTACTTTTACAGTCAAATAATGGGTGTGTCAGCGTTAGTGTAAACATAACTCCCTTTGCAATGGCTTTCATCACACGGGGCGGCCCCCGCCCATCGGGGCTTGAAGAAATATATGGGCTGCATGATGCTTCCACGCAGAGCTGAACCCGACCCGCACACGAGTACTGGTAAACCGCTAAGAGGATCTAAGCCTGCACAAGCAAAGCGGTGCGAGTCCATGTGGTTTCATTGGGCGGCAGGGCTTGAGAAGTCATTTCATCTCAATGTCGGGCAAAAGTCCCACAAAATTGGAAGCAACGTCTCCAAAATGACCTTTACAGTGTTGATGGGGACGTTAAACCTCAAGTCAAACAAACAAACAAATTACCACACGGGTCCTGATAATATAATGAGATAAGGGGCACCTACCTACTTTTCCTTTAGGACAATCGCAGTAGATATAGCCGTCTGCTTCTTTGCATTCCGCGGTCGGAGGACAGGAGTCAGGCTCACATATTGGTATGTCTGGGTCGGATATCGACATGACGCCTAGAAAGAATGAAATGAATCTACATGTAACTTAGATATTTCTAGCCAACTAAGACATCTCGAAGACACGAACCATATAGTGTGTTACATGTATGTAATGGCTACACACCATTTTTTTCACATGTAGAATAGAACTTTTGGGAAGATTTCTTATTAATGTGTGAAACATAGGTTGCATTACGAAAACACGCCTATACAAATCCATTATAAACTTTACCGTCGAAAAAACGAAATTTTTAAGATGAATATAGTTTGTGGATACTCGTTAGAACCGCCTCATCGAGGCGGTTCTAACGAGTACCCACAATCTATAGTTTACAGCAGAAAGAAGAATAATAAGGCTTACCCCTGCAAACCCGAGTTTTATTATATAAAAGTGGGGTTCAAGGGGTCAAAATTATATAGGCGTGTTTTCGTGATGTTATACTTCTTCTAATACAACTCTTTCCGGAAAGAGCATTTTTGTGCTGATTGGTCGGAACAGAACACATGTTAAAGTTTTCTGTGGTTGGCTTTGGCAACATGAATAACTTCATTTTTTAATGTGTCATTTAATAAAATTGTCATTAATCAAATAATTTTGCATTGGCCTAATTACAGGTCCTTGGTCAGCTGTCCTCGGGTCAGTGCAACAGACCTCGGACCTTTGACCTTGCCAGTACGAAACTACTTGATTAACTAGCTGAAAGTGACCACACATGAATACTGGTAATTCGTTTAGAACGACTAAGCATGCCCAGGCAAAGTGATGTGAGTCAGACCGTCCGATACATTTTAGACTTTAGGTTTCATTGGGTGGCAGGTCTTGAGTTGGCATTTCATCTCAATGTCGGGTGAATTTTCCACAAACTTGGCAGCAACGTCTCCAAAATTAGCAGAATAGTATTGACGGGGACGTACAAATCATAATTCAACCAAACAACCAACCTCTTCCGAAAAAATCTTTTAAATAATTTGTAAATGTGTCTGTGTGTGTGTGTTTGTGCATGCGTGCACGCATGCATGCGTGTGCGTGCGTGCGTGCGTGTTCTACGTCCCGACAACCCCTGAGGCCATCCAAAATCCTACTTTTTGACCTCTGGTGACTCCAAGACATGCCACTGACCTGGGGCAAACAAAAAACAAAAAAAAAATAAAAAACAAATTTGCTCCACCAAATTATATTCTTCACTGCCTTCGATCTGAATCGCAACAAGACTATGATAATGATCAAAATGAATTTTGACCTCTCGGGCGCTACCCCCTCTCTGGGGGTTACATCAAAATTCTAAATACGTTCCTGTAGTTCTCGACCATAGGGCTACTGCCTGTGAAAATTTAGACATTCTAGGTAAAGTTTAGAGATTCTAGTTTAAATGGCCTAGGGGCAACGGTGGGACATTACAGACGGACGTACTGACGGACGTACGACGGACGTGTGTGTGTGTGTGGGGGGGGGGGGGGGCGGTAATACATGTTTCCTATTTTTTCTTCGAAAAGCATGGGGGTAATTAAAAATTGTACATGTAGAAAGGTGAATATGTTGTGCTCGTATTGTGTGTGTGGTGTGTGGTGTGTGGTGTGTGTGTGTGTGTGTGAATTCGGGTTTAACGTCGCTTTCAACAATTTTACAATCATATCACGACGGTGTCTGGTTGCGACAGGGAGCTCAATGCTCACTTTTATAGTGCTGTCTCACTGAAGTATAATGTCCCAGACACATTACATGATACCACACCCAGTCACATTATCCTGACACTGGGTCGACCAGTCCTAGCTCTACCCCGTAAATCTGAGTGCCAAGCGAGGAGCAGCTAGTACCATTCTTAACGACTTTGGTTTGTCGCGGCCCGGGATCGAACCCGTGACCTCCCGTTCCCCGGAGCGGACACTCTACCAACTGAGCTATCGGGGCCGGTATGCTCGTCTTGTTCAACATATATATGTATATGAAAGGGCCCAAGATTAACCCATTTAGTACCGGAAACCCCTAAAGGGGTACCTTGGCAAACAGTGCAGGCCCAGATCAGACGCCGCAGAACGCGGCGTCTGATCAGGGCCAACACTGTTTGCAAAAACTCCAGCCATTTTTCAAATCAATTTTGAAGAAAATACAACCTGACACCCCTTAATTTTGAAATGGACTCCTGCTATAAATAAGGTGGAATATTTCATTTGGTACAGAAAGGGTTAAGGGTGTTTCATATAGCTATTGGAAGAAAATAAGTAAATAAATAAATAAAATATTGGCAGAAAATGATACTGTGCAACACTAGCAACTTCTTATTATTTCGGACTAAACTTGTAATGAATACTTTTTTCCTCTATTCAGGCGGCATAATCCTTTTTGTACCAAATGGAATCTTCCTCAGTATATGCCAGGAATCCATTTCAAAATTTAGGGGTGTCAGGTTGTTTTTTTCTTCAAAATTTATTTGGAAAATGGCTTTACTTTTCGCAAACAGTGTAGGCCCTGATCAGACGCCGCGTTCTGCGGCGTCTGATCTGGGCCTGCACTGTTTGCCCTGGTACCCGCTTTGGGGTTTCCGGTACTAAATGGGTTAACGAGTACTCTATACGCTACAGAGCTGAGTTACTATCAACGTGACTTTGTTTTTCTTTTGCTCAGATGTGGGCGAAAACCGGAGTACCCGAAAAAAAAACACATGGCCTTTCGTTGCAGAACTTAGCGTCTCATTTGTGACCCGAGCCAGGCTCGAACCACAGCGGTGACAGACCTAATGATTGAGAGACAGCGCTCTTATCCACTAGTCCACCGAGGCCTATCAACGTAAAGCGCTATTCTTCCCCCTCTGCGGAAAAAATAAACTCTTGACTGGGCTCGTGAACTGGGACATTGGCTAATTAATCGACCCAAAGCTACTAACTACAGAAGCTACCCGCCTGCTATTGTCCACATGACTATCGCTTAGCATCAACAAAATCCTGGTACTTTTTTGTTGTTGTTGTTGTTTTCTTCTCATGTGACGTAAGAGAGCCGTATAAAACGTAAGATCTGGATTGGGCTCATGTAAAGGGGCACAAGCAAACAGTATAGACCAATATCAGACGCCGCATGAGGAGATCTGCACTGCGTGCTTAAAATACTGGAATTTTAGAGTTAAACAAAACAGATTAAATCTAAACCTTCACAGAGAAAATAGACCGTACGAACTTCAATCATAAATATTCTGCATTAAGGTCAATGAGTCTGTTACCTTAATATTTTAAGTATGTGTCGCCTCGCCCCTTGACTCTTAACCCTAATTACCATGACCCACATGTAACACACGCTATTCCACCATTTAAGGGGTGTCTGAATCATTCTGTTTATAGTAAAACCGCGCTTTAAGGAAACAGTGAACACACTGATCAGACGCCTGATCTGGGTCTACAGTGTTTGCCAATGTCCCGTTTGGGAACACTAGGCGTTAATGGGGTATGTGCTCTTGTTAACAACTTCACTTTCGGCGAATGCGAGAACAACCAGGGGAGGTAACTGGACGGTGGTTCAAAACAAGTGTTGTCTTCCTTACCAATATGACTACATTATTAACACAACAAAAGCTACCTACATGTATCTTTAACCCTTAAGACGCAAAGAAAACTAAATCTGAAAAAGTCGTTTTATGTCATCTAATGCATCTTTTTTCAAACGTTTTAAAATGTTTTTACATACAGGCAACCATTGCGAACCCAGATCATACTGCCCCAAATGTGATTTTGCCCACACTGTTTTCATCAACGATATACAGTAGAATTCCGCTATGAAGACCACATAAAATTAGGACTAAATCTGGTTTTAAAAGATTATTGAGAAGATTTCAGTTATACAATAATTGTTGTTTTCTACATCCAGTTTCTCCTAATAAGAGACCACCTTTGGGACTGTTCAAGAATGGTCTTAAGACCACTTTTGAACAGTCCCAAAGGTGGTCTTAGTGTAGGAATTTTACTGTACTTTAATGTAGGCGCGCGATTAATGACAACGAAGCATACTGTCGGAAATCCGACCTCGCTTTTTATTTGTTAGCATTCCACGAACTAACAGTAAAAATCCTAAACATTCGGACACCAAGAGAATTTGCTGTAATTCTTCTAAATTTAAACAAATTTGCTTCATGATCAAGCAAGGAGTCCAAAAGGTGCAGACAGTCTAGGAGTATTCTGATCTGGGTCTGTGCTGTTTGCCTAAGCCTACTTAGGATAATATTACGGTAACACATTACGACACCACACCAATGCAACAAAGGGCATTTTTCAAGTCTCCTAAATGGCTGCTTTTCTGATGAAAATCGGTGATATTTTTCTTATAAATACAGCAAACATAGATTGTGGGTGCTCGTTAGAACCGCCTCGTTGAGGCGGTTCTAACGGGTAGCCACATCCTATGTCTAGGAGCAGAAATAAGAAAAATATTGTATACCCCCTTAAACCCAGGTTTTCTCTATATAAAGTGGGGTTTAGTGGGGTCTTCATTTCACGGATTTGTCCACGTCTTCATTTCACGGATTTGTCCACGTGATGAGATGTATTTAAATAGGAATGACAGGATTGAAAATTGTCATTTTGGGAAGAAAAAAAAACAAAAAAAACAAAAGATAATTTTAGTTTGTTAACTGGTGAAACAAACCAATGCATTTCCCTTTTCTGGGTCCCCCACTAGGTACTTTACAGGCATATCATCCCCGCAAGGCTGGCCTTTTGTGTGCGCCGTATCTATTAGGGGGGAAAGGCCAGAACCACTCCCTAACACCCCCTCCCTCCACCCAATGGATTGCCATTCAGGGGAGGCATCTCGTGTCTCATTGTCGAACCCGCCGGTTACATGTACTTCCACAAATAACAATAATAACTGAGCCAGCGCATGACAAATATACAAGCAGGCATGAGCTACCAGCGAAGACTCAGATCAGCCTGTGCATTCGCTGATCTCATGTACCAACTATAGGCTAATGTCTGTGCAAAGGGACATTAGCAAAATGTGTTGTCATAGTGGATGGGTGCCAAGGTTGATTTGAGTCTCTGCTGTTCGCACCGGTCTTACTGTAGGTTTTGTCATGCACTGGCTCAATTATCAACCGCGTACAGATTCACCTTTAAAACTTATGCATATTTTAGACACATCTCATAATATTCGCTTAACCTTTATGTGACCTGTAACATTTTAGTGAAATGAGTTATGATACTTTCCTTACATACAGTTTGCTTAAAGATATACTCTGTCACCAAACATTCTTACTGGGTTGAACTGTGCATCCAAAAAGCTAAAATCTGTATATATATTTTCTTATTTATACTCCAAACAAAGGTAGTGGGTGCTCGTTAGAACCGCCTCACTGAGCAGAAATTGGAAAGGAAACTCCTGTTTTCTATATATAAAGTGGATATTAGAGGGATATTCATTACACGATGGTGTTGAGGTTGCTCCCCTATTTAGGTCATTTTGAAGACATTGCATATTGAGATTAAGTAACATTTCAAGCCCTACCATCCCATCCTAAAAACAACATTTCTAGGGTTTATTGGACGGCCCGACTTGAACTACTTTTCCTGGGCAGGATTAGACTTTCTTAGCGTTTAAACTGGGCCAGTTTGGCAGTTCGCGAAAGATCGGTCGGTGAAGCACCATGCAGCCCACCCTGTTTCTCCAAACTCCGATGAGCGGGGGCGCTTGCGGCAGATATGAACTGTGTGTCAAAGCACTGATGTGGGATGGAACCTGGATTTAGACTGTTTCTTTTAGCCTTTAAATCCATGTACTGCATCACGAAAACACGCCTATATTATTTGGACCTCCTTAAATCCCTCTTTTATAGAGTAATACGGGCGGGGGAGGGGGTTACAGGGTGTGCATTATTTTTCGAATTTCTGCTCAAAAACTGAAATTGTTCGTACTCGTTAGAATCGCCTCGCCAAGGCGGTTCTAACGAGCTCCCACAATCTATTGTTTGATCAGAAATACAGAAATATATGCAATTTTTATTTGAAAATTTCCTTTTTTCTGGTGGAAAACGTTTCAGTACATTTCATTACGATAACACACCCGTGCGACATAGTAAATTTTTTCACATCTCCAAACTGGCCATTTTCTGTTGAAATTCCTTGATATTTTTTTTATAAATACGGCAAACATAGGTTGTGGGTGCTCGTTAGAACCGCCTCATTGAGGCGGTTCTAACGAGTACCCACAACCTATGTCTTGGAGCAAAATTAAGAAAAATAATGTATACCCCCCTACACCCCATTTTTCTCTATATAAAGTGGGGTGTAGGGGGGTCTTCGTTTCACGGACTTGTTCACGTGATGTGAATGGGTTTGTTTTCGTGCTGTGTAAGCGGATAGTGTGAACCATGATCGTATGCCGCGTTTCCAAACTTAAGGTATATGTCAGAGAAGATTAGCTACTTAATACATGTGTGTATTACTGAGCGCTTCATACGAAATTAGGTAGATTTCACTCACAATCAATCCAAGTAATAATAATAATAATAATAATAATAATAATGATAAATATTTTTTTGTTTTTGGTTTAACGGCCCTTTCAAGATTAGTTCACTCATATCGAGCCGATCGTTAATCAGAGGTGGGCGAAAACCGGAGTACCCGGAGAAAAACCACCTGACCTTCCGTTGCAGAACTTGGCGTCTCACATGTGACCCGAGCGAGGCTCGAACCACAGCGGTGAGAGACCTAAAATGATTAATAATAATCGACTTTATTTATAGAGGGTAACACATTAAATTAACTGGTACTAATCTTCCATGGCATGTGGCCCTCTTTTTCTTCCTCTTCCTGTACAGAAACCAGTACTAAGCCATGTGTATGAAGCCTCTTGCTCAAGGAAACAACACTTGGCGCCCTCGATCTCATTTACGATGCTTTACTACAGCGCGTCACAGTAACGTTTGGGAACATGTAGTACAAACGCACATAAAAGCGGGCTGTAGGAATGGTTTTCTCCAGTCAACGGGTCGCGCTACTGCTTTATACGTCCTTATCTCAATCAGCTGTTTACATGATTTAACGGCCCCCGCCCATCGGGGCTTGAAGAAATAGATGAGCTGCATGATGCTTCCACGCAGAGCTGAAACCGACCCACACAGGAGTACGTGTACTGGTAAACCACTTACAGGATCTTAAGCCTGCCCAGGCAAAGGGGTGTGAGTCGGACCGTCCATGCTTAAAAACCCTATTAGTTTCATTCGGCGACTTGGCTTGAGATGTCATTTAATCTCAATGTCGGGTAAAAGTACCATAAAATTGGAAACAACGTCTCCAAAATGACATTTACAGTGTTGACGGGGACGTTAAACCTCAAATCAAACCAGAATTACATTATCTCGTAGGTTTTGTCCGCGGCACACTTAGTTTTTGAATCGTTATCAACAACTCCTGGAGAAAGCGATAACTTCTGTTTTGCTTTCAAAGTACTCCATCCATGCACAAAATTAAAACAGAATATAAAATAAACACTTCTCGTTTTGCATAGGCTGACTGCAGCAACATTCCACTTACCCCACCCACTATTTTACATACAAAAAAGCATGGTTCCACCTCACTCTGGCAGATCCTGTAAATATACTCCCCAAGAAACAGTACTTGGTCTTGTTTACTCAAATACACAGAAAAGTAAACATTTTCTGGAATCCTCTTTGAAAAACAGCCTACCTTCGTGAAAGGGTTGTAGACAAAGAACTTTCTGGCCAGCCTTCATATAGACTGTTTGTATTTAGTTAATTTAATATTCATTGGACCGATACCATGCAGTCTACTGTATATAGCATCTCCCAAATGCAATGGAGTGCAAATCCACTTCACCTACAAACGAGACAGGGCACGGATTGCTTCAGACAGCCATTTTGTGTATGTCTACCCACTCACACTACCCCACTCTTCACATTTAAACACCCACCCTACCACTCCACACCACACTGCACTTTTCAACAGACCTGCTTGTACAATGTATATGCTGGCAGAACTTGAGAATGTTCATCAGGAAAAAAGTGAGAGCAAGTTAAAATTTACGGGCAAGCTGGTTTAAATCAAACCTTTGGCATGTTGTGTCTGACAAATTATCTAAACAATCTTATCTCGTTATCTCTACGCCAGTTCTTAAATTGCTCATAGGCTGAACACGGAAGGAATGGGGTCAGTAGCCTGAGTAAGCAAAAAAAAAAAAAAAAAAAAAAAAGAATTTGTCCATATTTCTTATTACGAATTTTTTGCTCTTAGAGGAGCACATATTAAAATAACAAAAAGGAAAGAAATGCATACCATGCATGCATGAATTCATACATACATACGTACATTCATAATGCTTGCATTGGAATAATTATACTGTTAGCTCATAGCGACTGCACTGTTAAGTAATTGTGTTAGAGGGGTAAAACGCCTACCTTTAACAATGGTGCTCATAAGTTCAAAATTTGATTGAAGTCGGAAAGTATATACTTTAATATGTTAACAAAATCACGAAATATTGCTTAACTGAATTTCGTTTTATAATTAATTTGGTGCTCTTTTTGACGGGGCAAAACGCCCATGATTAGCGTTTTGCCCCACTGACAGTGATTTTAGGGCCCACTTCACTAGCACAGGCATCACATGAAGAAGTATTCTCTGCATAACTTTACTGACGCATAACCTACGTAAAATCGATTTAAGCCCCCCCCCAGTGGAATTCGTTTCCGCTGACCGTTCCAAGGTAGTTTTTCTGTCGCGGGTTTATATTTGTGATGGTTTGTCTGTTGGTGTTTGTGTCGCTTTTGGACAGCCTATCGGCCATTTTGTGGGAAAGTGACCCTGCAAATTACAGGCCTATCTCCTTAACTTGCATTTGCTGCAAGTTAATGGAGCATATTGTTGCATCCAACCTTACTAAGCATCTCGACAAACATAACATCTTGTATGATCTTCAACATGGATTTAGGGAAAGGAGGTCCTGCGAAACACAGCTCATCCAACTTGTTGATGAGCTTGCACGAAATCTATCAGCAGGTCACCAGACTGACCTGATACTCCTGGATTTTAGTAAAGCATTCGATAAGGTTAGCCATATTAAATTACTCCACAAACTGCACCAACATGGCATAACCTCAAACACCCTAAACTGGATCAAAGCTTTCCTTTTTGGCCGTACTCAACGTGTAGCCCTAGAGGGGGAAACCTCATCCCAAATTCCGGTCACATCTGGGGTTCCCCAAGGATCAGTACTGGGACCGATCCTGTTTCTTTTATACATCAATGACCTACCAGAGCAGATCCACTCACAGGTCAGACTTTTTGCAGATGACACGGCAATATATTTGGCTGTCCGCAGTGATGCTGACTGTACCTTATTGCAAGGGGACCTCCAAAAGCTTGAAACTTGGGAAAAGAACTGGGAAATGGAATTTAACCCGGGTAAATGCCAGGTCCTACACATTTCCCGTTCTAAAGAACCCATTAGACACAATTACATTCTCCACGGTGAAGTCCTCCAGGAGGCTGATCATGCCAAGTACCTGGGCCTTGAGTTTAGCCGTGATTTAACTTGGAACACCCACATTCATAACGTGACCACCAAAGCAAATCGGACCCTGGGCTTCATACGTAGGAATATACGCACCAAACATCAAGGCATACGTGAAACAGCTTATAATACCCTTGTTAGGCCCCAGCTTGAGTATGCCTCCCCTGTGTGGAGCCCATATACCCAGTCAAATATAAACAAGGTTGAGCAAGTCCAAAGAAGAGCAGCTAGATGGGTCAAACATGACTACTCTTCATATAGTAGTGTGACCCAGATGCTTAATACCCTGGAATGGAGATCATTGGAACAGAGGCGGGCAGATGCTCGCCTCCTATTGTTCTACAAGATAGTATATAGTCTTGTCGAGATTCCGCTCCCTACATACATCCGACATCCAATCAGAACTACTAAAAACATGCATACTATGCACTATATTCAAATCCCTACTACTGCCAGTTACTATAAATACAGTTTCTTCCCCTTGGCTGTGGTACAATGGAATCACCTTCCCCCTCATGCTGTTGTGTGCTCCGATCTGGATTCTTTCAGATCGACCATATGCACCCTCCATCACCCAATGCCATGAACCGTGAAACATTGTTTTTATCTGCTTTTAATCTCTACTTTACTAACACTGTTTTTACTTTCAATTCTCCTAAAATCTAATACTTTTTCTTCTATCACACTTTTCTTTTTCTGACGCGCGCAGCTGCACATAATCCTCGCGAGAGGGTGCTGCAGGATATATAGATAGATAAGTATCTGTCCTTTTGGCTTTCCGCTATTGATGTTGCCATTAGGATCTGTTGTTTCATGTTTGTGTTTCTTTCCCTTTGGTGTCTCTGATGGGAACGTTGGGTTAATTTTGTCGATTCCAGATCATTGCCTCCACTTCTATTTTAAAGACTATTAAACAACAAATCAATAACATGTGGACTATGATGGTCCTATATAGCTCACCTGGTCTTACAGAGTTAAATCCTTAATAAAATAAAACTTCGATAACACGAACACGAATATCTTGTTTACCATGGTTAATTCGAAAGGGCTCTCATTACGTTAACACACCCGTGCGACATAGGGCATTTTTTCACATCTCCAAAATGGCTACTTTTCTGACGAAAATCTGTGATATTTTTCGTATTTAAACTGCAAACATAGGTTGTGGGTGCTCGTTAGAACCGCCTCATTGAGGCGGTTCTAACGAGTACCCACAACCTATGTCTTGGAGCAGAAATAAGAAAAATATTGTTTACCCCCGTAAACCCCAGTTTTCTCTATATAAAGTGGGGTGTAAGGGGGTGTTCATTTCACGGACTTGTTCACGTGATGTGGATCAAGAAAACATGCCTATATATTTTTGACCCCTTTGAACCCCACTTTTATATAGAAAAATTGGGGTTATGAGTTATGGGTAATCGTTAGAACCGCCTCACTGAGGCGGTTCTAACTAGTACTCACAACCTATGTAGTGAGGCGGTTCTAACGAGTACCCACAACCTATGTCTTGGAGCAGAAATAAGAAAAGTAACATTATACCCCCGTAAACCCCAGTTTTCTCTATATAAAGTGGGGCTTAGACAAAAGCACCAACATGTACCTTGGGAGCACACTGTCAAGAGTCATACACATTGATGATGAAGTCGATGCCAGGATTACCAAAGCTAGTGAAGCATATGGCCGACTACGTGGTAGTGCTTGAGATCGAAGTGGAAGCAGGCTTGACACAAAGCTGAAAGTCCACAGAGCTTCCAACCCTATTATATGCATGTGAAACAGTGACAGATTAACAACGGCACGCCAAAAGACTGAACCACTTCCATACAAGCATTCTTAGAAAACGTTTAAAGCTTAAGTGGCAACAGAAGTCCTGATTTGTTTGATTTGAGGTTTAACGGTCCCGTCAACACTGTAAAGATCAGTTTGGAGACGTTGCTTCCAATTTTGTGGTACTTCTACCCGACATTGAGATGAAATGACATCTCAAGCCGTTTCGCCCAATGAAACTAATAGGGTTTATAAGCATGGACTCGTGCGCACCGCTTTGCCTGGGCAGGCTTAGATCCTCTAAGCCGTTTACCAGTATTCATGTGCGGGTCGGATTCAGCTCTGCGTGGACGCACCATGCAGCCCATATATTTCTTCAAGCTTCGATGGGCGGGGGCCGACAGAAGTCTGTTGCATTTCACTCCACGTTTCCATTAGGAAAACACGTCCGTGTGAAATAATGGCGTCCAGCATGGTATCAGAAATGACAAAGTTTGGGTAAAAATGATAACATTTTTCTTATTTCTGCTTTCAACATAGATTGTGGGTGCTCGTTTGAACCGCCGCAATGCGGCGGTTCAAACGAGCACCCACAATCTATGTATCAGAGCAAAAACTAGGCAGATAATGTATACCCCGGTACACCCCACTTTTCTCTATATAAAGTGGGGTTTAGAGGGGTCTTCGTTTCACGGACTTGTTATCGTGATGCAGTCAATGTTGTCAAAAATGGCTGTATTCGCATTTCGGAAAAATAGAAAAGAAAAGAAAACTCAAATCATAATTGCATTTAGATTTCGAAAAGCACATTACATGTATCTGTAAGTAAATGCAGATAATGCAGCAAATTAAATTAAATCAAATTACATTAAATTAAAAATAAATAAGATTTCAACGGCTAGAGGAACAGTGAAACAGGCAGAACTTCCGTCTAAAGAAATGAAAATGCACACACACACAAAAATGCTCGCTAGATGACCTGCTGAAACAATAAAACTGGATGCTTACCTGATAGAAATATCACAAAACAATATCCGTAGCTTCGCATTGTAAACAACAAATCTGAAGTTCACAGTAGTCACAACACAATTCGGGGACAACGAAATTAATATTTTGTTGTAGGTCATAAAAATTAAACAAAAAAGTTTCCGGAAATAAATTAAAATTCACATTCCACCTCTATACTGCAGCATGATTAATATCTCCATGATTAGCTGTCTGGCTTATATCCTTGCAAATCCTGTGTGAAAAACAAAACGCTATCATATCTATTACTCTATATGTATACAGATTTACTATATGTATGTTAAAAATACAACCATTAACGCTACTATGCCAAACCGTATCATACACGTATCTAAACAGTGTAGATCCAGATCAGACGCCGCATAGCAAAGCATCTGATCAGGATCTACAATGTGTGCTTTTATAACAGGCGTTTTCATTAAACTTACAGAAAACAAAATAAACCAGGTATCCATAAAAAATTATTTGTTGTAAATGGGTAAGCTTAATCATCACTTGAGCCCCGCCAAACGAATTTGTGTCTTCGAGCATTCCGTCATGACAAATTTTAACTGCGCATGCCCAGCCATTCAGAGGGGCCAGGGATTTGGCTTTCTGTCTGAAGGTTCCTCTTGATTCACTGCTTGTATGAGCGAGCAACGAAGGTTCTGGCGAGACTGCGCGGATGCGCAGGCTCGCCTGAACCTTCGCTGCTCGCATAGGCGTTAAGTACCAAAATCGTTTGACGGGACCCACTTATGAACGAAAAAAAAAAGCAACACAAATTCACCGGTATACATGTAAGTATGTTTATTTTATTCCTTTCTGTCCAATCTGTCAAACTGACCCATTTCATACGGGAACCCCACATCGGGGCATTGGTAAATAGTGTATGCCCTGATTAGACGCCGCGTTCTTCGACCGACCAGGGCCTGCATTGTTTGCAAAAAAGTTAAGCTAAGTTTAAGGGGAATGGATACACTTTCAGCGGAGGCAACTCCTGCAAAACTAGTTTTGTCGCCCGTGTCAATAGGGGCAACTCTTGCTCCTGGGGAGCAAAGACTTTCCTTTAAGAGTAGACTCCCTTTTTAGTGGGACAGGGCTTATAGAAAAGCGAACAGGCAATCCCGAAAGTTGTCTCCCTTTGTAAAATGGCGGAAAAATCCGTCAGGTGTCCCAATTCCCCTTAAATCAGTTTCTTAAAGGAGCAGGCGGTCCTAAGTTTCGAAATGGACTCATGCTTTATATAATTTTAAAGATTCCATTGAGAAAACATGAGTTAATCGAGCAAATAGCAACATGTCCGTCAATCACCACATAAATTGGCAGTAACGTCCCCGCTAACACTGCAGAGGTCATTCTGGAGACATTGCTACCAATTTTGGGGGACCTTTACCCAACGTTGAGATCGCCCGATGAAACCAATAAAGTTTATATTCTCGCACCACTTTGCCTGGGCAGGCTTAGATACCCTATAAGCGGTTTTTCAATACTCAGTGTGCGGCCCGTTTCATCTCGGCGTAGAAGCACCATGCAGCCCAATCTTTTTCTACAAGCCCCGACTGGCGGCCCGACGGGGGCCCAGTATGTTAAATAACGCTTGAATTAGGTACAGAATCTTGCACACCCTCACGAAAACACGGCAATATAACTTTATATAGCAAATCTGAGGTTAAAGATTTCTTTTCTTTTTCTTGTTTCCGCTCAAAAGAATAGATGGTGGGTACTCATCTAACGAGTACCTACCTTCTAAGTTTTGAGCAAAAATATGAGAAATATAATTTTTTATCAAAAGTATTTCTCTTTTTTTTTTTGTAGTAGTAGTATTTGAACAGGCGCTAATAAAATAGCAAAACAAGGGGTGCCAGGTTTATTTTACCCATTGTAAGTGTTAAAAACATTCTGTACGTCAACATTTTGTAGCGTCTGATCGGGGGCTTCACTGTTCGCCAATGTCCCTCTCATTTGTGGGATAACTTCAAAGTAAATAGTGATCATTTATTCATATTATTTCATGGTATTTGCCTCTTGACACAATTAGTGAAATACTTCTACAGCAAAGTTTTTTTTTGACATGTACAGAACGATTAATGTACACATATTTTGTTATTTACACGGTGAAGTGAGTTGATTCTTTCATGGGGGTGGGGAATCACGACAATTTACATGAAGATAACTTTTCCGGGAAATATGAATAATTAAGGTACATCTAAAATGAGCCGGCGCATGACAAAACCTACAATATCACCCGTGCTATGATCGAAGACTCAGTTCAGTCGGCCCGTCAGTTCAGCCTGGTCGGAGCATTCTCTTGTTGCCCTTTGAGTAGCCCAGGTGCTATAGAAGGCTCATGCGAACAGCGTAGACTCTGATCAGACTGCGCGGATGCGCAGGCTGATCTGAGTCTTAGCTGGTCGCATAGGTCTTATTGTAGAATTTGCCGTGCGCTGGCTTAAATGCCATAGTAATACACGCACGCACACACGAACACAAGCACATAGAGAAAATTATATTGTAGAAATTTTGTATCACATGAAAAGTTGAGTGAACAGTACAGCATCAGTGACTCGAACACTCATGGGCCATTTACCATGCCTGATTCGAATCTTTCCACAGATCTAGGAAACTACAGTGAAACGTTGATAGCTCGAACACCTTTGGGGCCAAGAAATGTGCTTTGAGACAGGGGTAGTTCGAGCCACTGAGGGTTATTCATAGAGCCTTTGTTTGTTTGTTTGTTTGATTGATTTGAGGTTAAACGTCCCCGTCAGCACTGTAAAGGTCATTTTGGAGACGTTGCTTCCAATTTTGTGAAACTTTTACCCGACATTGAGATGAAATGACATCTCAAGCCCTGTCGCCCAATGAAACCAATAGGATTTATAAGCATGGACCGTCCGCCTCGCACTGCGGTTTCTGGACAGGCTTAGATCCCTCTAAGCGGTTTACCAGTACTAGTGTGCAGGCCGGATTCAGCTCTGCGTGGAAGCATCATGCAGCCCATATATTTCTTCAAGCCCCTATGGGCGGGGGCCGATTCATAGAGTCATGTCAAGAGGCACAACGCTTATTTGAAACGGAGGCATCTTGTGTCATTTTATCTCATCCCACAAAATTGGAAGCTACGTCTCTAAAATGACCTAAATAGTGCTGACTGGGGCGTTAAACCTCTGTTCAAAAAAATATAATGTTGCACCAAGTAGAACAGCATAAATTTAGTCCATCTCTTCGAGCATGCGCTCAGCGAAGGCTCAGATTAGCCTGCAGGCTGACCAGTGCTTAGCTGTATGCTATATACAAAGGGAATGTTGACCCCCAACAAACACAGAAAATAAAAAACGACCGTAGATCGATATAAACGAAAGAATGTTGCCACTGAGACCGTCCGTCCGTAGCCACTGAGGCGGTAGCCTATACGCGCAATTAAAGGTCGACTGTACTTTTCTTATTTGAAACATCCGGATGTCATACATCTACCGGCGCAATATTTGTCCACCTACGTACGTACCATGTAAACAGCAAATAACGCCCATGAAAGTCATATTTAATTTAAAAAAAATGGTTATGTCACTCCATTTTCCTGTTTTAAAAATTACTCACTGATCCTCGTGAAGAGAAAAAACTGCTCTTGGAATTTCGACCAGGTGAAGCACAAACCGGCCTGATAGGCTACACATACTAGAAAGCGTCTTCAAGTTTTAGATATAGGGTCCATACAAGGAGCGACCAACAAAGGTTCAGATTAGACTGCTATGAGAGCAGTCTGCTATGAGCGCAGTCTGCTATGAGCGCCGCACCTTTGTTGTTCGCAAACTAGCATCTGAGCCCCGCCAAGCGAATTTGTGTCTTCGAGCATTCAGTCATGACAAATTTTAACTGCGCATGCCCAGCCATTCAGAGGGGCCAGGGATATGGCTTTCTGTCTGAAGGTTCCTCTTGACTCACTGTTTGTATGAGCGAGCAGCGAAGGTTCTGGCGAGACTGCGCGGATGTGCAGGCTCGCCTGAACCTTCGCTGCTCGCATAGGCGATAAGTACCAAAATCGCTTGACGGGGCCCAATTCTAATCTTGTTTTCTTAGGACCTGTCAAAATTAAAAACGACGCTCAAAATTTTAACATTAATGTGTTAGTTCTGATGCGAATGTTTGTATTCTGTCTTTTACCCGCCCTGTTATTGTCTAATTATAAGTTGACATTTATTTCAAAATATGTAGGCGAATAGTTACACGCAAGTTTACATAGACGCACCTCGTGCGACTCCGTTTTGCTGTTGTTGCCTTGTTGGTGATGTCTGCTTGTTTGTTTTAAGTCACGTTCCAGCAGGAACACGTCGCTAGGGCAACGCTGATGCACCGACGTTGATGTGACGTCACAATTACAGCATGTGCCTGCTTGGATGCCGGTCACTTTACCTAACCACACTTTTCCTGGGCAGGCAGTTACATGTTACCAGTACTGTGCACATTCTTTCGCCAAAAACTCTTGAGTGAATGACCGTAGAGAAAAATCGTAATCAATCAACACGGGAGAATGTTGGCGACACAAAAGGTACTGAACCCGCGACCTCCTCGTGACCTATCAGACGCGCATCCGACTGAGCTACCGAGGTCGGCTTGTTCCCTATTAAAACCAGGAATGAATTCTCTCCTAAGATGCAAATTCTCTACTTTCAGAGTAAGCCCCTGCTGTTAAGAGAAACAAAATATTTCCAAACCCAGCAGAAACACGTCGATAGTGCAACGTCAAATCAACGTCGGTGCAACGTCATGATGTTGCACCGACGTGGATGTGACGTTCCAAAAACGTCATTACGTGTAACCGACGTTGATGCGACGTCACAATTACGTCATGTGTCTGCTGGCAAGGGACCCCACCCCACTCCCCTGAACGTGTATATAGTTATCTACGTGACATTCAAATAAAAACACCCCCGTGTGCTAAAAAGCGTCTTTCGAATAGCATTTTTCAAATGAAGATTTTTTTTGGAGTCCACTCCAAACATAGTTGTTGGCGGTTCCAACAGAGATGGTTCTAACGAGTACCGACAATTTATGTTTGAACAACAACTATAAAAAAAGCTAATACATACCTCTGTAGGCCCCCGATTTCACTATATAAAGTAAGATTTACAGGCGTGTTCACCACGCGGACTAGTTATCGTAATGGTTTGATACTGTTGTTTACACCAAAAATAATGTTTCCGTCACATACATTGTTTTGTGTGGTTATTATTATTATTATTTTTTATATTTTATTTATTTATATACTTATTTTTCTATTTCTTGTTTTCAACTATAAATTTGGAAAGGGCTTTGATGAAACTTTCGACCGTTCCTTCCAGCATCCTGGGTCCAATAGCACCCCCCCCCCCCCCCCACACACACACACACACACTACACACACAGACACCACCACCACCACCACCTCTCACATAACCGGAAAAAGAAAATATAGCTGCAAAATGTCATCACGTCAATCGAATGTAAAAAATATTGACAATCCCATTTTTCTATGCATTTGAATTATTTAGTTAAATTTAATTTAATGTGTTATTTTATAGAGTGATGTGCTCATTGAAGAATTTGCAGCTGTTTATTCAGTTATTTTGTTTAACTGCCGTGATAATGTCCTGTCGATTTGCATGTTTTATTTTCTTTTTGCATCCTGTTATCAGTCCGTGTAATGAACATCCCGCCCCTCCCCACTACCAGGTTTGTAGAAAAGACAGGAATGCAAATGGGAGAGTGTGTTTGTTTGTGTTGATGTTTTACATCACCGATTTTTATCACGAAAACACACCTATATAATTTTGACCCCTTGAACCCCACTTTTATATAGTAAAACTGGGGTTTCCGGGGGTATACCTTATTTTTCTTATTTCTGCTCTAAACCATAGATTGTGGGTACTCGTTAGAACAGCCTCGATGAGGCGATTCTAACGAGTGCCCACAATCTATATTTTGAGCAAAAATATGAAAAATATCACAGTTTTTCATCATAAAATTTTCATTTTTTTCGGCGATAAAGGTGGCAATGTATTTGTATAGGCGTGTTTTCGTAATGTCCTGGACAGGCTCAGTTTACCAGTGCTCAAATTCGGTCAGCATCACGAAAACATGCCTATAAAAATTTGACGCCCTTCAACCCCACTTTTATGAAGTAAAACTGGTGTTTGCAGGGGTATACATTATTTTTCTTATTTCTGCTCAAAACATAGATTGTGGGTACTCGTTAGAACCGCGACGACGAGGCGGTTCTAACGAGTATCCACAATCTATGTTTTGAGCAGAAATAAGAAAAAAAATATTGAAATTTTTCATCTGAAAATTTTCATTTTTTGGTGATAAAATTTACAATGTATTTGTATAGGCGTGTTATCGTAATGAGTTTGAGCTCTGCACGGAAGCACAATGCAGCCCTATCTTTTTCTCCAGGGGCGGACAGGTGGAGGAGGCCGAATGATATTTTATAGGTCTGATTTAGCAGTAAGGGATTATAAGAGTCTTATATGGGTGTGAGGGGTGGATGGAAAAATCCGTCCCGAGGGACACTGTCCGGCATCACGAGGCTTGCCGAGTGATATCGGACAGTGATCTCGAGGGACGGATTTTTCTATCAACCCCTATCACCCATATTGGATTTTTTTCTTGCATACCTTCTATTTCTTAGCGCGGATTTTTAATGCTGCAGTTACTTCGGTTACCAACGACCGCTATATTGTGATGACACTGCAGGAATGTTTAGTGACGTCACGTAACGTGCCGTGACGTCATCCCTAACGACGGCGCATACGAGGTCGTAATCAACCAGTGCATTTATCAAACACGCGAAAAACATTCGATTGTGGGTCAGAACACCAGGGTCAGAACATAAATTGCTATCCCAAGATAAAATCACGGATCTCCTTGTCTGGTGTGCAAGAAATTAAAAGCTTTGAGCGAGTTATACTGCAATTAAAGACCCCAGTCAACAAGTGATACATGTTTGATACTGATTACAGCCCGAGACTCCATCAGATATGTATAAAAAATTAATATGATCATATACGCATTAGCGTTACAGGAGATCTTCACTGTAACATGTTGATACCTGAAAAATGTCATACACTGACAAATATTTGTGATTCTTTCTACCTGGCAAACAACATGTTTTTGCAAAAAAAAAAAAAAAAAAAAACAACATATAACGGACGTTATTCCAATAAATACATGTCTCTAAAACAAGAAATTGACAAAGGCTTAAGTGACTATTTTGATATGGTTTGGTTTGTTTGATTTGAGGTTTAACATCCCCGTCAACACGGTAAAGGTCATTTTGGAGACGTTGCTTCCAATTTTGTGGGACTTTTACCCGACACTGAGATGAAATGACATCTCAAGCCCTGTCGCCCAATGAAACCAATAGGGGTTATAAGCATGTACGGGCCGGGCCGACTCGCACCGCTTTGCCTGGGCAGGCTTAGATCCTCTAAGCTGTTTACCAGTACTCGTGTGCGGGTCGGTTTCAGTTCTGCGTGGAAGCATCATGCAGCCCATATATTTCTTCAAGCACCTATGGGCGGGGCCGTTTTAAATATGATAGTCATCGCCTTAAAAGAAACAAACGTCAAAAAGTAAATTTTAAGTGTCAATAAGGTTTTGACGAGGAGAATTTCACCCGCTCTTCATAGCTACCATTTTCGTTGACGTAAATGATGGTTATTGGGTGTACTAGACCCTTGTGACGGACGTTGTGGACAAAGAAGAATATTCGAAGAGTGACCACCCCCAACCACCACCCACCCCATACCATTCATGAACAGAGAACTAAGAAGAGCTATTTTCAAGACAAAAAATGCTATTCAACAAGAATAAAAGGTTAAAAGGCAGATCGTATTGGGAAGTAGAAGTAAGCATTACGAAAACACATCCTGGCGAAATAGTGCTTTCTTTGATATTTCCAAAATGGTGAATTTTCGTATGAAAAATTGTGATTTCTTTCTTATTTTTACTCCAAACATAGGCTGCATATGCTCGTTAGAACCGCCTCATTGAGGCGGTTCTAACGAGTACCCACAACCTATGTCGTAGATCAGAAATAAGAAAAACAATGAATTCCCCTGCAAACCCCAGTTTACTCTATATAAAGTTGGGTTTAGAGGGTTGTTAATTACACGGACTTGTAAACTTGGTGGCAACGAAATTATGTAACTAAATTCAGAAAACAGTTCATTACACTATATTTCTCTAAAAATGTCCAGGAGGCCTAAAACCGACTGATTTCTGGCCACCAATATAAACCCTTTCTGAGCTCAAATTCAAGCAAGACTGACTGTGGTGTCATTTCCAAAAAATAGGCCTGTTTTGTCTTAAATGACTCCACTTTTCATATTGCAAAGGAAATAGGTATTAATACTCAACATCAACAATACTTAACTAGCACCCTCAACCTATATATGTTAAGAATATAAATAAGAAAAACAATCACAAATTTTCATTCAGAAAAGTAACCGTTTTGGTGTTTGGTGATATGAAATAGTGTATGATGTTACACGGGAATGTTATCGTAATTTGGGAAGAATGTGGAATTAAACGGAATCCATTAAGGAAACACGCCTATACAAATACATTGCCATTTTTTGGGCCAAAAATTAGAAATTTTATGATGAAAAATTGTAATATTTTTCTTATTTCTGCCCAAAACATAGATTGCGGGGACTCGATAGAACCGCCTCGTTGAGGCGGTTCTGTCGAGTACCCACAATCTATGTTTTTGAACAAAAAAATATAAAAATTATGTATACCCCCCTTAACCCCCAGTTTTATTATATAAAAGTGGGGTATAAGGGGATCAAATTTATCTAGGCGTGTTCTCGTGATGGATACATTTGTTTTTTTTTATTTGAGGTTTAAAGTCTCCGTAAACACTGTATATGTCATTTTGGAGACGTTGCTTCCAATTTTGTGGGACTTTTACCCGACATTGAGATGTCGACCAGTGAAACCAATAGGGTTTATAAGAATGGACGGTCGACGAGCACCGCTTTGCCTGGGCAGGCTTAGATCCTCTAAACGGTTTACCAGTACTCGATACAGCTAACATATTCCTGCCATCCGAGTACCGTTAAACTGGTATATACTGCCAAACGGTATATTGCAAGTACTGTCCGTCGAGGAATAGTTGACAGTGACGTCACGACTTGTTTTTGTTCTGAACAATGCAAAGCTTATGGGGCTAACGGTAAAATAGCTCAAATAGTCAGCTACGTCACTGCCAGCTATTTGTTGGCGAACTATACATGCACAAGCATAAAGCACAATAATAAGGTCTGAGAATGTTGTTTTCTTTAAAGACTGTCTTTAAATTTAAAGACTTTTTGATCTGTAAATTTAAAGACTGACACAAATAAATCATGAAAATGCTGTAAAACGGAAAAATCGCACTTTGCTGTTTATAGTAATTTGGTCGTTATCTATGGAATATGTAATTATGTGTAACTGTCAATTATATAGGTGTCTCTATTTAATTAAATTCCTTCCACCATAATTGAAGAGTTCTGAGAAAAACAGTTTTGTAATAAGATTCATAATTATGTAAAATGAGCCCAGGAGTGCATGTGGATAACGATTTTATCATTGTGTCAATATACATGTACCGACCACTCGCTTCGACAGACAGTTTTTCTGACAACTAAAATTGATGTAAGTTTCAGACGGACTACAACAGTAAAATGTCCGAAAACGAAATGGCGTCAATGCGAAACTCGTCTTATGTTCGACCTTTGACAGATGTTTCCTCCCTTACTGCGGAGTTTCGCGGCATTTGTGGTCTAAGTTTTATTTCTCAATTATTTCTGTTAAAAGACAATAAAATACATGCAGTCTTTAGCAACGCACGTTTTATTAATGAGATAAAGACTGAGGCTGCGCATGAGAATGCGATACTTTCGTGTTACATCATTTTCAAGATTTTACGTTGTGTTACTCAGTGTTAGTCTTTAAATCTACAGACTAAAAAGTCTTTAAATTTACAGACAGTCTTTAAATAAAACAACTTTCTTAGATAGAAGCGGCTGTGCAGATAGCAGCGGCTGTGAAGATAGCAGCGGCTGGGCAGATAGCAGTGGCTGTGCAGACAGCAGATGTGGAGCAGATACCAATGACTGTGAAGATAGTAGCGGCTGTGCAGATAGCAGCGGCTGTACAGACAGCAGAGGTGGAGCAGATACCAATGGCTGTGCAGATAGCAGCAGTGAAGCAGATACGTAGCGGTGGCTGTGTAGATAACGCCGGCTGTGTAGATAGCAGCAATGGAGCAGATAGCGGTGGCTGTGTAGATACAAATGACTGTGCAGATAGCAGCAGTTGAGCAGATACAAATGGCTGTGCCGATAACAGCGGCTGAGTAGATAGCGGCATGGGAGCAGATACAAATGGTTGTGCAGATAGCAGAAGCTGTGCAGATAGCAGCACCTGAGCATTTAGCAGCGGTGGAGCAGATTCAAATGGCTATGCAGATAGCAGAGTCTGTGTAGATAGCAGCGGCTGTGCAGATACCAATGGCTGTGCAGATAGCAGCGACGGACCAGAAACCAGGCTGTGCAGATAGCAGCAGCTGTTCAGGTAGCAGCCGCTGTGCAGATAACAGCAGTGGAGCAGATACCAATGGCTGTGCAGATAGCAGCAGTGGAGCAGATACCAATGGCTGTGCAGATAACAGCAGTGGAGCAGATACCAATGGCTGTGCAGATAGCAGCAGCTGTTCAGGTAGCAGCCGCTGTGCAGATAACAGCAGTGGAGCAGATACCAATGGCTGTGCAGATAACAGCAGTGGAGCAGATACCAATGGCTGTGCAGATAACAGCAGTGGAGCAGATACCAATGGCTGTGCAGATAACAGCAGTGGAGCAGATACCAATGGCTGTGCAGATAGCAGCAGTGGAGCAGATACCAATGGCTGTGCAGATAGCAGCAGCTGTTCAGGTAGCAGCCGCTGTGCAGATAGCAGCAGTGGAGCAGATACCAATGGCTGTGCAGATAGCAGCAGTGGAGCAGATACCAATGGCTGTGCAGATAGCAGCAGTGGAGCAGATACCAATGGCTGTGCAGATAGCAGCAGTGGAGCAGATACCAATGGCTGTGCAGATAGCAGCAGTGGAGCAGATACCAATGGCTGTGCAGATAACAGCAGTGGAGCAGATACCAATGGCTGTGCAGATAGCAGCAGTGGAGCAGATACCAATGGCTGTGCAGATAGCAGCAGTGGAGCAGATACCAATGGCTGTGCAGATAACAGCAGTGGAGCAGATACCAATGGCTGTGCAGATAACAGCAGTGGAGCAGATACCAATGGCTGTGCAGATAGCAGCAGCTGTTCAGGTAGCAGCCGCTGTGCAGATAACAGCAGTGGAGCAGATACCAATGGCTGTGCAGATAACAGCAGTGGAGCAGATACCAATGGCTGTGCAGATAGCAGCAGTGGAGCAGATACCAATGGCTGTGCAGATAACAGCAGTGGAGCAGATACCAATGGCTGTGCAGATAACAGCAGTGGAGCAGATACCAATGGCTGTGCAGATAGCAGCAGTGGAGCAGATACCAATGGCTGTGCAGATAGCAGCAGCTGTTCAGGTAGCAGCCGCTGTGCAGATAGCAGCAGTGGAGCAGATACCAATGGCTGTGCAGATAGCAGCAGTGGAGCAGATACCAATGGCTGTGCAGATAGCAGCAGTGGAGCAGATACCAATGGCTGTGCAGATAGCAGCAGTGGAGCAGATACCAATGGCTGTGCAGATAGCAGCAGTGGAGCAGATACCAATGGCTGTGCAGATAGCAGCAGTGGAGCAGATACCAATGGCTGTGCAGATAGCAGCAGTGGAGCAGATACCAATGGCTGTGCAGATAGCAGCAGTGGAGCAGATACCAATGGCTGTGCAGATAGCAGCAGTGGAGCAGATACCAATGGCTGTGCAGATAGCAGCAGTGGAGCAGATACCAATGGCTGTGCAGATAGCAGCAGCTGTTCAGGTAGCAGCCGCTGTGCAGATAGCAGCAGTGGAGCAGATACCAATGGCTGTGCAGATAACAGCAGTGGAGCAGATACCAATGGCTGTGCAGATAACAGCAGTGGAGCAGATACCAATGGCTGTGCAGATAGCAGCAGTGGAGCAGATACCAATGGCTGTGCAGATAGCAGCAGCTGTTCAGGTAGCAGCCGCTGTGCAGATAACAGCAGTGGAGCAGATACCAATGGCTGTGCAGATAGCAGCAGTGGAGCAGATACCAATGGCTGTGCAGATAGCAGCAGTGGAGCAGATACCAATGGCTGTGCAGATAACAGCAGTGGAGCAGATACCAATGGCTGTGCAGATAGCAGCAGTGGAGCAGATACCAATGGCTGTGCAGATAGCAGCAGTGGAGCAGATACCAATGGCTGTGCAGATAGCAGCAGTGGAGCAGATACCAATGGCTGTGCAGATAGCAGCAGTGGAGCAGATACCAATGGCTGTGCAGATAGCAGCAGCTGTTCAGGTAGCAGCCGCTGTGCAGATAGCAGCAGTGGAGCAGATACCAATGGCTGTGCAGATAGCAGCAGTGGAGCAGATACCAATGGCTGTGCAGATAGCAGCAGTGGAGCAGATACCAATGGCTGTGCAGATAGCAGCAGTGGAGCAGATACCAATGGCTGTGCAGATAGCAGCAGTGGAGCAGATACCAATGGCTGTGCAGATAGCAGCAGTGGAGCAGATACCAATGGCTGTGCAGATAGCAGCAGTGGAGCAGATACCAATGGCTGTGCAGATAACAGCAGTGGAGCAGATACCAATGGCTGTGCAGATAGCAGCAGTGGAGCAGATACCAATGGCTGTGCAGATAGCAGCAGCTGTTCAGGTAGCAGCCGCTGTGCAGATAGCAGCAGTGGAGCAGATACCAATGGCTGTGCAGATAGCAGCAGTGGAGCAGATACCAATGGCTGTGCAGATAGCAGCAGTGGAGCAGATACCAATGGCTGTGCAGATAGCAGCAGCTGTTCAGGTAGCAGCCGCTGTGCAGATAGCAGCAGTGGAGCAGATACCAATGGCTGTGCAGATAGCAGCAGTGGAGCAGATACCAATGGCTGTGCAGATAGCAGCAGCTGTTCAGGTAGCAGCCGCTGTGCAGATAGCAGCAGTGGAGCAGATACCAATGGCTGTGCAGATAGCAGCAGTGGAGCAGATACCAATGGCTGTGCAGATAGCAGCAGTGGAGCAGATACCAATGGCTGTGCAGATAGCAGCAGTGGAGCAGATACCAATGGCTGTGCAGATAGCAGCGGCTGTGCAGATAGCAGCGGCTGTGCACACAGCAGCAGAGCAGATAGCAGTGGTTGTGCAGATAGCAGTGGCTGTGCAGAAAGCAGCAGTGGAGCAGATAGCAGTGGTTGTGCAGACAGCAGCAGTGGAACATATAACAGTGGTTCTGCAGACAACAGCAGTGGGGCAGATAGCAGTGGTTGTGCAGACAGCAACAGTGGAGCAGATAGCAGTTGTTGTGCAGATAGCAGAGGCTTTGCAGATAGCAGCGGCTGTGCAGATAGAAGCGGCTGTGCAGACAGCAGCAGTGGAGCAGATAGCAGTGGTTGTGCAGATATCAATGGCTATGCAGATAGCAGCGTCTGTGCAGATAGCAGCGGTGGAGCAGATATCATTGGTTGTGCAGATAACAGCGGTTTTGGAGGGCATGGAAATTGTGAAGGGAGTAGCAGTTGTGAAGTAAACTGCAGCATCCAGAAAGATAGCACGGGCGGGGAATTCTGCGTGAGCTACGCGGACAACAGTAGGGATAGCTACTGGTATTCCAAAAGCCGCGAACGCAATAGAAGCCCAAAAGACTACAGCGGTTTTGAGGACCGTGACAGAGGCAAAAAGTGCAAATATAGCGGTAACATAATAATCCACGATGACTCAATGATCAATAATGTCAGTAATCTAGAAAAGCAGGCAGTAAAGAACAATTTCATAGTGGAACTTCTTAGGTACAATGCTATAGTATAAGTTTGTAAAAATGTATAGCGATCAATGGTTTAGGGCAAACACATAATCAAGGCATTTTATTATTGTGGTGGGAGTGTCGCGGATACAGCGAATTTATGCATGGTTAAGTTTCTTTTGTAATGTTCTATATTTCCTCAAATGTTTCACTATTTTTAAACACAGGGATAAATTAATATTCAAGCTACTAAATGCACTATTTAAGTGACTTGACGTCTTATGACGTTGGGTGATATTACATTGACGCCAGGAGTGATTATGACGTTAGCAACTAGTGAGACAGATCTGCAGAGACACACATATATAGTTTGTTTCCCTTAAAGGGACAATAAAAGAATTGTTAGGATAAAATTGATATTTAAGAGCAGGACATAGAATTGCTGTGTATGCTGCAGACTCTGAGCAGGACACAGATAGTCTACTTTTGCGACAGAAGCAGTAGCAGAAGTAGATCTACATATTGGACATGGATTTGAAATACAGAACAGTACAGTCAAAGTGTAATATAGTTTACTTTACAAGCAGTTACGTCTGTATTGTTGAACAAATATTCTACTAAAACATTATTATAATATATTTTCTGTGGAGATGATGAAATTTCTAGAAGTTTGTTACCCTTTATTCTTTGTCTTCGCCACAAGCAGTGCGATCCTAAAAAGGTCTGCTCAGTCACTCAGTTCGGCTGCCAAATTCCCCGTACTGCTTCATTCTTAAGGAAAGCGGCCATATAGAACCAAGCCGCCTGTGTGCAGGTCCGCAACTACAGCTTCAAGTGTATCCTCACCTACTGCTTCGCCGCTCGCCCATCGCCACAGGGTTTTTTTTTTTTAGTTTCCTGCGTAGCTGTGGGTTAATTGTATCGGTTCCTGATCAATGCATTCACTTCTATTTTTAAAGGTCTCCCTATAAAGGCCATCGTAAAACATGTGGGCCCCTAGGCGGGCCATATTTGGGGCCAAGTAGAAGTGGAGGCAATGATCAGGAATCGATACAATTAACCCACAGCTCCCATAAGAGACACCAAAAGGAAAGAAACACAAACATGAAACAACAGACCCTAGCGGAAAGCCAAAAGGATAGTTACTTTCCCACCGAATGGCCAACTGGGTATCCAAAAGAAAATAATATAAGCGACACAAATACCCAAAGACAAACCATAACAAAATAAACCGCGACAGAAGAACCGCCTTAGAACGGTCAGCGGAAACGAATTCCACTGGGGGCTTAAATCGATTTTACGTGGCCACAATCCTCGCCCTTACGTCCGTCGCGATTACAAGGCTATAATATGAACAATCTTGAGAGAGGTCAACTAGATGAAGCTTCATACCAAATATCAAACACCTGGGTCTTGTGGTTTCAGACTAAACGATTTTTGTAAGATTTTCCATATATAAAATTGAAATGAAGGCAATGATCAGGAATCGATACAATTAACCCACAGCTCCCATCAGAGACACCAAAGTGAAAGAAACACACGCATGAAACAACAGACCCTAAGAAACAACAGACCCTAATGGAAACATCAATAGCGGAAGGCCAAAAGAACAGGTACTTTCCCATAAAATGGCCAAATGACTATCCAAAACAAACTAATATAAGCGACACAAACCATAACAAAATAAACCGCGACAGAAGAACCGCCTGGGAACGGTCAGTGAAACGAATTCCACTAGGGGGGGGGGGTCGCTTAATTTTACGTGGCCACAATCCTCGCCCTTACTTCCGTCGCGATTTATTCAAATAATTTGTTCAGTCCGCATGAAGGCCTCCTTACTCATCAGTGCAATATCTCCGTGAACACAAAAATCAAACAACCACAGAGATGAAACAACGGTGAGGACTCGACAGCAAGAAACCACTGAAAATAACCCTGATAAAGAAGTTTAGCAGTTAAAATGTATTACGAGTGTTGATGCCAGTTACATGACTGCACACTCGGGCAAATCGAATCAATTGCGAAATAGAAACGCCATAGGATGGCGCACGTGGAACATCACAATCCTACAATCTCAAAATCAAAATCATCGCGTTTATAATAAATTTTGCAAGAAACAAACTCATCTACAATAGATAGATGTAAATCCCAAAACAGGGCCTTGGTATCAAAAGAATTTGCTTTATTTAACTGAAGTTCTGGGTGGGGGGGGATAAATTTGACTTATCAAACCATCGAAATAAGCATTGTAAATATTTAATAAATCATCCAAATATCTAGAAGTTGGGCTAAAATCTTCAATGATTTCAGACTGATTTTAAGCAGAAAGGGACATCATGAAGTCTCTCTCATAATAAAACAGAAACAGAGCAGCCACAAGGGGTGCGCAATTAGTAACTATCGGGATACATACAACATGTCTAAATAACTTAACGTAGGGCCAAATCTCATATAAATATTGTCTAGTAGAAAGGTGAGACCTTCAAACACTTTCTGACATGACCATAAAGTATAATTTTGATGCTCTTCAAAAGTGAAAAAAAGCATTTCTTACATTACATGAAAGATAGAGGGACATAAGCCCATGTACAAAATGTGGGCCCCGTGGCGGGGCCATTTTCGGCGCCAAGGCTATTATTTGAACAATCTTTATAGAGGCCCACTAGATGAAGTTTCATGCCAAATATCAAAGACTTGGGCCTTGACAAGTAGATTTTCTAAATGTTCAGTTAAAATTTATTTTTAGATCCTGTGACCTAGATTAGAAATAGACCGGAACCGTTTGAACAGTTTTGAAAGAGGATCAATTAATTATCATTAATGTAAAGTCCGTTTAGTGGTTTGGGAGATGTCGTTTGGAGAAATTGTTTGCGGACGGAGGTACGCACGCACGGACGCAATGGTGGACAAAAAGTGATCACAAAAGTTTACCTTGTCAGTACGTGACAGATGAGCTAAAAGAATCTATTTAGTGTTTTGTTGTAGATGGGCGTTTTTCTTTAAACCGAGGTCCCGTCTCCGTATGACCTTTGCTGTATGTGGGACGTAAAACTTAAACACTCACTCTAGATGGGCGTTTCCAACCCTCTGTATGACCGTGCTGAGCGGAACCGAGTCTACGTAGATTGGCGTTTCCAACCCTCTGGATGACCGTGCTGAGCGGAACCAAGGCTACATTGATGGGCGTTTTCAATCCTCTGGATTACCACGCTGAGCGGAACCGAGGCTAAGTAGATGGGCGTTTCAAACCCTCTGGATGACCGCGCTGAGCGAAACCAAGGCTACGCCGAGATTCCACTCAGCACGGTCATCCAGAAGGTTTAAATTTGAGAAGTAGATGGGTATTTCCAAACCGGAAACGCCCATCTACAACTGAATCAAAAATCAGATTCTTATATGCTTAGAGCAAGAATAAAGACTTCAAGCCCATAACCCTTTTTATAGAATATATTCAAGAAAGATGTGATGAAGACAAGGGTTTATGTTGTAGGAAAGAAAACACGTGGGAACTAACGTCATGAAAGCACTTTTATTCAGACGAAATGATAAGAGATCTATACAAACAGACATACTATAAATATGAATATACAGCTACAAAAATCCTTAATAAAGTCATACTTGGCCTTCAAAATTGCGTATTTACAACAAGACGAAAATATATAAAAGAAGTTTTGTATTGCTTGTGAAATTGACTAAATCAGAAATTTATAAACTTCACCTTTTTGCACAATTAAGTCACTGAGATGACATATATCCGACCTGTGTTAATACAGACAATATTACCTAAATTTGTTTTCAATGAGGTCAAAAAGAAATTCACCCGTGTTCGAACATTGGTAGAGCAAAATGCGGAAGTTTTCTCAAAAGACCGTTAATATATTTCTTCAGGGATAATTGAGCCCGTTTGAGTATTCTGTAAACAAGAGTAACGCTCATGTTTTTTAAGGGAGAGCGTACTATGAAAAGTACCAGCAAATTCATCCATCACGAAAACACGCCTATATAATGTTGATCCCCTTGAACCCCACTTTTATATAGTAAAACTGAGGTTTCCGGGAGAATAGCTTATTTTTCTTATGTCTGCTCTAAAATACAGATTGTGGGTACTCGTTAGAACCGCCTCGATGAGGCGGTTCTAACGTGTGTCCATAATCTATATTTTGAGCAGAAATAAGAAAACTACCATAATTTTTCATCATAAAATTTTCATTTTTTCGGCGATAAATGTGGCAATGTATTTGTAAAGGCGTGTTTGCGTAATGTAACAATCACAGCACACATCACAAAAACACGCTTATATACTTTTGACCTTATTAAACCTCACTTATATACAGTAAAATTGGGGTATAAAGGGGTATATGATATTTATTTCTTCTCAAAACATAGATTGTGTGTACTCGTTAGAACCACCTCGTCGATGCGGTTCTAACGAGTACCCGCAATCTTTATATTGTGACGAAATAAGAAAAAATCAGAATTTAAACCTAAGTGAGGCGGTTCTAACGAGTACCCACAATCTTTGTTAATGGTGTATACACAAGTTTAATCATACAAAAAGTGGGATTTAAGGGGGTCAAAATTATATAAGCATGTTTTTGTGATGTATCCTTCGCCATTCATAATATGGCTCCGATAATGTATTATTTATGAAATCAAAGCCAACATATACACATATATAGTTATGACACAAACGTTGGACTGAGACACAATTTCATGTAATATTCAGTCTTACCGCGATTCTCGTTGATAATGCTATGTTTATACACACACGATACATGAAACGTAGCATAATGAAGGTAATTAGTACACTTGAAACATATCTATATTATGACAGACAATGTCCAAACTATCAGTCATCTCGAATTCAGCAATAAGCATTTTTTACAAAAATGATAACATTTATAGACATCTCACAATGATTCAACATATTATTTGGCGAATTGGATAGTCAGACATGCCAGTCATCGCAATTCAAAGGTGACTGTGTTGTATTTGGGCCCCGTCAAGCGATTTTGGTACTTATCGCCTATGCGAGCAGCGAAGGTTCAGGCGAGCCTGCGCATCCGCGCAGTCTCGCCAGAACCTTCGCTGCTCGCTCTTACAAGCAGTGAATCAAGAGGAACCTTCAGACAGAAAGCCATATCCCTGGTCCCTCTGAATGGCTGGGCATGCGCAGTTAAAATTTGTCATGACGGAATGCTCCAAGACAAAAATTCGCTTGGCGGGGCTCATTTAACAGTGCCGATTTGAAAAAAAAAACCCTGAAAATGATCACATTCACGGGAAAATGGAATCGCGATGCTTGATCACTTGAAAACACCGGTGGAACCACTTACCAAGGCCTCCTCACACGACTTTGTTTGCAGGTTGCCGTGGACAGTGAAACGTCAATGACTCGACAACGGTTGTCAGGTTTACCGATTATGAATCCTAACATTTTGTACCATATCGCCAGATAGCAAGGGTTAGGATGCTCTAAAGAACTTATTCTTGCGCATCTGTCTTAATGTGCAAGCTGTCCTGAAGCTTCGTATTAGTAAGTATTTCTTAGTGTCAGTAAAAGTATACTGCAGCGAACTGTATATATATATATTGTTTTTTTTTTTAATACAGTACTCTGATTGAGTCCTAAGCTTCTAATACAAAGGCACACAGCATAAATTTGTGCATCCATGTGATGAAATGCTATACAAGACAGAATGTGGACATTTAATTGCAACTCGTAACATGATTATTATGGTGCAGGTATCAACTTCATTGTACATTGACAGCATTAGCCTGAATCACTGTGTGACAAAACCATCATACGTGGCATCGCAGTGGTCGTAAAATAACGTTTTCCTTTTAAAGAAAACATATCGCTAACCCGTATATGCCTGGCGTCCGTTTTTGTGATATTTGTCAATTAGTGTAGATTCAGATCAGACGTCACAGAACGCGGCGTCTGTCCTGGGTATACACTGCTTGCGTTAAGAACACATGTGTTTGTTAAACTTACCACAAAAAACTGACACCACCTATACTTGGAAATGGGCTACTACAAACGTTTCAGGTACAACATTCTATTGTCATATATGGGTTAAAATAACCACGTGAGAGTGTGTACATGAAGAACAGGAGACTAATGCACGTCTCCAAATTGACCTTAATAGTTTTGACGTGGAAGCAAAACCTCAACGCAAACAAACCACAATTCAGCGGTCAATCGCTCACTAATCCAGGCGAAAAACACCCATGTGAACCTCAGCAATAACAGTCTTAATTCAAGTTTGGTTTTGATAAGTCAGCATGTGCGATAACCTTGTAGCCGTTTGGATTCACTACATGCATCAAGCCGTGTGTATAAACAATCTAGAACAAGCTACATGCATTTTAAACATGCTGCTATCTAATGCTGTAAATGCCTTGCATAAGTTTCGTTGCTCATATGTTTAATGAAACTAAAAGTTAAAAACATGTAGCAAACAACAAGAGCTATCATTATTGCAAGTAGCATTGCTTTGAGGCATCTTCTACACGTATGTATTTAAGTCTCGTGCACAAGAAGGAATGAAAACATAACAAGTATATACAATATGAAAAGAAGGAAAGACAGCCAAGTAGAACAGACATGCTTCTCTCACAAACCATCCTCTCAAGAAATTTTTACTCTGCCAAACATACTAGACGAAAAAAAGTATAGGTGACTGACATTGTCTGAAACGCTGAAAAAAGTGAACATCGTGTTCAATTATAATCTGGCTTGGACCTTAATGCAACATACATTTTTGTGCTTTCTTATAATCTGAAACTACTGTTTTATTACCTCACATTATGATAATTCAAACTGAGGATATATCAAACTTATTTAATCAGTAACCTGGATTTGAAAACTAAATGCAACGTTCGGTGTTATTCTTTTTAATATCTGAAACTACTTTTTTTCATAGGAAACATTCCCGTCTTTAAGCGTTGAGACAATGGAAGTCACCTGTACATTATAAACAGAGCCACACAAAGGATACAGTAACAACAGCTGCAAACAGCTAAACTGCAATGCATACATCATTTAAACAAGTCCGCGTAATAAATACCCAATTAAACTCTACTTAGTATAAACAACCGAATTTTCCTTATTTATTCTGCGTACTCGTTAGACACTCATAATCTATGTTTGGAGTATACATAAGAAAATTATCTTGCGTTGTCATAAGAAAAATAACCATTTACGAGATATGAAAAAATGCACTATATTACAAGGATGTAATATCGAACTGTACATGTGTAAAGCGGTCTTTCATGCCGGTAAAGTGTCCATTTTGATACAAAATTATGGCAGTTTTTTTCTGCCGTTTGCAAATGAAGTTTACTACTGTGGCAAAGCTCCGGGATTGTGATTGGGCAAGGCCAATGTTTCTGATTTATACGTACTTGGAACTGGCACATATCAGCGAAATAAAGGGCAATTACGAAATACAATATTGCCTCTGCCGTCTATAAACACTTTCAGTTAATTGTCGAAGTCATTTCCGTTTCTTTTCGCCGAATTTGCATTGTCACAGGTTAATAAGCATATTTCTGTATAACTGAAATCCATTTAATCATGCAGTCAACCGCTCCAAATTGTATTTTTGTCATCCATACCGATTATATCTTTGGAAGCTTGCATTTACAGAGGATCCTCGTTACAAAGACAGCATATGTTCCCTACTATTTTGCCGTTAGAAAGCATTTTCAACATTCCAATAAGGAGAAGTGTACTCGATAACAAAGGACATTTTCACTAGATTACGCAAAGAAAAAATGCTATTATGTTGACATTTGTTTGAATCACTTCACCGAAGCGATTCTAACAAAAAAACTTTTTAAGTTGGATGAAATACATTATTCTCCACTATATTCAGTAATGCATCTGCTCTTAAGCTAAGAAAACGATCCATTGAAACTGACTTTTTAACGCGTTTTCTTTTTTGTTTTATCGGGCGGTGTAACAAGGGATGGCTGTACATGCTTCAAAAGCTCAATGTTACTGAAACGTAAGGTAAGCTAATATAAAAAATAAAGCCTAAAAACCAATGCAACTGATATACACATTAAATTATAAATCGGAACCTTCCACATCAAAAGAAATATATCGCACCTTCATTCAGTCCATTCAAAGCTACAGCACATCCAGTGGGCGCACAACGTGTCTGCAACGTCTTATCAACTTCGAAGCAACGTCATGGCCTTATATCGACATTGATGCGAGGTTGCTTAGACAAAATGTGCCCGCTTGGCATCCTGATTGCAAAAGGCACTTAGCGTCCAAAATACACTTTGTCCGGCATGGCAGAGAACTTTCGCGACGTTCTGTTTGCCTTCCATAAATCAATTCCCTATGAAATTCTACACATATAGGAAAATGCATCACTTTCCTGTAAGTATAGACAGGGGAAATATCAGTATTTTGAATGATTTACATCTACTAGTAAGGTGTCCGTTCCCTGTAAAATTACTGAGCGGATGTAAGGTGTAATACTATGTTTAAACCAGGTTCCGATGCAGGAAAAAGTTTTCATGCAAGGTGTAAACTTAATACTTTGAGTAATACCATCTATGGGACTAAAAGGAAACTACATCAAACGCATATGACCATGATATTTATCTAAGCGTTCTAAAAAATGCTATTTGGCTATGGATTAATTCACTGAATACGATTTATACTATTTTTTTTTCCATGAGAAATAGTCGTATAATGGCATTTGTTTTGAGACAGAATGGAAACTGGCTATGTATCCTTCTAGACTCATTTGCCAAACTATATATCCAAATAAATAATTCAGACATGCAAATGAATTGTAAAGTTTGGTTGACTCAGAAGCATATAATTCTACGACAGGGCTATAAACTTTGATGGAAGATAAGTCAATGAAAGTGTTACTCCATTGTGTGTTGCTTCGCAGCCAGACTCATATTTATTTGTTAGTTTTACTGTAATTGGGAATTTGATAAATTTAGACTATTATCTCAGCGTGTGGTTAGTTTGGTCGTTCTCATATTTTAAAAGTGATGACGGAAAGACACATGCCACTATGTAATAATCTACTACGAGAAAGGACAAATCTGATTTCCAATATCATTGTAAAGAGGACCATAGTCTGTTTGGAAGTGATTTTTCATTTAAATATGCTTACAAATTTTGAAAGAGCCACTATAATAAAAGAATACTGAAATCTGCTGAAAAACACGTACTGTTTCTTAGTTACAATGTTTACTACCTTTACCATCTTTTTAGGGTTATACAAGGATAAATAGCAAGCTATTAGCTCACCGAGAGAATCATTTGCTCCTGATTTATCGAAGTAAGGGAAATATTAGGATAAGGTAATTCTCAGAGCGAGACATCAAAATGACGCGAACTTTTCTCACTAACGATTTGATTCATTTAATTGGATATTTTTGAGTGTGCTGATAAAATGTATAATCAAGATAGACAAATGGAAATTCTATAAATATCATGCTCATGGTACGTACTACAATGGCGCCGGAGAAAACATTCATATGCATACAGGTATGTCTTGGGCTACGAAATTATCACAATAATGAATACAATTAAGAATGATATTTCTAAGGTCCCTTGATTGTATTTCCTCTTGGATTACCACCGGGCAATCGTACTAATTGCGGACCGCCCTGTGGGGCAAAGTTACAATATTCACAATATCCTGGTTCTCCCTGTGCTCCTGGGGATCCTCTTTGTCCATGCATGCCAGGCAACCCTGGTGCACCTCTTTCACCTGGACGTCCTTCTTTCCCGACCCCAGGTGGACCGGGTCGACCTGAAATTCGATAATAGCTGTTAACCCTTTTTGTACAAAATGGAATATTCCTCCTTAAATATAGCAGGAGTCCATTCCAAAAATTTGGGGTGTCAGGTTGTGTTTTCTTCAAAATCTATTTGGAAATTGGCTTAACTTTTTGCAAACAGTGGAGGCCCTGATCTGGGCCTGAACTGTTTGCTACGGTACCCGTTTATGGGTTTCCAGTCTGAAATGGGTTAATACCTTCTACATCATTTACAAGCCATGTAAAGAGCAAATTCGAGCTTTTCTTATTTCGGCTCAAATTATAAATTGTTTCTACTCCTGGAATCGCCTCATTGAGACGGTAAAAATGAGCACGTACGGTAAATGTTTGAACCTCCGTATATTGTGCAGCATTGAACGTAAAACAAATTAAACGCAACGGCCTTTGGCGGCCAATTGAAATAACCGGGATGTTTTAACAACTTTAACGCCCCCAACCCCCCCAAAAAAAACCTGGCTAATTATTGAATACCCCTTTAAGATTATTACCTTCTAAACCTAAGACGTCTTGACGTCACCTTAAACTAGGTATTTAAGACTTTCAAAAGAAAATAGAAGTGAAGGCAATGATCCGAAATCGATACTATTAGACCACAGCTCCCATTTGAGAAACCAAAGGGAAAGAAACACAAACATGAAATAACTAGAACATCATGGAAGTAACAATAGCGCAAAGCCAAAAGGACAGTCAGTTTCCCATAAAATGGCCAATTGGCTATCCAAGCGATGCACTCACTCAGACAAACCATAACAAAAATAAACGGCGACGGAAGAGCTGCCTTGGAACGGTAAATGAAACGAACTCCACTGGGCTGGGGGGGGGGGGGGGGTCTAATCCATTTAACGCAACCGCAAACCTAGCCTTTATTTCCGTTGCTATTTAAAAACAATTTGTTCAGTCCGCATAAAGGCCTCCTAACTCATCAGTGCAACATCTCCGAGAACACAAAAAATTAAACACCCACAGCGATCAAACAACGAGGACTCGACAGCAAGAAATCAGTGATATGCTGGAGCAAAGGAAAACCAACAGTTAGACTCCGATAGGTACGACCAGAGACATAGCATATGTAAAAAGTTGTTTGTTTTGGCTCCAGCTGATAAGACCGCTAACATTGGTGTCGTTGTTTGACAGCAAGCGATTGGTGATACTAAGCCCTATGAACTGCAGCCTTTGCCTGTAAAGAGGGCCGAAGTAGACGACCATAATTGTGTCATTCAGCAACCAGAAGGCCAAACCAAGCTTCCTGCGTTAAATTGGTTACGTTAATTTCATAAAAGAATATACAAAGCACGGTTTATTTCAAAATAGGAATGAAGGCAATGATCAGGAATCGATACAATTAACCTACAGCTCCAATCAGAGACAGGGAAAGAAACACAAACATGCAATAACTGGCCCTAATGGAAACATCACTAGCGGAAAGCCAGAATGACAGTTTCTTTCCCACAAAATGGTCAATTAGCTATCGAAACCAAAATAATATAAGCGATACACACACTCAAAGACAAGCCATAACAAACTAAACCACGACAGCAGAACCGCAATGGAACGGCAAGTCTGTCTACTAATGATTTTCTACCCTTTACAGTGCACATCCTCATAACCTTATAACAATTCAACTGAATGGACATTTCATGGGGAAGATTCCCTCTACCTTGCATGTAATGTAACTAATAGATACTTTTTTCACTTCTATAATGTATGGTCACGTCAGAAAGTGTGTGAAGCTCTCACCTTTCTACTTGACAATATTTACATAAGTTTTGATGCTAATTTATTTGAACAAAGTATGGGTATTCCGATTGGTCAAACTGAGCACCCCTTGTGGCAGATCTGTTCTTGTTTTGTTATGAAAAAGACTTCATAGTGTCTCTTTCCGTTGAAAACAAATTTGAAATCATTGAAGCCTTTACTGGTTACCAAAAATTCATAAAAAGACCTTACAAAGCACGGTTTATTGCAAATTCTAGATCTTGCACTACTAATGAACTTTCTAAATTATTAACTTCCTGTCTTACTGCTATTAAAACGTATGTGATTAAATATTGTGATAAAGTCTTTGACTATTATACCTAGTTAAAGTCTGGTCGGGCCCATCGGAGTCTAACTGTTGGTTTTCTTTTGCTCCAGCATTTCAGTGGTTTCTTGCTGTCGAGTCCTCACCGTTGTCTCACCTCTGTGGTTCTTTGATTTTTTTGTGTTCACGGAGATGTTGCACTGATGAGTTAGGAGGCCTTCATGCGGACTGAACAAATTATTTGTCTAAATCGCGACGGAAGTAAGGGCGAGGATTGTGGCCACGTAAAATCGATTTAAGCCCCCCCCCCCCCCCCCCAGTGGAAATCTTTCCACTGACCGTTCCAAGGCGGTTCTTCTGTGGCGGTTTATTTATGTTGTTGTTTGTTACTTACTGTGTGTATCACTTGTGTTTTTTTATTTTGGATGGCCATATAGCCATTTTGTGGGAAAGTAACTGTCCTTATGGCCTTCCTTTGTTTAGGTTTCCATTATGGTCTGGTCGCTTAATGTTTGTGTTTCTTTCCGTTTGGTGTCTTTGATGGGTGGAGTGAGTTATTTGCATCGATTCCTGATCTTTGTTTTACTTCTACTTTGCAAGATCGGGAAGAAATCTGTTTTGGTCTATAAAAAATTCGAATGAGGTTTTGAATAAATTGAAATCCAGACGTTTTTGTGCTTCAAGTCTGTCTACTTACGAATTTTCCACTCTTTACAGTACACTTCCTCATAATCTCATAAAAGAAAAGCTTAATGATTTAATTGAATGGGCTTTTCACAGAGAAGATTCTCTCTATCTTGCATGTAATGTCAGAAATGCATTTTTCACTTCTAAAGAGCATAAGAATTATACACTTTGGTCATGTCAGAAAGTGTGTGATGCCCTCACCTTTCTACTTGACAATATTTATATTAGATTCGGTACTAAGTTATTTAGACTAATTGTGGGTATTCCGATGGGAACGAATTGCACACCTATTGTGACTGATCTGTTCTTTTATTGTTATGAAAGGGACTTCATGTTGTCGCTTTCCATTGATAACCAAACTGAAATTATTGAAGCTTTTAGTTCTACTTCTAGATATTTAGATGATTTATTAAATATTGACAATACTTACTTTGATGATCTGATCAGTCAGATTTATCCCCTTGAACTTCAGTTAAACTAGGCACTTTCCTCTGATACCGAGGCCCCCTTTATGAATTTACATTTATCTATTATAGATGGATTTGTTTCTTGCAAAATTTATGATAAACGTGATGATTTTGACTTCGAGATTGTAAATTTTCCTTTTATGGACGGAGATGTTCCTCGTGCGACATCGTACGGGGTTTATATTTCGCAGTTAATTCGATTCGCTAGAGTGTCTAGTCATGTATCCGACTTCAACACTCGTAATAAATTATTAACCGCTAAACTTCTTAATCAGGGGTATCAGTATCATAAACTACGTAAAGCCCTTTATAAGTTTTATAGACGTCATTCAGATTTGGTTTCTAAATTCAATATTGGGCTTAAAACACTTCTGCAACAAGGCCTATCGGAACCCGATTTCTATGGTGACTTAGTATATAAATTTAGAAAATTACATGCCTGTAATGACTTTAGTACCCAATTTCGTGTTCGTCGATATATAAAGATTGGGTACAACATAAATGTTATAAAACAGACTGCATGCATGGTGGTTAACCCAATCACGGTTGGCAACTTTGCTTCCCTCTGTGATTGCACACCGGTGGGTCGAGCTTTAGATTATATGACGGTTCCAGCGTGAAAACATAATTGGAATTTTATTTTATTTTAGTATTCTTTATGTTGGTTGGCGCCTGATGCTCCGTCTTTGGTCAGGCCCCTCGGAGTCTAACTGTTGGTTTTCTTTTGCTCCAGCATTTCTGTTGTTGTATGCTGTCGAGTCCTCAACCTTGTTTCATCTCTGTAGTTTTTGATTTGTGTGTTCTCGGAGATGTTACACTGATGAGTTAGGAAGCCTTCATGTGGACGAAAAAAAATTAGTGTATACCGCGACAGAGGTAAGGGCGAGGATTATGGCCATGTAAAATCGATTAAAGCCCCCCAGTGGAATTCTTTCCCCTGACCGTTTCAAGGCGATTCTTCTGTTACGGTTTATTTATGTTGTTGTTTGTTACTTACTGTGTGTATCACTTGTGTCTTTTTATTTTGGATTGCCATTTGGCCATTTTGTGGGAAAGTAACTGTCCTTTTGGCCTTCCATTTTTTAGGTTTCCATTATGGTCTGGTCCCTTCATGTTTGTGTTTCTTTCCCTTTGGTGTCTTTGATGGGTGGAGTAAGTTAATTGTATCGATTCCTGATCTTTGTTTTACTTCTACTTTAGCTCGACTTCTAGATATATGGATTATTTTATTAAATGTTAATTATACCTATTCCGATGGTTTGATCAGTCAAGTTTACCCCCACCGCCCACAGAACTTCAGTTAAATAAAGCAAATTCTACTGATACCGAGGTCCCGTTTTTGGATTTACATCTATCTATTGTAGACGGGTTTGTTTCCGAAAACTTTATGATAAATGCGATGAATTTGATTTTGAATTTGAGATTTTAATTTTCCCTACCTTAGATAGTGATGTTCCTTGTGTGGCATCCTATGGTGTTTATATTTCGCAATTAATTCGATCAGCCAGAGTGTCCAGTTAGGTAACTGACTTCAACACTCGTAATCAATTGTTAACTGCGAAACTTCTTAATCAGGATTATCGGTATCATAAACTACGCAAAATAGAAGTGAAGGCAATGATCAGGATTCGACACAATTGACCCACATCTCCCATCAGAGACACCAAAGGGACAGAAACACAAACACGAAACAACTAGACCCTAATGGTAATATCAACAGACAAAATAGAAGTGAAGGCAATGAGACTTCTCTACAATTTATAGACGTCATTCGGATTTCATTTCAAAATTCAATGTTTGACTTAAATCTCGTCTGCACCAGGGTCAATCGGAACCGGAATTTTATGGTGACTTATTATATATGAATTCAGATAAAATACATGCTTGCAATGATTTCAGTACCCTATTTCGTAAAATCATTCTTCGATATAAAAAGGTCGGATACAACATAAATATTTTACGACAAACTGCATGAAGGTAGTTAACCCAATCACGATTGAAAACTTTGCTTCCCTCTTTAATTGTACGCCGGTGGGGCCAGGCCTCAGATTCTATGATTGTTCCAGAGTAAAGGCTTACTTATGTTATGTTGGTTGGGAGCTGATGCTCAATCTCTGGTTGGGCCCTTCGGTTTTCTTTTGCTCCAGCATTTTAGTGGTTTGTTGCTGTTGAGTCCTCACTGTTGTTTCATCTCTGTGGTTGTTTGATTTTTGTGTTCTCGGAGATGTTGCACTGATGAGTTAGGTAGCTTTCATGGGGACTAACAAAGTGTTTACCTAAATCGCGTCGGAATCAAGTGCGAGGATGGTGGCCGCGTAAAATCGATGTAAGCCTCCCATTGAAATTCTTTTCACTGAACGTCCCAAGGCGGTTCTTCTCTCGCGATTTATTTTTGTTATGGTTTGTCTTTGAGTGCGTGTATCGGTTTTATCATTTTGCTTTGGATAGAAAGTTGGCCATTTTGTGGGAAAGAGGCTCTCCTTTTGGCTGTCCGCTATTGATGTTTACATTTAAGGTTTGTGTTTCTTTCTCCTTGGCTTCTCTGATGGGAGGTGTTGGTTAATTGTATTGGGTCCTCATCATTGCCTTCGCTTCTATTTTGAACAAGTGAAAGAATGGTTCGATCAGCGGATTAGAAGGTATACTAGATTTATAACTGGAATATGTTTTGGCCCCATCCATCAGGGCTCGGAAAATTAGATTGGGCTGCATGATGCTTCCACACAGAGCTGAAACTCACCGCCCATGAGTAATAGTGAACCGCTTAGAAAGGCCTAAGCCTGTCCAGGCAAAGTGGTGCGAGTCGGACCCTCCGTGCATATAAACCCTACTGGTTTTCGTTTGGCGGCAGGTATTGAGATGTCATTTCATCACATTTTCAGGTCAAAATCCCACAAATTTGGAATAAACGTCTCCAAAATGACCAAATAGTATTAAAAGGACGTTAAACCACAAATCAAACAAAAACTGGAATATTTTACGTATGACATTTACGCTTATTGAGAAACTAAATGAATCTTCTTGTAACTAAACGTCTTTATCAGAGCCGTATCTTTGAAAACAGGGAATAGATAACATTTATATAAAAAGGATGAAAATTTCATCTTTGGTCATAGAAAGCAAAAACACATATTCACTATGAAATTAAATCTAAATTATAAATGGAATCTTGTTTTGTTCAAAAGTAAATGTTATCGGACATCTAGACAGTCCAGTTTTCTCTGAAAGGTCACATGCACATTAACCTGATTTGAAATTGGTTTTATTAAGGGATTAAAACAACATACGAAGGCGAACTCAAAATTTCACATAATGCATGTTTGTTTAAACATTTGATTTCAATGCGGCAATTATTAAAAAAATAGAAGTGAAGGCAATGATCAGGAATCCATACAAATAACCACCAGCTTCCACCAAAGACACGAAAGGGAAAGAAACACAAACATAAAAATCTTTATCCTAATGGAAAAATCAATTGCGGGCAGCCAAAAGGACAGTCACTCTTCCACAAAATGGCCAATTGGCTTTCAAAAACAAAAACAATATAAGCGATACCCACATTCAAAGACAAACCATAACAAAAAATATCCGCGACAGAAAGACCGACTAGGAACGGTCAGTGAAACGAATTCCACTTGGAGGGGTGGGGTGGGTGGGGGAGGGGGTGGGGTGGTGGTGATTAAATCGATTTTACGCGGCCGCAATCCTCGCCCTTACTTCCGTCGCGATTTAAACAAATGATTTGTTCAGTCCGTATGAAGACGTCCTTGCTCGTCAGTGCAACATCTCCGAGAACACAAAAATCAAGCCACCACAGAGATGAAACACCGTTGTGGACTCGACAGCAAAAAACCATTGAAATGCTGGAGCAAACACAAACCAACAGTTAGACTCCGGGGCCCGACCAGAGACAGAGCATCAGGCACTAGCTACCATTACATAAAATTAAATTTCTAATTCTCAGTAAGCCTTTCACGTCCCAAACACGAAAACACGCCTATATAACTTTGACCAACTTGAACCCAACTTTATATAGTAAAACTGGGGTTTACAGGGGTAAACCTTTTTTTTCTTATTTGAACACTAAAATATAGATTGTGCCGGTCTCAGTAGCTCAGTTGGATGCGCGTATGACTGGTGATTAGGAGGACGCGGGTTCGATACCTGCCGATGTCGGCAACATTCTTCCTTAGAGATTGAATATTAAATCTTTTTCTATGGTCGTTCTCTCCCTTCCACTGATTCATGAAGGGATGTTATAGGCTTCTGGCGAAAGAATGTGCACTGTGTTGGTTAACCGCTTATGTATAAGCCTGCCAAGACAGAAGTGTGGATAAGTAATCTTACCCGCTCATAAATGACCTAAATAGTGTTGACTGGGCCGTTAAACCCAAATACAAACAAACAAAATATAGATTGTTGGTACTCGTTATTCCTCAGTGGGGTGGCTCCAACGAGAACCCACTTTCTATATTATGAGCAGAAATAAGAAAAATATCCCACATTTTCAGCTTATTATTTTTTCGGCAGCAAAGTTTACATGGTAGTTTTATAGGTGTGTTTTCGTAATGCTTTTTCTCCTTTAGATGGACTTTCTTATGTCGAACTTTTCAAAATAAATCAGACCTGGCATTCCTCTTGGACCCAGAGGTCCCGGTTTTCCTCTTCCTCGCGGACCTCGGTCTCCTTTCAAACCCGACTCACCCACCGGACCTGCGGGCCCTTGTGGACCAGGCAATCCCGGTAGGCCCATAAATCCTCTATCGCCTGGTTGGCCTTGTGATCCTCTTTCACCTGCAATGTAGATTGATGAACTGAAACGGTATAAATCTTTCGCTTTTTATATTCCGTTTAGTGCAATAGCTATAGTATTAGCCCATTAGGGCCAGCGTTTTTTCCGACAGCAGAGCAATCTTGGTCTAAGTGACATGAAGATAACTGCATCGTGCTTTAAATCTCCATCATAATACATGATCAGATTCAAATACAGTTATGATCTGTATAGTCACAGAGTCCTTTTTCTTGGTCGACTTATCTCTCTGTTTTGTTTTTCGAAGACGTTGTGTCCTTTTGTAAATGTTATTCATGAAAAATAGCTGAGCTTTAAATTACCTGCAAAGCACTGTCTAGGCCAAGCATTAAGTTTGAGACCTTGTTGGCAGTAAAGGATGATATTTTACCAACAATGTGCAGTTAAGCAAACGTTATATTAAGCAGTAACACGTTAAACTACAGACGATATTCAAAAACTGTGGTTTACTGGTGTTTTATGGGTTGTTATTGCTTTCAGCTTTATTGAATTATGCACACGTTAAACCATAGCCAATGGTCACAACAACAACAAGTACCCGCAATGGTATGACCATCACAAGCACGATCAATATAAAAGCCATAAAACAAAAAGAAAACAACAAAACAAATGACTCATAGTAAAACATTTGCAAAACAAGGACAAAGAATCATTGTTTAAAAGCAATTTGCAAGAATACCCTGGCAAACTGCTTTTAAACAAAGTTTCTGGGTACTCGTTACAACAAGTAGCAAATTTCCACGTTTGCGACAGCAGTAAATGAAACATTTTACAAATTTTCAATGGTTGCTGATCTTAGATAAATTTATGTGTCTTATCGGTGTGCTATCCTGATGAAGGTGAGTAAAATCAAATCTATACCTGGTAAACCTTGCTGCCCAGGTGGTCCTGGTCGACCTGTTTTACCAACTCCGGGTGGGCCAGGGGGACCTCGTAAATCAGCTACAATGTCTTCCATTTGTTCTGAAAGATAAAAATCGGTATACCGGGTGTGATTTATTTTCAAGAATGTTCTTACCACGGACTGGTTTGTTTATTTTCTTCTTGGTGCAGTTGTATTCTGTGATTGTTACATTGTGAAATTTCCGGGGCACTTCATATGTTTTTAGTTAAGCTGACCTAAAAACAATAAGCAATATGGAGATTGTAAAGATAGATAGATAGATAGATAGATAGATAGATAGATAGATAGATATATAGATAGATAGATAGGTCGGCCCCCGCCCATCGGGGCTTTAAGAAATAGATGGGCTGCATGATGATTCCACGCAGAGCTATAACCGTCGACACGGGTACTGGTAACCCGCTTAGAGGATCTAAGCCTGCCCAGGTAAAGAGGTGCGAGTCGGACCGTCCATGCTTATAAACCCTATTGGGTTCATTAGGCGGCAGGGCTGGAGATGTCATCCATCTCAATGTCGGGTTAAAGTCCCACAAAATTGGAAGCAACGTCTCCAAAATGACCTTTACAGTGTTGACAGGGACGTTAAACCTCAAATCAAACAAACAAACAAACAAGATAGACAGACAGATAGATAGGACGATGGAAAAACATTAATGGTATAAGTAGCCGTAATGTGATATTAAGCCTCGTTTCTTTATAGAAAAACAAACTGTAGGTAATCGAAATAATCGACTGTGAATGGTCCAGCAGCAAGAAATCCACAAATTGGACATGGCCTTTTTCTTGACAAACGAATCTCTTTCCGTGTAACTGTATAATATCTGTATAAGGTTTTGATTTAAATTATATAGAAAAGTCGTTGGGATTCCGACGGGTACAAACTGTGCTCCTCTTATTGCATTTGTTTCTATTTTGTTATGAAAAAGAATACACGTTGTCCGTTTCTAAATATAAAAAATGATGTAGTTGAGTCAACTAATTCTACCTCTCGATATTGCGATGACCTTTTAAATATAGACATTATTTATTTTGAACAAATGGTTGATGGAATTTATCCGAAAGAATTGCAGTTAAATAAGGCTTACAAAGCACGGTTTATTGCAAATTCTAGCTCTTGCACTACCACTGAACTTTCTAAATTATTAACTTCCTGTCTTACTGCTATTAAAACGCATGTAATTAAATATTGTGATAAAGTCTTTGAAAGATCAGGAAGAAATCTGTTTTGGTCTATAAAAAATTCGAATGAGGTTTTAAATAAATTGAAATCTAGACATTTTCGTGCTTCTAGTCTGTCTACCTACGATTTTTCCACTCTTTACACTACACTTCCTCATAATCTTATAAAAGAAAAGCTTAATGATTTAATTGAATGGACTTTTCACAGAGAAGATTCTCTCTATCTTGCATGTAATGTCAGAAATGCATTTTTCACTTCTAAAGAGCATAAGAATTATACACTTTGGTCATGTCAGAAAGTGTGTGATGCCCTCACCTTTCTACTTGACAATATTTATATTAGATTCGGTACTAAGTTATTTAGACAAATTGTGGGTATTCCGATGGGTACTAATTGCGCACCTCTTGTGGCTGATCTGTTCTTGTATTGTTATGAAAGAGACTTCATTTTGTCGCTTTCCATTGATAACCAATCTGAAATTATTGAAGCTTTTAGCTCTACTTCTAGATATTTAGATGATTTATTAAATATTGATAATACCTATTTTGATGGTTTGATCAGTCAGATTTACCCCCTTGAACTTCAGTTAAATAAAGCAAATTCTTCTGATACCGAGGCCCCGTTTTTGGATTTACATCTGTCTATTGTAGATGGATTTGTTTCGTGCAAAATTTATGATAAACGCGATGGCTTTGATTTTGAGATTGTAAATTTTCCTTTTTTGGATGGTGATGTTCCTCGTGCGCCATCCTATGGCGTTTATATTTCGCAATTAATTCGATTTGCTAGAGTGTGTAGTCATGTAACTGACTTCAACACTCGTAATAAATTATTAACGGCTAAACTCCTTAATCAGGGTTATCGGTACCATAAACTACGCAAAGCCTTTTCAAAATTTTATAGACGCCATTCTGATTTAATTTCAAAATTCAATATTGGACTTAAATCTCTTCTGCAACAAGGTCTATCGGAACCCGAATTTTATGGTGACTTAGCATATAAATTCAGAAAAATATATAACCGCAATGACTTCAGCACCCAATTTCGTAAAATCATTCTTCGATATAAAAAGATTGGGTACAACATGGATATTATACGACAGACTGCATGCATGGTAGTTAACCCAATCACGGTTGGCAACTTTGCTTCCCTCTTTAATTGCACGCCGGTGGGTCAGGCCTCAGATTCTATGACGGCTCCAACGTAAAGGCTTATTGAGAATTAGAGAGATCTAATTCAAGGTAATGTTGGTTGGTGCCTGATGCTCTGTCTCTGGTCGGGCTCATCGGAGTCTAACTGTTGGTTTTCTTTTGCTCCAGCATTTCAGTGGTTTCTTGCTGTCGAGTCCTCACCGTTGTCTCACCTCTGTGGTTCTTTGATTTTTGTGTTCACGGAGATGTTGCACTGATGAGTTAGGAGGCCTTCATGCGGACTGAACAAATTATTTGTCTAAATCGCGACGGAAGTAAGGGCGAGGATTGTGGCCACGTAAAATCGATTTAAGCCCCCCAGTGGAAATCTTCCACTGACCGTTCCAAGGCGGCTCTTCTGTGGCGATTTATTTATGTTGTTGTTTGTTACTTACTGTGTGTATCACTTGTGTCTTTTGGTTTTGGATGGCCATATGGCCATTTTGTGGGAAAGTAACTGTCCTTATGGCCTTCCTTTGTTTGGGTTTCCATTATGGTCTGGTCGCTTAATGTTTGTATTTCTTTCCCTTTGGTGTCTTTTATGGGTGGAGTAAGTTAATTGTATCAATTCCTGATCTTTGTTTTACTTCTACTTTTTATTCTGATGACTCTGAGTCCCATTTATGGCTTACTTTTGGCTGTAATTAATGGAACTGTCTCTTCTAACATTTATGATAAAAGAGATGATGTTAATTTTAGAATTGTAAATTTTCTTTTATTGGATTATGACGTCTCTAAGGCTGTGTCTTATGGGGTTTATATGTCACAGCTTATCCGTTTTGCTACAGCTTGTTGTCAGGTTGATTACTTTAATGATCGTAAAAGCATTTTAACAGACAAACCTCTAAAACAAGGCTATCGGTATCATAAACTGTGTAAGACATTTTCAGAACTTATCGTCAACATTATGACATTTTTGTTTCTAAAAAATACGTTTCTTTGAAGAGAGTTCTGCAACGGGGACTGTCGAACCTGAAATTTATTGAGATTTAGTTTATAAATTGAGAAGAATACCAGGTAGTGATACTTTTCTGGTCAGTTTAGAAAAAAAAAACATGTTGCGAAATATATAAAACCAGAGGAAGGACCAATGGTCCCAGCCGCTCACCTAAGTGTTGAGAGTTTATGGGGCCATTTCATTTCTGAGAATACGATTTTTAGATAAGTATTGCCATGGTAGCTATCATGGTCATGTGACTTGATAACGGGCACATTGGTTCCGATGAAGAAGACTTCTGAAGGGTTGTTACCTTATATGGACATGGCGGCCATGTATTGGTCATTTTGCAAAACTCATATTATTAAATTTGTATTTGTTTTTCTTAAAAGCTTGAATGTTGAATTTGGTTACAAATGCAGCAGAGTTTTTTTTTGTTAAAAAATAAATTTTAATTTTCATATCTGAATGACCTTTACCTTTAATACTCAAGTAGTTTCATCTACTTAACTAGCTAACTGCATGTACCAATTTGCAAATCACAGGCTGCAATAGTTTCCAAAAAATACACGTTTTTACTTTCTCCCATACAAATGTCTATGCGGCCAGATTTGACCTTTGTGTAAAATAGGTAAAGGCAATCCAGGATTCATCAGTTGAAGAAACTATAATGGGCCTAAGTCCCCAATATACACACCAAGTTTAATGAATTTCGACCGATTGGTTACGGAGAAGATGGTTGGTGTTTTTACCTTATATGGGCGAGCAAGATGGCAATATTGGTCAAATGACCTATTTCATATTAATAAAGTTTCATTTTCCTGTTTTATATAAGAGTTTATGTAAAATTTGGTCACAAACGGCTCAGAGGTTCCAGTGGAAAAAAGTTTTAATCTTCATATCTGAAAGACCTTTGTCCAAGGTCAAGGAATGACCAAACCTGAACTTGTTGTAAACAAGTCAAAGTCATCCGAGGGTCACCATTGGAACAAACTGTGATTCGCACGAATTTCCAATGCTATAGATCAAATTTCTTGACAATCGGCCATCTGGTTCGGGAGAAGAAGATTTTTAAAGGGTTTTTATACCCCACCACACGATAGTGGTTGGGTATTATGATAAACCGTCGAGTGTCTGTCCGTGGGTCCGTCCGCCCGACTGTCCGCACCACTTCCGATCGATAACTGCCCCGCCCGCAAAGAATGCCGGGCCAACGTCGGGCCGTTATTGGTACCACGTCATATCGCTATCGGCCCGATGTTGGCCCGCTGTTTTGTGCTGGCTGGATTGAGCAATTTTTCACGGATTGTTTTTCAAATTTTGCATTATAGGTTTATATCGGGAATGAGTGGTATGGGATTGTTAATGGGCAAAATCCATAAACATTCGACAGAGGTACGGCCCTTTTTAGTTCAAATTAAGGGGTTTTTGGGCGTTTCCGTTCAATAACTTGAACATTTTTTCACGGATTTTCTTCAAATTTTGTATATACATTGGTATTGGGTATGAGTGGTTTGGGAGTGTTAAATGGCAATTTTCGTTAACATTTAACGGAACAATGACCGTTAACAATTCCCATTAAATAGTTTTTGGGCACTTATTCTTTTACTAAATGGAAAATATGGATGAAACTTCAATGATATATAGACCACCATAAGAAGAAGGTTTTGAATTGTTGATTGGCAAATTGCGTTAATATTTCACTATTTCACAAAGTTATTGCCGTTAATAATTTCCATTTAATGGTTTTTGGACTCTTATTCATTTGTTTTATGGAATAATTGGATGAAATTTTGTATATATATTGGTATTGGGAATGTGTGGTTTGGGAATTGCTCATGGCATAAATACGTTAGCATTTAACAGACTTATGGTCGTTAACAATTTCATTAAATTGTTTTGAAGTAGAAGTAAAACAAAGATCAGGAATCGATACAATTAACTTACTCCACCCATCAAAGACACCAAAGGGAAAGAAACACAAACACCAAGCGACCAGACCATAATGGAAACCTAAACAAAGGAAGGCCATAAGGACAGTTACTTTCCCACAAAATGGCCATATGGCCATCCAAAATAAAAAGACACAAGTGATACACACAGTAAGTAACAAACAACACCATAAATAAACCGCCACAGAAGAACCGCCTTGGAACGGTCAGTGGAATGATTTCCACTGGGGGGGGGGGGGGGCTTAAATCGATTTTACGTGGCCACAATCCTCGCCCTTACTTCCGTCGCGATTAGCCTTACTTCCGTCGCGATTAGACAAACAATTTGTTCAGTCCGCATGAAGGCCTCCTAACTCATCAGTGCAACATCTCCGTGAACACAAAAATCAAAGAACCACAGAGGTGAGACAACGGTGAGGACTCGACAGCAAGAAACCACTGAAATGCTGGAGCAAAAGAAAACCAACAGTTAGAACACTTTTTCCATTACTAAATGGAATATATGGATGAAATGTCGCAGATATATAGACCCTTAAAGGAAGAATGTTTAGTATTGTTAATTGGCAAAACATATTAACATATTCGACATAAATGGCCGTGTACAATTCCCATTAGAATGCTTTTTGGGCTCTTATCTCTTATTCCTTAACTTATTGGAATATATAGATGAAACTTCGCATGTATGTACAATTAAAGGAAGCATGTTTGGGATTTTTATGGCTGTTCACAATTCTCATTTAAAGGTTTTTGTTTTTTTTTCTATTCTTTTACTTAATGGAATATTTGGACAAAAATTCATAGATATATAGACCATTTATAGAAGCATGGTTGGGATGATTAGTGGGCAAAATGAATTAACATTTGGCAGAGTTACGGTTTTTATCAATTTCCATAAAATAGGATTTGGACTTTTATTCATGTATTTATTTTTATATAAGAAATGTTTTTGGCCCATAGCTGCTTCTCTATAAGGAATACCTTGATAAAATTTTACAGATATATAGAACACTTAAGGAAGCCTATTGTGGTAATGGGTCGAACCATATTGGCCTGCAGTGGTGGGGTATCATGCAGTGTTAGCGATGCTTTTATTATCTTATATGGGCATGGCAGCCATCTGGGTCATTTGACCAACTCATTTTATTTAATTTTCATTTCCTTGTTCCTAAAGGTGCGTACATGAAATTTGTTTACCAATGGCTAAGTGCGTTTTGAGGAAAATACGTTTTAATTTTCATACCTGAAGGACTTTGGGCTGAGTTCAAAGAATGACCTTGACCTTGAATGCTTATGTATTTTGATCCACTAATTTAGCTAACTGCATCTACCAATTTTCATATCACAGGCTGCAACAGTTTCCGAAAAATACACAATTTTGCCTTTTTCCCAATACAAATGTTTTACGTGACCAAATTTGACCTTGGCGTAAAACAGGTCAAGGTCATCCGAGGGTCATTATTTGAACAAAGTGTGATGGGTCCGAGTCACCAATGCTACATTCCAAATTTCTCGGCGATCGCTTCCGGAGAAGAAGATTTTTGAAAGGTTTTAACCGTATATGGGCATGGCGCTCTTCTCGGTCTTGTAACCCGGACCCTGCGGAAAGTTTGTTCCCCCATCCCATAGCTGCTCCATATGAAATTTGACATCGATCGGCCCACAGGTTTTGAGAGGAGTAGATGTTTGAAAATGTTGACAGACAGACAACCGACATACAGACAACAGACAACGAATCCTTGCCATACTCCAAGCTCACCTACAAGCTCACCTATGGGCCTTCGGCTCAGGTGAGCTAAAAATGGATATAGCATGGAAACTATGCGACAGACCATGTGTTTGGTTGTCGACCATTTTGCAGTGGACAACTTTGCTTCGCTCTTCGGTTGTACGGCGGTGGGTTGGACTTCGGATTCTATGACGGTCCCATCCTAAATCTCTTGAAAACCAGATGGGTGTGGCCTGATATATCCTGGCTTGATTCCACCGTGTTCGAACTGATGGTTTTCATCTGTTCTGACGTCGGATTGTTGTTGAGTCCTCAACCCTGATTCATGATAGCATTAATATGTACATTACTATTTTACTATTTATTTAATTTGAATCATTTTTAAGCTAGAAAGCCTACATGTAGATCAATATGTTATTTTATTATGTTAAATACTGCACTGGAATTAAGGGCGAGGGGTTAAATTACATAAACCCCGGGTCTGAACCCAACCCCAAGAGCAGTTTTACTACTGGACGTCCCAAGACACTCGTTCTTTTGTAGTGTCTTATTTGTTAATTGGCTTTGTGCTGTTGGTTCGTGTAACGTCTGTTTTTGTGTGTACCTCCATGTCACTTACTTTCTTATGGTCACTTGAGGGGGCTGCGTCCTTTGATTGTGGCATTTCCTGAGGGACAGTTTCTTACTAGTTTACTATGATCGATAAATGAACAATTCATAAAGGTTTTTTACCTCGTAATATCTGATAACACATTTGCCTGACTTCGTTGTCTGATACACTTCTACCCTGAAATCAACATAAAATGTAAAGAATAATTTCCGTAGGTAATTCGTTATACATCAGATACCAATATATAAACTAGAATTTGTTTTTCTACAAAAACACAGATATCGTTCCCTTTTTGACCTCTAAGTATGACCATAACATTGGAGGTATCGACCTGGGTCGTGTGTGCGACACATCGTCTCATGAAGGTGAACATTTCTGCAAAGTAACTTTAAACAGTCCATCCAGAAATAAGAAAGTTATTGCACGGACAGGAAAAAGCCTCTTTTCACCTTTGACCTCTAAGTATGACCTTGTCCTTGGAGGTACCGACCTGTGTCTTGCACGCGACACATCATCTCATGATGGTTAACATTTATGCCAAGTAATTGCAAAATCAATCAAGGAATAAGAAAGTTACTGACTGGACACGAAAACAAGACCCTTTTTTGACATTTGACCTCTAAGTACACGTATGACCTTGACCTTTGAGGTACCAACCTGGATCTTGGGCGTGACAAATCCTCTCATGACGGTTAACATTTCTTCCAAGTAATTTCATCATCCATCGAAGAATAAGAAAGTTATTGAGTGTACACGAAAAAAGTCCCCTTTCTTGACCTTTGACCTCTAGGTATCACCTTGACATTGGAGGTACGGACCTTGACCTTGCGCACGACACATCGTCTAATGAAGGTGAACAGTTAATCAAGGTTACTTTAAAAAGTCCATCCAGAAATAAAAAAAGCTATAGACCGGACACGAAAAAGGACATGTTTTTGACATTTAATCTCTAAGTATGACCTTGACCTTTGAGGTACTGACTTGGATAGCCAAGTAATTTCATCATCCATCAAAAAAAGAAAGTTATTGACCGTGCACTAAAAAGGCCCTTTTCTTGACCTTTGACCTCTAGGTATCAACTTGACGTTTGAGGTACGGCTCTTGGTCTTGCGCACGACATATCGCTTAATGAAGGTGAACAGTTCATCAAGTTGTTATTTTTAAAAGTCCAGCCAGAAACAAAAAAGCTATAGACCGCACACGAAAAAAAGGACACGTTTTTGAACTTGACCTCTAAGTATGACCTTGACCTTGGGGGTACCGAAATGGGACATGCGTGCTACAAACCGTCTCATGATGGTTAACATTCCTGCCAAATAATTTTAAAAACCATCCAGTAATAAGTAGGTTATTGACCGAACATGAACAAAAAGACTTGTTTTACTTTGACCTCTGAGTATGATCTTAACCTTAGAGGAACCGACATGGCTTTGAGCGCAACACATCGTCGTATAATGGTTAACATTTCTGCCAAGTAATTGCACAATCCATTCAGGAATAAGACAGTAATGGACCAAATACGAAAAAGACCCTTTTTTACATTTGGCTCCTAAATAAGACCTTGACCTTTGAGCTACCGGCCACGGTCATGCGGTCTACACATCGTCACATTGTGGTTAACATTTCTGCCGAGTAATTTTAAAATCCATCTAAAATAAGAAAGTTATTGACCGGACACTATTTGCCCATACAAACATACACGATTTTGTGACCGACAAACCTCCAAGGGAAATAACTGAAAAAGTATCAATGTAAGAGTAATAGTTCTTGCACTCTGCAGGTTGTCAAATATTGATCAATGATTACATGAAGTTTCGTTAAGATAGCTTGAACTGTTTTCAAGTTATAGAGCGGACATCATTATGTGACAGACGAGCAGACAGACAGACAGACCGACAGACAGACAGACAGAGACAGACAGACGCCGGGGGAAAACAATAAAAAAGTGGGGAGACGTAGCAAGTTTAGCTACTACTCAAAGCTATGTGCAGGGTTTCTAAAGAACATTTTGAGTCTTATTTCGTCAGATTATATTAATGGAACAACAATCAATATATCAGAGATAACTAACCGCGTATCGAGCAGCACTTTTGTTTGTTCCTGAACCCTCTCACAAACACAAACTACTGTCGTTTAAGGAAAGTAAGTAGGATGTTTCCCGTATAAATATTTTCTTACTGGATACCAGTGTGTGTATTCCTTATTATTCCTTTTTCAATGCATAACCTTTAAGTGACTGGTATCACTTTCAACCAATATTTAATGATAAGAAAACATCGCGTACAAAGTAGAAGTAAAACAAAGATCAGGAATTGATACAATTAACTTACTCCATCCATAAAAGACACCAAAGGGAAAGAAATACAAACATTAAGCGACCAGACCATAATGGAAACCTAAACAAAGGAAGGCCATATGGACAGTTACTTTCCCACAAAATGGCCATATGGCCATCCAAAATTAAAAGACACAAGTGATACACACAGTAAGTAACAAACAACAACATAAATAAATCGCCACAGAAGAGCCGCCTTGGAACGGTCAGTGGAAGATTTCCACTGGGGGGCTTAAATCGATTTTACGTGGCCACAATCCTCGCCCTTACTTCCGTCGCGATTTAGACAAATAATTTGTTCAGTCCGCATGAAGGCCTCCTTACTCATCAGTGCAACATCTCCGTGAACACAGAAATCAAAGAACCACAGAGGTGAGACAACGGTGAGGACTCGACAGCAAGAAACCACTGAAATGCTGGAGCAAAAGAAAACCAACAGTTAGACTCCGATGAGCCCAACCAGAGACAGAGCATCAGGCACCAACCAACATTATCTCTTTAATTTTCAATAAGCCTTTACGTTGGAGCCGTCATAGAATCTGAGGCCTGACCCACCGGCGTGCAATTAAAGAGGGAAGCAAAGTTGCCAACCGTGATTGGGTTAACTACCATGCATGCAGTCTGTCGTATAATATCCATGTTGTACCCAATCTTTTTATATCGAAGAATGATTTTACGAAATTGGGTGCTGAAGTCATTGCGGTTATATATTTTTCTGAATTTATATACTAAGTCACCATAAAATTCGGGTTCCGATAGACCTTGTTGCAGAAGAGATTTAAGTCCAATATTGAATTTTGAAATTAAATCAGAATGGCGTCTATAAAATTTTGAAAAGGCTTTGCGTAGTTGATGGTACCGATAACCCTGATTAAGGAGTTTAGCCGTTAATAATTTATTACGAGTGTTGAAGTCAGTTACATGACTACACACTTTAGCAAATCGAATTAATTGCGAAATATAAACGCCATAGGATGGCGCACGAGGAACATCACCATCCAAAAAAGGAAAATTTACAATCTCAAAATCAAAGTCATCGCGTTTATCATAAATTTTGCACGAAACAAATCCATCTACAATAGATAGATGTAAATCCAAAAACGGGGCCTCGGTATCAGAAGAATTTGCTTTAATTAACTGAAGTTCTAGGGGGTAAATCTGACTGATCAAACCATCAAAATAGGTATTATCAATATTTAATAAATCATCTAAATATCTAGAAGTAGAGCTAAAAGCTTCAATAATTTCAGATTGGTTATCAATGGAGAGCGACAAAATGAAGTCTCTTTCATAACAATACAAGAACAGATCAGCCACAAGAGGTGCGCAATTAGTACCCATCGGAATACCCACAATTTGTCTAAATAACTTAGTACCGAATCTAATATAAATATTGTCAAGTAGAAAGGTGAGGGCATCACACACTTTCTGACATGACCAAAGTGTATAATTCTTATGCTCTTTAGAAGTGAAAAATGCATTTCTGACATTACATGCAAGATAGAGAGAATCTTCTCTGTGAAAAGCCCATTCAATTAAATCATTAAGCTTTTCTTTTATAAGATTATGAGGAAGTGTAGTGTAAAGAGTGGAAAAATCGTAGGTAGACAGACTAGAAGCACGAAACTGTCTAGATTTCAATTTATTTAAAACCTCGTTCGAATTTTTTATAGACCAAAACAGATTTCTTCCTGATCTTTCAAAGACTTTATCACAATATTTAATTACATGCGTTTTAATAGCAGTAAGACAGGAAGTTAATAATTTAGAAAGTTCAGTGGTAGTGCAAGAACTAGAATTTGCAACAAACCCATATTTCATTAAATCAATTTGTTCAACTATGGTCTGACGTTATTTTCACAATAAGCAAAATCGTGCGTGATACTCAGGTCCATTCGAGTACAGCTGTTGGTTTCCATTTGCTTCGGCATTTCAGTTGATTCATTTCTGTGTTCGTTTGATGTTTATGCCCTTGGAGATTCTGCGCATATGAGTTAGAAACCCTTCACGCGGACTGAGCAAATTACCTGTGGAAACCATGGCAAAAGTAAGGGCGAGGACTGTGGCCACGTGAACCCGATTTAAGCACCCAGTGAAATTATACTGACCATTTCATGGCGGTGCTTCTTGTGTAGTTTTATTATTGTCATTTGTTGTCTTTGCATGGTTATACTGCTAATCTATTTTGTTTTCAATTGCCGTTTTTACCGTTTTGGGGGAAAGAATTTTGGTTTTGGCTTTCTACTGGTAATGTTTTAATTACGGTGTATCTGCTTCATGTTTGTGATTCTTTCCCTTTGGTGTCTTCAAGGAAAGTGTAAAATACGTCGACTCTTGATCATAACCTTCATTCTTATTTCACCGTTTATTTGAGTACACACCTGTAAGTATTTGTAGATTCTTGAAAAATGAGATTCAATATCACGGCTGTTGTATTCTGATATCATATGAGCCAGCGAATGACTAAAAGGTCCAAACGGGTGGTAGACTAAACGTTTTACGATACAGATGGCTGATCTGAGGCTTTGCTGGTCGCACAGGTCATATTGTAGGCCGTGCGCGGGCACAAATATAGAGGATGTTACACGAGTGTTCATATTTTGCTTAATTTATTATAGTTGAGGGAAAGGGATATAATGCAAGGCTTCGCCAAACATTTTATCCATTTCCTTAGTGCGTTTAATAAATTCAATAATACATGAGCACGGCTGCAAGATTACATTTATCATATTGTATTTCAAATGCACTTAATTCACGAATATTGTACAAAAATGTCAACATTCTGCCATTAGTAAACGCGACGTCGTTAAAGACGTCATACGTGTAACGTTATGGAGCATGTATCTAACTAATTCGCATATTTAATCCACTAGCGGATTACGGATTTTTTTAAACAGGTCGTTATTACCATCAGACGCAACATTATATGATGAAATTTATTACTACATTACCGGTAATCCTGGCATGCCAGGTGTTCCAGGTTGTCCTCTCTCCCCTGCTGGTCCTGGCGGGCCTGTTGGTCCGGGTAGTCCTGGAGTTCCTGGTGCTCCTGAAGCTCCCGAAGGGCCTCTTTCTCCAGGCGAACCTCTTGAACCAGGCTGAAAACGAATATATTCATCAGCACTATAGACGTTTTAAAATGCTACAAAATGCACCTGCAATTCATTTTTTTCTAATCCAGTTAGTTTCATTCTTCTACCTATTTTGTTGTATTCAGGACTGTAGTGAAACAATATTACAGATAATCCTTATCTTTACAGATTCCTTTCAGTTTCATATTAATACTAAGCCACTATCATCTAAATACATAACACGCTTGCATGGGATGTTGAGCACGTATTCTTTAGCTACAGCATCAATGCGTTACCTCTTCATTAAGTCAGAGACAATCATAAAACTAGAATAGGTGTTGTTATGTGAGCGTATCATTAGGGCAGAACAAGAGAGTATGTCTTACCGCATTAACAACACCGTGCATTCAGTATACTTATATACCCTAGGTAGTATAGGTGGTTACATGTGTAGAAATATATTGCCGGTCCTCTTTAGAATCGCTTCCGTCAAATCCGAAAAATAAGGATTCGTGTCCTTGTTAGAAACACATCAGTTTTAGATTCAAACCAGTACCAGAGTATATTTTCGAAGCAAAAGCCAGATAAAATATCATAAATTTTCATCTAAAAACGTATTTCACTGAAGCATGCAAAATATCTTATGTCACATAGGTAATGTTTCCTAAATAATGAAAATGGTCAATTATCTGCGACCAGAGATAATTCCAATATGCATTTCCGGCCGAATATTGTCGTATGAATTCATTTAATGAAATGTTAATAACTTGAATATCGATGGTTCGTTTACCATATATAATTCAAAGTTACTCTTGCGTACCTCAAGAATGTTTCCTTTATCTCCTGATGCCCATATACATACATTTAAGGATAAATTGAAGATGATTTTCTTGTTTTATCTTGAAAAGGTATTTTGTGTGTACTCATAGAGCCGTCTTAATCTTACCCTTATTTTATTGAAGACAGAATGTTTTTCCGTTATTGCCACCTGATCTGGAGTTATTAGTAAGCCTACAAGTCATGGCAAACATGCAAGTCGCGAAGTTCATTAACCACATATAAGCAAAAATTCCGGAAACTCAACAAAAACCGCAAATATAATCAGGTGTCCTGGGAATAATGAACACTATTTGCACTACATGAAACATTCATAATCTTTCCATTGAATAAAGTCAAATCAGTGAAATTGCAAGATCAGAGAGGTCTGAAAGCCAGCATCACCCAAGAAGAATTCAAGATTCGAGTATAGCTTTGATGAGTTGAGTGACAGACACGATGTATTGAATGTCATGCTGAATATGTCTCCCATAGAATTTATTCAACGCTAACACAGGCATTGGCCTTAAACAGTATTGTGTCAGTAGCTTTGAGGAAGTTGTTATCCTCTCATCACCAGTCCATGATATATGTAAGAGGCTCATGCGCAAAACATAAACTGCATATGCGTGAGAGGATGGGCTGTCACTACAAAGGAAATGGAAGTACACTATAGGGTAATCCAAATCATTAGGCTTATCACACAATTTTGTATTTTGCATTTCTGACCTATCAAATTAAGTCTTAGCAACTCGAACTATTCCTATCGCAAACAAGTTTTCATGATTATTCCTGTGTTCGAGTCAATGAATTTCTACAGAATTTCTCCCGATCCCTAGATTCATTAAATATTGGTACAAAAAACGAAGCTTTTGATCTACTATCTCGATAGGAGATGATTTCATATGACAGCTTATTTGTCCGTTTAAAATGAAACAAATTAGTAAACAAACACTGAAGCGTAGACTATTGCTACCAACTGCATGCAAAGAACAGTGTAATGATAAATAATACGATTAACGAGAAATTTCCTTTTCTAAATTCTCGCAGATCGTTGAATTTAAGAACGAAATGTAGTTAACTGGCGAAAGTTGTTCTAAGTAAGAAAGCGATAGAAAAAAAGACAGCTTTCAGAACTAACTGTATTAGAAATGAACCCCAAAGAACTACTGCTCAAACATCTCGTCAAAGGTTAAGCACTATGTTATTTGAACTGTCATACTACAGACGCCCGTAGAGTTCGGATGATCTTTATTTTTAAAACCAGTCATCCAACCATGGCTTAAATCTAACAATCATCACGAAAACACGCCTATATAATATTAACCCCCTTGAACCCCACTTTTATACAGTAAAACGGGGTCGGGCCCATCGGAGTCTAACTGTTGGTTTTATTTTGCTCCAGCATTCCAGTGGTTTTTTGCTGTCGAGTCCTCACCGTTGTCTCACCTCTGTGGTTCTTTGATTATTTGTGTTCACGGAGATGTTGCACTGATGAGTTAGGAGGCCTTCATGCGGAATGAACAAATTACTTGTCTACATCGCGACGGAAGTAAGGGCGAGGATTGTGGCCACGTAAAATCGATTAAAGCCCCCCCCCCCCCCTCCACAGTGGAAATTTTTCCACTGACCGTTCCAAGGCGGTTCTTCTATGGCGGTGTATTTATGTTGCTGTTTGTTACTTACTGTGTGTATCACTTGTGTCTTTTTATTTTGGATGGCCTTATGGCCATTTTGGGGGAAAATAACTGTCCTTATGGCCTTCCTTTGTTAAGGTTTCCATTATGGTCTGGTCGCTTCATGTTTATGTTTCTTCCCGTTTGGTGTCTTTGATGGGTGCAGTAAGTTAATTGTATCGATTCCTGATCTTTGTTTTACTTCTACTTTACATGGGTAAACATTATTTTTTTTATCTCTGCTCTAAAATATAGATTGTGGGTACTCATTTGAACCGGTACTCGTTAGGACCGCCTCATCGAGGCGGTTCTAACGCGTACGACAATCTATATTTTGAGCAGAAATAAGAAAAATGTCACAATTTTTCCACTTAAAATGTTCCTTTTATCGGTGGTACAGTATACAATGCATTTGTATAGGCGTGTTTTCGTGATGATTAAGTGTGCTACTTTATCTGTTGCTAAGGATGCCTTTGATGCATCATAGTGAATTCTAGACTAATACACAGTCCAAGTAACGTTTTCAGTCGACATTGTATGAGTAGCTTACTTATTAATTAATGAAAATAGGATGTGTACATATAAAGTTACATATTATAATATTTGCAAAGAATCCAATCAAGGGATGTTCTGGCAACAGAAAAGGCTGCTGACAATCTAGTATCTCTTCTAGGGCTAAACTTGATTGCTTTACATAATTACGCTGAATTTCAGAACAAGTCGTGTTGAAAGTAATGCAAGCATCACTTCAACAGGTCCTATAACACTTTATATATAAAACTTGGGGTTGACAAGGATATTCATTGTTATATTAATTATTTTTTTCATATTTCAGCAAACAAATATTGTGATTTCTCGTTAGAACTGCTTCAATGAGACTGTGTCTAACGAGCACTTCCATTATATGTTTGGAGTAGAAATCAGAGAATGCATTAAGAAAAAAGTCAGAAAAATGTCAGTTTTTGCACAAATAAAATAATTTTTTTATCACACAGATGTGTTTTCCCATTCATTGTCATCGAAATATTTTTCCAGTGTCATATTTCTTTTCTATGAGATTGCAAAACTCTTCTTAACTTTTGAAAAGATGTATGGAAACTCATAATAAAAAGCGAACTGCAATCATCACCACATCTCTCAAGAAGCTACTTGTTGGATGAATTTTTTGAGCCAGCGCATGATAAAACATACAAGAATTGTGCGACCAGCTGAGACTCAGATCATTCATTGTTGATTGCGAGACTGTGAGACTTCTACGGCCTTCAGGCCATATTGAAAGGATGAACGAAAAATTTCCATATTGGATGGGTCTCATCACGAACACATGCCTAAATAAATCTGTTCCCCTTGAACCCAATTTTTATTCAGTATAAATGGGTTTTACAGGGATAATATTGTTTTTATTATTTCTGCTGTAAAGTATAGATTGTCTATATTTTGAGCAGAAATCGGAAAATTATAAATAAGTTTTTTTTTAAATTTCGTTTTTATCGGTAAAATTCAAAATGCATTGGCATGGGAGTGTTTTCGTTATGTGTGGGCTGTTATGAAAATTTGCTGGTCGCATATTGTAGGTTGTGATATGCCCTGACTCATCGAACCTGTTGGCACGAAAAGTGTGCATTTTATTCCAACCAGAGTTCAAACGTGAAAAAATAAATTTAAAATGCCCACCTCGCTGCTTCTTCTTTGAACCGTTTCTAAGTGTTATGTTATTGGGGATCTAGTTACATTTTAGGAACTGCCCTTACTATCAGAACAGCCAAATAAATTAATTTAAGAGTTACATTAATTTAATTTGAGAGTGACCGTCTTCCGTCTTCCTATATAGTTTCCGTCTTAGTTTCAATTTAACTGTAAGCTTCTTGTGAGATATTTACCAACATGGTTTACTTACAAGTCCTGGAGTTCCTGCAGGTCCTGAAGGTCCCTGTAAATGATTAAGAAATGACAATTAATCATAAAGCGCATAAATGATGAGAAGTAAATTATACATTCCCTGCTGTAATGCTGTATAGTAAAATGTGTTGGCGGCACCTGTATAAACTGCAATTCGCCCATCAATCAGATACCAACAAGAATTTGAAACAACTGTATCATATCTTACACTAATATATACGGCAATCAACTGAAGTATACCTGTTTGTTCGAACGTAAAAGTGAAGGCAATATTGCCTTAAAAAACAAGTAAAAAAAAAAAAAGAACAAAACAAAACAACAAGAACGATTTACAATTATAGTTTGTTCATCTTGAAACGACGACTACCTTTCAGTTTTGCGTTTCAATAATTACCTTATGTCAAGTAATTGGATAAGTTAATAGTCAGAAATACGTGCTGTTAACCCAATTTATTCAGTAGGGGAAGGCTTATAGCTGTCTGTTGTACTGAAACCTTTCTTCATAAGGAGAACAGTATAGTTTCAAGATTGATTACGTCCATAGCATGTATATAATTGACATTCCATTTACACATGATGTGTGTTAATAAATCCACAAGAAGTAAAATTTAAACAACACTTTGATTGCGGTTATACACTCTACCGCCTTCACCGTTTGTAATAACTTCTACAAAGGCACCTTAAACACCAGTATAAGTCGAATTTAATCTGTGCATTGCTGATAGAAAATGAATGAAATTACAAAAATGAAAACATACGTATTGCAAATTATTGGTATGGTTTAGAAAAATAATTTGTGTAGTCCACATGAGGGATTTTTAAATCATCAGAGCAACATCTCCGAGAACATAAAAATCAAAGGAATACAGAGATGAAACAACGATGCGAACTTAACAGCATGAAATAACGGAAAAGCTTGCGCAAATGAAAACCAACTGCTGGACTCCAGTGGGCCAGAAGAGAGACAGAGCATCAGACTCCAACCGACATTACTGAACATGTTTAAGTAAGTCTTTAGGCTGGAGTCGTCACAGAGTCTGAGGCCCGACCTGCCGGCGTATAATTAAAGTGGGAAGCAAAATTATCAACTTTGATTTGGTTAACCAGCAGGCTTGCAGGCTGTTGTATTAAAGTTGTGTTGTAACCAATCTTTTATATCATAACTGATGCAGGAATAATGGCATTTGTCGTTTTGCTTTCGGACACAAATATATGCTGTGTGGGAAAGTAAGTGTCCGTTTGGCTTTGCGTTATTGATGTTTCCATTAGTGTCTGGTTATTTCATGTTTGTCTTTCTTTCCCTTTGGTTTTTCTGACGGGAGGTATGGGTTTATTTGATCGATTCCTGGTCACTGCCTTCGCTTCTATTTTCCTGCATACAGGAACAGCTTCTGTGAAACGTAAACAGAGCTATTTTATGTGTACAAAGCAGCTTCCGAGTAATTTAAATCTGCTAATAAATAGTTTAGGAATGTTCAACGTAGACAAATATAGCGTCACGTATTGGTAATATGATTCCTGTCATGTGTTCTAAATGTCTACTTTATACGACAGAATTCGCGAAAATCTGTGAATTCCAATTGCGCTTGTTAATGTATGTTTGGCTACAAACTACTGATTGCATATGTATCGATTAGTTACGCAAAATAACTGAAATTTTGCAATAACAATTAGCACTGTAACATGCCCATAGGTAACAAAATTGTTAAATAGTATTTCTGTAATAAATAAATTGACTCAACATAATAAAACGAAAGGGCAGAATTCAGCATCCACAAAACTGAACGTCAACATAATGTTAAAACATAATGCAATATTCATTGAGTAACTGACATAAATACTAAACTCTAGAAACTTACGACTGATATTTGTTAAACTGTCATGGCCAAAGACCGAGACCGGAAATTACGACATATGCATCATGCTCGGCTCATATAAGCAACGGGTTGTCCTGCTAATGTTTTTAAATGCCAACATGTGCAGGCCTTTTTAAAAATTATGGGCAAGACAAGTACCTGCCTATCCGATCTCATATATGGCCTCGTTTGTTTGACATCGATTTAAGCCTCCCAACCCAGTATTTTACTGACCGTTCAAAGGAAGTTCTTCTGTTGTGATTTATTATTCATCACGATTACACACCTATATAATTCTGACCCACTTGAACCCCACTTTTATACAGTAAAACTGGGGTTTCTTAAATATAGTTTGTGGATACTCGTTAGAACCGCCCGGATTAGGCGGTTCTAACGGGTACCAACAATCTATAGTTAGAGTAGAGATAAGAAAAATATGACCAATTTTGACCTTAATTTTTCATTTTTACGGTGGTAAAAATGAACACCTAAATTTTTCATTTTTCGGCGGTAAAATTTGCAGTGTATTCGTATAGTCGTGTTTTCATAATAATCACTGTTGTATTTTGCATGCATGTACTGCTGTTGTCTTATTTGTTTGGGTAGACGTTTAGCCACTTGCTGGAAACGAAAACGGTCCTTTTGGTTTTCCACTTGTGATATCGCTAATGTGACCTATTCGGCCGAAACTAATTAGTCTGGCCTAGAAAATAAAATATAAACCCAAGAGTTTTCAATTCTGTGTTGCATTCATTGCCTCTAAAGGTTGATGATGATGATTTCGTGCTTACCGACGCATCAACCCTCTTTGTGGGTCATAAGCGTTAAACGATTTATGATCAAAAAGGGTTAAGTACTACTAGGATGCCGAGAGTAAAAATATAAGCATAATCGTGTCTAAAATAGAAGTGAAAGTAATGATCAGGAATCGATACAATTAACACACAGCTCCCATCAGAGACACCAAAGGGAAAGAAACACAAAACATGAAACAACAAACCCTTATAGAAACATCACTAGCGGAAAGCCAAACGGACAGTTACTTTCCCACAAAATTGCCAATTGGCTATCCAAAACAAAATAATATAAGGGATACAAACACTTAAAAACAAACCATAACAAAACTAAACCGCGACAGCAGAACCGCCTTGGAACGGTCAGTGAAACAAATTCCACTGGGGGGCTTAAATCCATTTTACGTGGCCACAATCCTCGACCTTACTTCCGTCGCGATTTAGACAAATAATTTGTTTTGTCCGTATGAATGCCCCCCCCCCCTAACTCATCAGTGCAACATCTCCGTGAGAACAAAAAATCAAACAAGCACAGAGATGAAACAACGGTGAGGACTCGACAGCAAGACACCACTGAAATGCTGGAGCAAAAGAAAACCAACAGTTAAACTCCGATAAAATAAAATGAAATCTGTATAACTAATTTTATGAAAAAATCCAACTTCTTTTTCCAATAAATATTATCAACAGGTACATCTTCAAATAGTTGTGGTATAGTGTTTACATTAAAGTATAAGTTTCGTGACGGCGAATGCTCTGTTTTTGAAACTCTTGTTACTGTGAAATTGTTTTATATTGGTGTTTCTTTCATTTTGGTGTCTTGGATGGGAGGTGTAAGGTAATTGTATCGCCTCCTGATCACTGTCTGAAGCATTTTCTCAATACAATGGACATCATTTACAACAATATGATTGTTTAAACTATGTAATCATGCAATCAAGAAAAACATCCATCCAAGAACAACTATTTGTTCCTCGCAATACTCTGTGCGCAAGATGCGAAAAGACCTTCTGCACTGACATTTAACATTGCCTAAGTGTTCATGGCAGCATGAATATTAGCCTTACACCCGTTTCTATTTAGCTATAAGCCGTTAGCTATTAAAATGAAAGACATTAGGCAAAATTCTAAAATAACAAAAGGAAGCTTCGTCAACACGGCATAGCGCTTTTCGCAATAAAGTTCTTTTAACCCCAAATAAAACAATAAAAGAAAGAAATTATATGTTTACTAAACGCTTAATAGATTATCATTAGAAGAGGGTTGTTGAAAATCAATGAGTTGGACCTCTGAGATTTTGCACTACTTTGTAAATGAAGCATTGCACAGTATTTGTCAAGTGCGTTTTGCAGTTTCCCATGTCTGCTGACTGGACAGACACATTTATAAACATGTCTTTACACAAGAGGAGGAGAATGCCAGAACGGCATTATACCGCGACATGCGTGTGTTTATTTGTTTGATTGGAAGTATAACGTCCCCGTCAACACTGTATAGGTCATTCGGAGACGTTGTGTTCAATTTTTTGTGAGACTTGAACCCGACATTGAGGTTAAATCAAATTAAGCCCTATGGCCCGGGTTATAAACATGGACGGACCGACTCGGACCGTTATTTCTGGGTAGGCTCAGATTCTCTAAGCGGTTTACCAGTACTCGTGTCCTGTCGGTTGCAACTCTGTGTGGAAGCATACTGCAGCCCATCTATTTCTTCAAAGCCGGATGGGCTGGGGCCGAATGTGTGTGTGGCGTATAGGTAGGGTTACAGCCTACAGGTTCTAATTTAATGAGCCAATTTTCCGTTCTGTCTACACTCATGAAGCTGACATGGTAATCGCAAGCGCATTCCCGTTGAAAACGAAGCGCTATACCGCAAAGCACTATAATCTACGTAGCAACATTTCACTGGAAGGCTTACCGATTCGCCTGGTGGTCCTTGATTACACTTGAGACTTACCGGTGGTCCGGACGGGCCACGTGCTTCGTGGCCATTAGCCGCAGTTAGATAGTCATATCCACCCAGTCCCTAAAACAAGAGTTGTAGTCTCATTTTTATTCTACATTAAAGTTAAGTTTCACTGAAACTCCAGTGGCAAGATTGTATACACAAAAGCTGGATTTATAGCAATACATAATGTTAAAGTTTATTTCCGTTATGTTTGTAATTGCAACAGTGGTTTTCGTTTTCAGCTACATTCAAATGTAAATTCAAATCTGACAGGACGCCGAGCCTAAACAATAATATACAACACGTCAATACTTAGCTTCAAATGTTGGAATTAATAACAGAGACGCACGCAGCTATATGAAGGAAACCGAAAAAAGAGGGGACCATGGTTAGCTGGCGTGAGCTCACGATGTGTTATAGAGTTTGGAAGTGATAGTGGCTTGAACTTAAAAGATTTCTATTTTAGCTGTAACAGACATCTTGTTTATTTAGCATTGGCAGACATATGAAACAGGACATTTGAATGAAATTGGCCAAACTGTTAGAAGGAATACTCCCTGAATGACACTTTTATTTTTAGCTCTGGCCGACATCTTAATCACTGAATAGTAATCTTAGAGGCTCATTGGGGCAACATGCTTGGGAAGTTTGAAGAACCTGGACCAAACAGTAAACATAACCATTTTAACTATCTTTGTATAGTCACCTTGACAACGTTTCTGTGCGGTTTGAATGAAACTGTCCTAACGGTTTAGGGCGAGTTGAAGTTTGAATATTTGTTGTGTTTTGTTTCTACGATTTGGCGCTGGTGAACACACTGTTCATTTGGGAAGCTTTTTGTAGGAGCCAACTCACTAACCTTCATTTGTATGGGGACTGAAATCGGCCCAAGGATGGAGGAGGATTAGGCATTTAAAGATATTTGTAACCTCAGCTCGCATTGGTAGCCAACATGTACATGGAGCAAAACCGTTGTAAGATTTTGAAAGCGAGTCACCATGGCAATATGTCTGAAAATTTGCATGAAATTGGCCAAAACATTCAGAAGGAATACTCGCTGCATGACATTTTTATTTTTAGCTCTGGCCGGCATCTTAATCACTGAGTTATTATTTTAGAGGCTCATTGGGGCAACATTCTTGGGAAGTTTGAAGAACCAGGACCGAAAAATAAAACAGATGGCGCTGTGACTTAATCCTTTCAATACTTAGCTTCAAATGTTAGAATTAATAACAGAAACGCACACAACTATATGGCGGAATAAACAAAAAGAGATAACCATGGTTCGCTTGCGTAAGCTCACGATTTATAATAGAGTTTTGAAGTGGTAGGCGCTTGGACTTGAAAGATTTATATCTTAGCTCTAACAGACATCTTGTTTATTTTTCACTGGCAGTTATATGAAACAGAACATTTGAATGAAATTGGTCAAACATTTAGAAGGAATACTCCCTGAATGACATTTTTATTTTTAGTTCTGGCCGACATCTTAATCACTTAGTTATTATTTTAGAGGCTCATTGGGGTAACATTCTTGAGAAGTTTGAAGAACCTGGACCGAAAAATAAAACGGGAGGCGTTGTCACTTAAACCTATCAATTTTAGCAGAATCAATTTAAGATTGGTTGAGGGTCTCCAAACAACTTTCCTGTAATGTGTGAATAGAGAGTGCCGTATGATGTATCAGTCGTTGCCGTTTGAAGATATTTCTGTTTAAAGCTCTGGCGGTCATCTTCTTTATTTGAGCGGAACTATTTTCGCTGTCGCGGTGTAAGTGAAATTGGGCCAAGTGTATAGCAGAAGCTTTGAGTTGAGTTTTGTTTTCATTTTAGTTGTATTGGCCATCTTGTTCATAAGAACAGACCCTGATTAAATGCTGTGGCAGAGAGTCACATCGGCAACATTTGCATGACATTTGAATGGAAATGACCCAAAGGTAAATGAGGAATCTTAATCACAGTGTTGACGCCACACGACACACGACGGATTCGGTTGTCCCAACAGCTCACAATGAATACTACGTTGTACGATGAGATAACATGTGACGGTATAAAGGAATCTATAGCTGAAGGATAACTAAACAATTCGCAATACGATGGTACACAATGATGTAATGTTTTCCCTGTCAACTTCTGATTTATAAATGGCGGAGTCCTTTGCTGTAACAGCTAGGACCTATTCTCAGGATTGTAAAATATGGTTCTCTATGAGAATTATCAAAATACAAATAGCAGTGTGTTTCATCGATATATAATTGTAGCACTTACCAATCCATCCCCCTTTTCACCCTGAGGTCCAGCGGGTCCCTACAAAACAAACAGAAGAGTTTTATTTTCAACGGAAGTGTGCACTCAAACAGTATCAGTAATGCATTGGTTCGGTCTGACATATTCGTGTATATCCAAAACACCTCTGCATGTTCATATGATCAAATCTGACTGTGTACTGGGACAGTATAATACCTGTAATTTCTTGCACACCAGATAAGGAAATCCATAGTTTCAGCTCGGGATATAAATTCTATTCTAACCAAGGTGTTCTAACCCAGGGACGGTAAAAATCGATTATTTTTACCTGTTCGAAATGCACTGGTTGAATCAGTTCCTCTACTCATCATCCCGAATCAGTCTGTTAATTATCGGGGCAATAGCTCAAATCTTTTTTGAGATATATTGCTTACAAGCTTAAAATGCCCAAAATTTCAAAGGGCCATTACTCAAGAAAACAATTTCGTATTTTTTCCGAAGGTTAATCAGTTCATCTACTCATCATCCCGAAACAGTTTGTAAAGTACCAGTGCAATAACTCTAAAGGTTTTTTAGATATCTTGCTTACAATCTTAAAATGCCAAAAATTCCAGGGAACTCCATAGAAAACCATTTCAGATTTTTTTTCCAAAAGTTCTCATCATCCCCAATCAGTCTGTAAAGTTTCAAGGCAATAGCTCAAATTGTTTTTGAGGTATATTGCTTACAAGCTAAAACTGCCCAAAATTCCAAAGGGCCATAACGCAAGAAAAACCTCGGATCTTTTTTTCAAAAATTATTTAGTTCATCACCTCATGGTCCCCAATCAGTTTGTAAAGTTTCAGTTCAATAGCTATAATCGTCTTAGAGATATCTTGATTTCAAGCTTAAATGCCCAAATTCCAAAGGGCCATATCTCAAGAAAAAACTTCAGAATTTTTCCAAAAGTTATTCAGTTCATCTACTCATCATCCCCAATCAGTCTGTAAAGATTCAGGGCAATAGCTCAAATCATTTTAAATATCTTGCTTACAAGCTTAAAATGCCCACAATTTGCAAGCGCCATAACTCCAGAAAGAAAAATTCAGATGTTTTTCAAAAGTTCATCGGTTCATCTTCTAATCGTTCCGAATCAGTCTGTAAAGTTTCAGGGCCATTGCCTAATGGTCCGTGAGATATCTTGCTTACAAGCTTAAAATGCCTAAAGATCCAAAGGGCCATAACTCAAGAAAACAAACATCAGATTTTTTCAAAAGGTAATCAATCCATCTACTCATCATCCCGAAGCAGTATATAAAGTTTCGGGGCAATAGCTCGAATCGTTTTTGAGATATTAGCTTCCAAGCTTAAAACGCCCAAAGTTTCAAAGGGCCATAAGTCAAGTAAAACAATTCACATTTTTTTTCAAAAGTTAATCAGTCCATCTTCTCACCATCCACAATCAGTATGTAAAGTTTCAGCACAATAGCTCTAATGGTTTTTGAGATATCTTGCTTACAAGATTTCACAGCAATTTTGCATAACTTCAGAAAGGGGCACGATCCTGATAAAAAAAAAAGAAAAGAAAACACAGGTCAATTTGTTTTTCAAAAGGAATCCATATATGAAATTTCAAAAACCTAGCATGCACGGTTCAAAAGTCAAGGTATTCATAAAAGCGGGACGGATAGACAGACGGATGAACATGACAAAAGCAATATGCCCCCAAAATTTCTTCGAAGGTGGGGACATAAAAATAATTCTATATGGGTGTGTGGGGTGGATAGAAAAATCCGCCCCACGGGATCACTGTCCACAAGGAGCATCGGGATGGATTATTCCATCAAACCCTCACACCCACAAACGATTCTTGTATTCTATACCCATCGTTGCATGAGATACTGAGCAGGCCGGTTCATTACGAAAACACCTCTATACAAATACGTTGCCAATGTTTCGGCCAAAATTAGAAATTTTAAGAGGAAAAATTGTGATATTTTTCTTATTTCTGCTCAAACATAGATTGCGGGGAATCGATAGAACCGCCTCGTTGAGGCGGTTCTATCTAGTACCCACAATCTATGTTTTTGAACAGAAATAAGAAAAATAACGTATACCCCCTTGAACCCCCCTTTCACTATATAAAAGTGGGGTATGAGGGGATCAAAATTATATAGGCGTGTTCTCGTGATGTGTGTCTTTCCTAGTCGCAAAACAACAAGGCAGGGTTTTTTTCTGGGGGAGTACATACGTTGTTTGCCGTTTACATTCGTCGGAAAATGATGACTTGTGACATCTGCACATCCGGATTATATTAAAATACTGATTGAACTGTCGTGTGACGGAGTATTGTCTTTTACGCAACCATAATGTCTACAAAAATTGACTGAGGCAGTTAAACATCAGTTAGTAGCAACGGTACATATATTGTTCTGGCCCAGCAACGGAAATGCATTTACCTGGAATGGTGCAAGAATTTGTATATCAGTTAAAAATGTAGGGATGCAGGCCGACAACCCTTTCGAATACTTTCATGAGAAATAATATTTATAACATAATTTTTGTCATGAAGGATAAATACACCTATACATGTACATGTATATTTCAATGTTCCAGTGAGGGAATTAATGATTCCAAAGGACTAGAAAATAAAACCCACGCTACGATGAAGGGCAGACTGTGTAAAAGCTTATGGAGACGAAAACCTGTTCCTAACATTACGATAATACACCCGTGCGATATAGTGCATTTTTCACATCTGCAAAATGGCTACTTTTCTGATGAAAATCATTGATATTTTTCTTATAAATGCGCAAAACATAGGTTGTGTGTGCTCGTTTGAACCGCCTGATTGCGGCAGTTCTAACGAGTACCCACAGCCTATGTCTTGGAGCAGAAATAAGAAAAAAATAATGAATACCCCATAAACCCCAGTTTTCTCTATATAAAGTGTGCTTTAAGGGGTCTTCATTTCACAGACTTGTTCACGTGATGACATGACAAAACTAACAAAACTGAGCAGCTAAAGAAATATGCAACAACGTTCTATAAAAAGTTATCGCTTGGAAGCATGGAATAATACCCCACGGAACCGTAAATATGGAGGTTACTGGATTGCTTGGGCCAGAATAGCTAGTTTTGGTCAATTAAGCATTTACCTTTGATTGCTATCGGTCATAAAATGTAAAGGTGGGAAATGTCAAAGTTGTGATCAGACTGCGCCGATGCTCAAAGAAAGTTGAAATTATAAAAGGTTTCGCTGCGGCACTATTTGAATGAATACTTACTGGTGGGCCTGGTGGCCCAGGTTGTCCTATCAGCCCCATCGGTCCAGCCGGTCCGGCATGACCTGGAGTTCCCTAATATTTAGAAACAGGTTAATGCAATACAAGAAGTACTTAGTAACTAAAGTGTAAAAACACGGCAGAAAATACAAATACTTATAGATATAAGTAAATATATCTTACTGAAAATGTTTCTCATATCTTCCAAATGCATTTAGCTTTTCTTTAACACATAAATGTATTGGTGCACGAAGCGTGTGCTGTTTCCGAAATCAGTAAAAGTTTAATTTCAAAGGATGTTTTCGTTTTCCTTCTGCTGAGCAACGTTTTTCCTCTAGGAAAAGGTCATTACGATAACACAGTGTATTTTTCACATCTCCAAAATTGTTTCTTTTCTCATGAAAATCCGTGATATTGTTCTTATCTTACTGCAAACATAGTTTGTGGGTGCTCGTTAGAACCGCCTCAATGAGGCGGTTCTAACGAGTACCCACAACCTATGTCTTGAGGCAGAAATAAAAGTAATGTATACCGTAAAATCCCAGTTTTCTCTGTATGAATTTGAGTTAAAGGGGTGTACATTTCACGGACTTGTTCACGTGATGTCCTTTTCCTGGAAACGGACTTACGAGGATTAAAATCTAACCGAATACAAAGAAAAAAAAACAAAGAAAATAAAATGAACGTTAACTATGTCAAATTTATGCAATACCCTTAAATTTAAAAAGGGACAGATAATGGGTGCATTATGTTTTGTAAGCGGTACATTTGCTTCACACTGTGTTAACACTGTACTTTCTGGAATCGATTCAGCAAAAAAACTGTTACAAGAACATGCGTTGTATTATACAGATTGCGAAAGTTCTACTAACAATCGATACAATGCCAGCGCCACACGTTTTGGAAACCCGTACGAAATGTCTCGGAGAGATAATTTTATCAGCACCCTACGAGTATATCAGTTTTTTAAGCATATCGCAGAATTGATATTTAAATGTTGTAATCGTTTCCATTAAATAAGATAACCCGTATTGTAGCATTGTTCATACGTATCTGATCTTTGTTTAATAAATAAGTATGCTCAGCTTTGTCATAATTTACGCATTTAATAAGAAACAAATCTACAACTGATAAAAGAAATGTGAGAACTCAAGGTCATACCGGTCGGCCATCTTGCCCTGGTGCACCTCTCAAACCATGTTCACCTTTTGCGCCATCTGATCCCTAGAAACAACATTTATGCAATATTCTGTTTACTACAAAACTGTGTTAATATTCATTTTCTCTACACAGAAATTGGGGCTGGCGAAAGTAGCACACAATTTTCCTATGTCAGCTTAACAATACTCGTTAGCTTGCCATTTCCATTATATTTGTTTGAAGCAAAAATAAGAGACAAAAACAAGTTTTTTTTGCTAGGTCCTCGATATTAGCACTATATTGTGCAGGCATAACCCCCGATGGTATACAATGCAACGCTCGTTAACTTAGTGTAATATACAATGTGTTTACCAGATTGACAAGAAGTGTTCCTTTCCACGTGTTTCATCTGCGATATTGAACAGAACTGACTCAAATAGTAATACATTTACATTCACAATGAAGTAGAATGTATATACCCTTAGCTAACCCTTTTTGTAGCAAATGGAATCTTCCTCCTTATATACAGCCGGAGTCCATTTCTAAATTTAGGGGTGACAGGTTGTGGTATCTTCAAAATTGATTTGGAAAATGGCTGAACTTCCTGCAAATAGTGTAGGCCCTGATGAGACGCCGCATTCTGCGGCGTCTCATCTGGGCCTGCACTGTTTGCCAAGGTACCCCTTTTGGGGTTTCCGTACTAAATGGGTTAAAGGTATGTTGTCCTTCTCTATAGGCATTATCTGGGAGTCTCTTTTTCTTTTGATTAGTGAAAACATTAACAAATAAAACATAAAACCACATTTGATCCGAAAAAAACATTCCAAATTGCTGCTAACTCTTCCTGGTTTACATTCCATTACGTGAATAAATCTGCGTAACAAACACCCATGTAAGCAAGTTATAACTACTAACTACTGTTTAACACTAGAACACAACGCAGGAAGAAAGGAGTCTAGTGTTTTTCTGACAGTCGTCGTAAACAGTATCTTCTACTGAAATGGGCTTAATAACCCCGAAGGATCATTCGTTAACATGCAGAGAAACACTTTTTTGCCACCCTATTGATCTCAATATAATCTCATACGAAGAGAAATAAAGACGACGCATTGTTTTTGGAAGTGAACAGAAGTGTGCGAGTTTCATGACTATGATTTTAGTAATGCTCCAATTGCCTGCTCAAATGCACAGGTTGGTACTGAAAAGTGTGTACCTACAATCTGTCTTTGAGTATTATCATAAACACGTTCCGAGAGAAAGACCTTCAATCGTGTAATAGCATGTCATACCGTGAATTTGCCTCAATATGCATCTGACGACAATACGGAAAGAATACCGTTTGCTTTCACACTGGTACATGTCCTGGAAGTCTTTTATTCATTGTAAGAGATTGCAGTTTTCGCTATATTAACCAGCCTTTTCAGTTAAGAAACTCATGGAAAGCCCGTTTTGTCAGTGCCAATGCCTCGTTTCGAGACTGAAGTATTCAATGTTGAATTTTGAAGGCTATTTTTATTACCTCATTTCAATTTAATGGTTCTGTTATTTTCATAGTTAGCTATGAACTTTTATACTGTAAAGGCCACGTATATGACAGCTAAGAGAACGAGCGTTCCAGGCTCAAAGTACATATAATAAAACACATAAAAATGAAATACCAACTTCGATAGTATTAGCAGTGAGAGCCAGTTCTTTCAAATAGTTTTCTTTTTTTGACTTCCTAGGTTTCTTTTCCCTTTTTCGTCCTTCCGCTTGTGTCAGGAAGAGAATGATTGTTAATCCAGACCAAAGGTTTATTAGTAACATTTTTATATTTTTCCAACAACAAACGGTGGTTTTGAGTCGGAACCAAAGACGTTCACTAATTAAAGCTTCACCAATTACTACTTCTAAAATGTTTTTTTTTAAGTACGACAGTGTAATACCAATGCAACTGTTTAGTTCCTTCTAAGCTGTTTAAATATAAAACGTTACTAACACGCTATTTCGCTGAACTAGCTTAATATTTGAACTAAATTCTAAATTCAAGCTTATAAAGAGTTAATCTAATTTATTAAGAAACTGAGAATGCGGCTCTGGTTTTAATAAGGTCAAATTAAATAGACGTTATATATGATGAAGAAACGGCCACATATCGCTTTATCGAGAAACAATTTCCTTTGATTGATTAGTGGCACTGTTAAAATGCGGAGGGGTTCAAAAATGTTTTTAGTTTTAATATTTTCTTATCAACATACGCTTGGAAATTAATTAAGTAATTCAAACATTGCTTGCTGTAGCGTCTAAAGGCAAATCTGCCTACTGTATACTGTTGTATATGGTTTTGTTTACCTTTACCACTTACTGGGCTAAAGTAGCAGACGACAAATTGGTGATATGTTTGCCATTTTCCCCTGAAAACCGGCGTTGACATTTTGATGCTAACTGGACTCAATTTGTATTTGCATGAAATATCAAAATCCAGAAAAATAAGAGAAATATTTTAAAAATAACCACGGGTGAAAAATTTACCCAGAGTACTAAGGGTTAAAGAAATATTTCTTTTTGAAATGTTTCGATGCAAATGCTTGTCCTAATGTACTTAAATAAAGCAGAGACGCTTATGTTACATATATGATTATGAAGAATTAATCTATAGTTTACGTAACCTATTCCAAAGGTGTCTCTTATGTGACGGGGGTGGGGGCGGTGATTTTATCGATTCCTGTCTTCACTCCTATATTCTCTGAGGAGACAAAGATGGGAGAGAACGTTCAAAGCATTGCTTTACACTTACGGCGACGCGTCAAAAGAGTAGGCGATCGCAAAATCAATGGTTTAAATGTTAAAAAATTTCATTGAAAAAAAAGTTATTCTCACCCTAACTACTATTTAACCCATTTTGTACCAGAAACCCAAAAACGCGTACCCTGGCAAACAGTGCAGGCCCAGATCAGACGCCGCAGAACGCGGCGTCTGATTAGGGCCAGCACTGTTTGCTAAACGTTCAGTCATTTTTCAAATGAATTTTGATGAAAACACGACCTGACACCCCTAAATTTCGAAATGGACATCTGCTATATATATGGAGAAAGTTTCAATTTGGTACAAAAAGGGTTAAACTGCGGACATGTGCACTCAATGAAGACAAAAATAAGCCTGCAAATCAGAATGCAATGTCTCTGTTTGAATGAAGCAGAGCAATGGGACATTCACAACCCATTTCGGCCCCATCCATCGGGGCTTGAAGAAATAGATGGGCTCCATGATGCTTCCAAGCAGAGCTGAAACCGACCCGCACACGAGTACTGGTAAACCGCTTAGAGGATCTAAGCATCTCCAGGCAAAGCGGTGCGAGTCGGACCGTCCATGCTTATACCCCCAATTGGTCTCAATGGGCGGCCATTCCGTCTCAATATCGGTTAAAAGTCCCACAAAATTGGAAGCAACGTCTCCAAAATGACCTTTGCAGTGTTGACGGGGGCGTTAAACCTCAAATCAAACAAACAAACCCATTTAGCACATAGCGACAGCTCTGAACAGATTGGGTCGATGCACAAGCTTGTTTGATTTTTAGCAGTGTGTTGACGTCCAACATATTTGACTGTCGTAAGCTGCGAATAATAAAAAAAAAGACAAAAGTAAAGACGTCGAGTTTCAATATAGTATATCGCTGAATATACCGTCAAAATACTCTGAATCATTCTAATAACTTGTCGTGGTTCCATCATGAAAACAAGCCTAAATAATTTTTAGCCCCAATTTTATATAGTAAACCTGGAGTTCACATGTTTCTTATTTCTGCTCTAACATTAGATTGAGGGTGCTCATTAGAACCGCCTCGATGAGGAAAAATATCACAATTTTCATCTTAAAAATCCCCCTTTTCCGCGGTAAAGTATACAATGCATTTGTATAGGCGTGTTTACATGTAATGGCATATGGAATACAAGGTACAGTCATGAAGACGTCATAATACATACCCTTTGTCCTGGTTGTCCCGGTGCACCTGGCGAACCTTGTTCACCTCTCAGACCCTGAAAGAAGTCAAAACCGTATAAATGTTCACCATATCCAAACACCCTACACTAAGTGGAATTAAAATAAAGTAAAACTGCATCCCCTCCACAAGTTAGTGTGCTGTATAATATGCGCGGCCAGCGCTGACATTACTAAAACAGACTTAATCTTAAGGCAAGTTTGTTGTTGAGTTTGCAGTACCACGGGCATGTTATCATACACCACCATTACGTGAACAAGTCCGTGAAATGAAGACCCCCCTACACCCCACTTTATATAGAGAAAACTAGGGTTTACGGGGATATACATTATTTTTCTTATTTTTGCTCCGAGACATAGATTGTGGGTACTCGTTAGAACCGCCTCATTGAGGCGGTTCTAACGAGCACCCACAACCTATGTTTGCAGTATTTATAAGAAAAATTTCACAGATTTTCATCAGAAAAAATCGCCATTATGGAGATGTGACAAAATGCACTATGTCGCACGGGTGTGTTATCGTAATGATTCATAACTCTGGTTTCGATGGTAGTGCCATTCCGATAAAGAAAGTCAGTTTAAGAGTTCCAATTTAGGTCAAGATGTTTTCGTTTGAGATTCGTAAGACAGTCAGTTTAAAAGTCTAGAGGCAGATTAAGCAATTGTTCCGTGTGGAAAAAGAGGATCTTACACGAGTGGTCATTTCATATGATATTTATGAAACGAGCCTTCGGCGAGTTTCATAAATTTACACGAGTGGTCATTTCATATGATATTTATGAAACGAGCCTTCGGCGAGTTTCATAAATTTCATATGAAATGACCACGAGTGTAAGATTTTTTATCATATGACCACTTTCAATTGTATTTTATCGCCTTTAAATTTGACATTTTTTCCACAAAAATGCATGGTATATATGGACGTCGTCATTACGTTACTTAATCCCGCCAAAGTGTTATTACACGTGTGGTCATACGATTTTTATTACATGACGTTATCCACTGCTTACCAACGACGTCATATGATAATTCAAATTCTGTTTAAGCTAAAATCTCTTGTGTATAAAGCTTTAACATTTTTACTCATGTAGTGTATTTCATGATTCCTAGGGATGACCTTTAAGAAAATTGAAATGTCCATATCAATATAGAAACTTATTTAAATAAACCCCGGTATCTGATGTTGCCTCAGAATGCTTGCTTTGTGACAGTCAAAACAGCCCTGGTAGTTTACTTTAGTATAAAATTTTAAAGTTAAAAAACTAGAACGTATAATAAGTTCTATAAAAGGGGTATCCCTTGGAAGCAAGAAATACACCGCAAAACTTTAAACATGGAATGTGAAGGTTCATTAGGACCAAACTAGCTAGTTTCGGTCAATTAGTCCTCATAAGTGACCTTTAAATATTTTGGAATTCTACTATGGAATAAGTGATCCCAAAGAATTAGGAAATATAATCTACATTATGATAAAGGACAGGGAGACTTTTACGGCCTTCACAGATTCACTTAACACCAGCCGTAGTGATGTTAAATATGTTCTGTAGAATGATTATCATGTTGAAGCAAGGAATACACCGCAGAACTTAGTAATATGGAGAATGCAAGCTGCTCGCGAAGACGAGTTAGTTTCGGCCATTTAGGAATCATCAGTGACCCTGAATTACTTTTGAAGTTTATAAGTTATTCTGTCTATACAAGACAATTTTGCATTACAGTATCCCCATGTACACATCACGAAAATATGCCTTTATTATTCTGAACCCCTTGAACCCCACATTTATATAGCAAAACTGTGGTTTACAGGGGTAAACCTTATTTTTTCTTATTTGTGCCCTAAACTATAGACTGTAGGTACTCGTTAGAACCGCCTTGATGACCATGTACCCACAATCTATATTTTGAGCAAAAATTAGAAATAATGTCAAAATTTTACATCTAAAAGTTTCGTTTTTCAGCGGTAAAATTTACAAAGTATTTATAGAGGCGTGTTTTCGTAATGATGAATTTTTGACAAATGCATTTTTGTCTGCATTTTGCCGTCATGACTCTCTTTTGAGGTAGGCGACCTCCATGCAGACCAATTTTAACTCTATTATGTGTGTATCTGCTACGGAATGGAGGGCGAAGGTAAGGTGTGCAAGAACGCAGAGTTTTTCTGCTGATTGTGAAGGAGGTTTCTCCTTTGCGTTTTCTTATATGTTAATCGACTTTGTGTTACTGGCGTACGCCTTACTTTTTGTGTGTCTTATTGTCACAAAATGTTTCCTGTTTCTCTCATTACGAAAACACGCCTATACAAATATAGTGTAAATTTTACCGCCGAAAAAACGAAAATTTCAAGATGAAAATTGTGACATTTTTCTTTTTCTGATCAAAATGTAGATTATGGGTACTCGTTAGACCCGCCTCATCGAGGGTACTCGTTAAAACCGCCTCATCGAGGCGAGTCTAACGAGTATCCACAATCTATATTTTAGAGCAGAAATAAGGAAAATAAGGTTTACCCCTGTAAACCCCAGTTTTACTATATAGAATAGGGGTTCAAGGGGGTCGAAATTACATAGACGTGTTTTCGTGATGTCACTGGGTGGCTTTTTTTTTTTTTTTTTTTTTTTGGTTTGGGTTTTACGGCCCTTTCAAGATTATTTCACTCATATCGAGCCGATCGTTAATCATAGGTGGGCGAAAACCGGAGTACCCGGAGAAAAACCACCTGACCTTCCGTTGCAGAACTTGGCGTCTCACACGTGACCCGAGCGAGGCTCGAACCCACGGCGGTGAGAGACCTAATGACTAAGAGTCAGCGCTCTTATCCATTAGGCCACGGAGGCCCGTACTGGGTGGCTTGATATAGCTGAATTCTCTGTTCATGGATTTGCCTGTGCACTTTTTTTTCCTTTTTAGTTTTCCTACCTCGTAACGTTCTTTTAGCAACTGTTACTATTTTTCTTTATATTCAGCAGACATACCGTTAAGAAACTTAATTGCACTTCATTAAAACAAAGCACTTCTCCCTTTGATGTAGGATTTATTTAACGAGAAAATCATATAATCTGATACTGCCGCGTTTCCGTTGGATTACACATAAATCAATAGCAAATGAATGGCTCGTATCGCTTTGTTAGAACTACTCTGTTCACAAAAGTTTTTAATCAAGTCGCAGCCATTGTAATCTATTTCCTCACCATTATATGGAACCAGATTAAACGACCAATGCAATTAAAATTACTCATCACGTGAACAAATCCGTGAAATGAACACCCCCGTACACCCCACGTTATATAGAGAAAACTGGGATGTGCGGGGTATACATTAGTTTTCTTATTTCTGCTCCAAAACATAGGTTGGGGGTACTCGTTAGAACCGCCGCAATGAGTCGGTTCTAACGAGAACCCACAACCTATGTTTGCAGTATTAATAAGAAAAATATCACGGATTTTCATCAGAAAAGTAGCCATTTTTGGAGATATGAAAAATACACTATGTCACACGGGTGCGTTTTCGTAATGTTTACAAGCCCCTGCCACGAACGTCTTTATATATTCCATTCATAAATATGATGGTTCTTTTACACAAAGATTCTGGGAACAAGAAAGAACTTTGCCAAGCTGCCATCACGGAAACAACACTAAATAATTTTTACCAGCTTAAACCTACCTTCATTAAGCAAAACTGGGGTTTACAGGGGTTAACTCATTTTCTTATTTTTTCTGCTCAATAAATATAGATTGTGGGTACTCGTTAGAGCCGCCTTGACGTCCCCACACTCTATGTTTGGATTCGGCTCAAAATCAGAGATTGTGCGTATTCGTTCAATCCATGTTTTGAGCAGAAGAAATATGGAAAATATCGGAATTTTTATTTGATAACTTTCATATTCTTTCATGGTAAAATTTCAAAGCATTTGTATAGACGTGTCTTTGTAATATGGTTGTGACAGGAAAAAGAAACTATTACAAAAAACTAGAATTTGTTTTTCTACAAAAACACAGATATATTCCCCTTTTTGACCTCTAAGTATGACCTTGATATTGGAGGTATTGACCTGGGTCTTGTGTGCAACACAACATCTAATGAAGATGGACATTTTTTCAAAATAACTTTAAAATTTTCATAGATAAATATGAAGGTTATTGACAGTACACAAAAAGCCCTTTTTACCTTTGACCTATAAGTATGGCCTTGACATTTGAGGTACAACACAGCGTCTCATGATGGATAACATTTCTGCCAAGTAATTTCATAATCCATCAAAGAATAAGAAAGTTATTGACTGTTCACAAAAAGGCGCCTTTTTTACCTCTAGATATGACCTTGACATTGGCGGTATAGACCTTGGTCTTACAGACGATTCCTCATCTAATGAAGGTGAACATTTTTGCATGGTTACTTTAACAAGTCCATTCAGAAATAAAAAAAAGTATTTGACTGGACACACAAAAAAGACTTTTTTAATATTTGACCTATTAGTATGACATTGACCTTGGAGGTACCGACCTGGGTCTAGGGCACAACACATCGTCTCATGATGGTTAACATTTCTGCCAAGTAATTTCACAAACTATCCAGGCATAAGAAAGTTATTGACTGAGCACTAAAAAGGCCATTTTTTTACCTTTGACCTCTTAGTATGACATTGACCATTGAGGTACCAACATGCCTCATGCAAGTGACACATCATCTCATTGTGGTTAACATGTCTGCTAAGTAATTTCAAAATCCATCTAAAAATAAGAATGTTCTTGACCAAAGACGAAAAAGAGGCCCCATTTTGACCTTTGATCTCTAAATATGACCTTAACCTTTGAGGTACCAACTTGGGTCATGCACGCAACACATCGACTTATGGTGGTTAATATTTCTGCCCAGTAATTTGAAAATCCATCAAGAATAAAAAAGTTATTGGCCGAACACAAAAATGTCCCTTTTTTACCTTTAACCTCTATGCATGACCTTGACCTTTGAGTTACCAAACAGGGTAATGCAGGCAACATATCCTCTCATGATGGTTAACAATTCTGCATTGCAATTATAAAATCCATCTAAAAATAAGAAAGTTATTGACCAAACACGTAAAAAGGCCCCTTTTTGACCTCCATGTATGACCTTGACATTTGAAGTACCAAACTGAATCATGCATGCAACACATCGTCTCATGATAGTTAACATTTCTGCCAAGTAAGTTAAAATTCTATCTAAAAGTAAGAAAGTTATTGACAAAACACGAAAAAGTCCCCTTTTTTGACCTTTGACCTCTAAGTATGGCCTTGACCTTTGAGGTACCAACCTGGGTCATGCACGCAACACATCGTCGCATGGTGGTTAACATTTCTGCCAAGTATTTTCAAAATCCATCTAAAAAATAAAAAAAAGTTATTGACCAAACACGAAAAAAGGCCCCTTTTTGACCTTTGACCTCTAAGTATGACCTTCACCTTTGAGGTACCGACCTGCCTCATGCGCGCCACACATCGTCTCATGTTGTTAATAATTCTGCCAAGTAATTTAAAAATTCATTAGAAAATAAGAAAGTTATTGACCGGACACGATTTGCCCATACATACATCCATACCGACAAACTTCCAAGGGAGATAACTCAAAAAGTATAAATACGACCGTTATAGTTCTTGCGTATTGTACGTCGTCTAATATTGATTAATATTAATATGAAGTTTCGTGAAGATATCTTGAACGGTTTTCAAGTTATAGAGCAGACACGATTTTGTGACAGACGGACAAATGGACAGACAGACAGACAGTCGCCTGGTGGAAAAACAATATGTCTCTCCAAAAGATTTTTTTCAGGGGAGACATAATTATCTGAAAATGACATTCCTATTGCCCTGGAAGAAACAAATTTAATCCACGGATTTGTTGACAAGAAGTTAAGAAACCCGGCCATTATGAAATATATTGAGAAATTTGCCACAAAAAGAAAGAACTTATAACTTCTGATTAAAAATTCCGATATTTTTCATCTTTCTACTCTAAACATAGCTACTGGGCGGGGACGTTTCTATGCTGTATCTTGAGTAGAAATAAGAAAATAAGAAAAAAAACTGTGAACCCCCGTTTTACTATTTGAAAGTGGGGTTTGAGGGCCTGGGCGGGGACCTTTCTATGCTATACCTTGAGTAGAAATAAGAAAATAAGAAAAAAACTGTGAACCCCCGTTTTACTATTTGAAAGTGGGTTTGAGGGGGGTCAAAATTAAAAAGGCGTGTTTTCGTGACGGGTAGAATCAGTACCGGGGTTTAAGAGGTGACGGTCTTGGATTTTGTTTGTTAACTGCATTCCCACACGAGGCATTTAGATTCAGTGCGCTGATGTCAAGCATAATACCATTAGAGAACGTTAGCAACAGCGCCAAGATTTTGTTGGGATGTGCAAACCATTTCTACATCAGTCTCATGACAATCGCAGACTATTGGAACCTGTGAGAAGCACCTGGGAGAAATACATTATGATAACACACCCGTGCGACATAGTGCATTTTTAACATCTCCAAAATGGCTATTTTTCTGAGGAAAATCCGTGATATTTTTCTTATAAATACATCAAACAAAGGTTGTGGGTACTCGTTAAAACCGCCTCATTGAGGCGGTTCTAACGAGTACCCATAACCTATGTGTTGGAGCAAAAATTAGAAAAATAATGTATACCCCTTAAACCCCAGTTTTCTCTATATAAAGTGGGGTTTAAGGGGGCATTCATTTCACGCACTTGTTCACGTGATGGTTCTAAAGAGTATCCAGTATGATAAGCCTATATTGTAACGTCCAATTTTGCATTGTTTGGACCATGAATAAATTTTATTGTGTGTTAAATGAATAAACCGTTTACTCTACATGATATAAATTTATCAAAAATAGCCATCGGAAGAGATGCCAAATCCCCCGACCAAAAGCCAATATGGCCTTCAGAAGAATGTTCACCTATAGAAAGTGCACCAGAATTAAACCAGCAATATATCACAAAAGTATTCGAGTTATGGCCATCACAAGATAATACTGTCAGGGGAGATAACTAAAAAACCAGGGCACTCAGAATTGTGGTTCTTGCGCATGACATGCCTGCTTAATCTCATGTATTTCTGGATGAAGTACCATCAATATGTCTCAAAGGGTATTGGAGATATGGTCATCACACGCTGGTCATACTGGTATATTGGAAGGGTGAATAACTCAAATACAACACCACCAACAGTTGTGGTTCTTGCACATGACACTCCTTCTGTATCTTGTATACAATTGTGGCAAGTGCCGTCAATATATCTCAAAGGGTGTTGGAGCTATGGCCATCACAAGGTTATATTGTCAGGGGAGATAACTAAAAAACAGAGCACACAGAGTTGAAATTCTTGAGCATGACACACATGCTTAACCTCATGTACATCTGCATCAAGTGCCACCGATATATCTCAAAGCGTATTGGAGGCAGGTGATCACAAGGTGGTCATACTGTTATATTGGAAGCGGAGATAACTCAAATACCATAGCACCCAGAGCTGTGGTTCTCAGGCATGAAGGGCCGTCTCGGCCCTGTACACAATTGTGCCAAGTACCATCAATATATCTCAAAGGGTATTGGAGTTATGGCCATCACAAGATTATACTGTCAGGGGAGACAACACAAAAACCAGGGCACTCAGAGTGGTGGTTCTTGCACATGACATGCCTGCTTAAGCTCATGTATTTCTGTGCGAAGTACCATCAATATGTCTCAAAGGGTATTTGGAGTTATGGTGATCACAAGCTGGTCATACTGTTATATTGGAAGGGTAGTCAACTCAAATACCACAGCACCAACAATTGTGATTCTTACACATGACAAGACTTCTGTACCTTGTATACAATTGTGCCAAATTCCTTCAATATATCTGAAAGGGTGTTGGAGCTATGACCATCACAAGGTTATATTGCCAGGGGAGATAACTAAAAAACCAGAGCACCCAGAGCTGTAATGCTTGAGCAAGACACGCCTGCTTAACCTCATGTACAGCTGCATCAAGTACCACCGATAAGTCTCAAAAGGTATTAAAGGTACGGTGATCACAAGGTGGTAAACTGTTATATTGACTGAAATCTTTCCACTGACAATTCCAAGGCGGTTCTTCTGTGGCGGTTGATTTATGTTGTTGTTTGTTACTTACTGTGTGTATCACTTGTGTCTTTTTTATTTTGGATGGTCATATGGCCATTTTGTGGGAAGAAACTGTCCTTATGGCCTTCCTTTGTTTAGGTTTCCATTATGGTCTGGTCGCTTCATGTTTGTGTTTCTTTCCCCTCGGTGTCTTTGATGGGTGGAATAAGTTAATTGTATCGATTCCTGATCTTTGTTTTACTTCTACCTTGTATACAATTGTGCAAAGTACACATCACAAGGTTATATTGTCAGGGGAGATTACAAGGTAGTGGTAGTGATTCTATTTTAATGTAAGGGGAGATAACTCGAAAGTCATGGCACCCAGAGTTGTGGTTCTTGTGCATGACACACCGTCTCGGCCTTGTGAACAACTGTGCAAGGTACCATCAATATATCTTATAGGGTATTGGAGTTAAGGCCATCACAAGGTCGTCACTAAATTGTATTGGAAGGGGAGATAACTCAAAAGCCATGGCAATGACACGCCGTCTCAGCCTTTTGAACAACTGTGCCAGGTACCATCAAAATATCTCACAAGATATTGGAGTTATGGCCATCACAAAGACGTCACTCTATTTTATTAAAAGGGGAGATAACTCAGGAGGTATACCATCCAGAGTTCTGGTTCTTGCGCATGACACGCCGTCTCAACCTTGTGAACAATTGTGCCAAGAACCATCAATGAATCCCAAAGGGTATAGGGGTTATGACCATCACAAGGTTGCGTCTACGGACGTACGGACGGATGGACGCCAGGCTGATCGCTATATCCCCGAACCAATTCGGTCGGGGGATAAAAAGTCACAAAAGGATTCCATTATTGTTCTGGAAAAGTGAAATGACAAAGTGGAATTTAAAGACATTTTATGTAGCGAAAATTGCCAGTAGTGCTTTCCAAATTTTAACCACACCCACAGACATACACAATTAAAAGAAGCTACAGACACTCTCCCACATGCTATAACCGCGTAATGTATTACATAATTTAAGAATACGAAAATGGCATTTTAATAGACTCTGCTAACCTGTTGAGCCTTTTGTCAAAACAGATACAGCCTTAATTGTCTGTCTGGGTTATGTTCCTATTTAATGCATAGTAAAACACATTATCTAACACACACATGCTATTCTTCGCTGACGCTTTAGAATGATTGCATTGAAAATTGCATAACACAATGTTAAAGTTATTCTATATTAGGGTGTAATAAACATTAACGCCGAGAGTTAGTGCTAAAGTATAAGGAAGTAATTGATACTTTTTTGTACAATTCAATATATAGTTTGACAAAAAATCCATTTATAAAGTATATATATTCATTTAAAGGACTGTAATTAGAGCACAATGGATCCAGACAAATCAAATTAAAAATAATATTAATTTGGTCTTGACTAGCAAAATGCGTCGTCAAACACGAGTACGATCAAGGCGAGATTTCACATCCCTCACGTGAACAAGTCCGTAAAATGAAAATCCCCCTAAACCCCAACCTTATATGGAGACAACTAGGATTTACAGTGGGCATAACATATTTGTTTATTTCTGCTCAAAGACATAGGTTGTGGGTACTCGTTAGAACCCGCCTCAATGAGGCGGTTCTAACGAGCACAGGCAACCTTTGTTTTACAGTTTAACTCGCATCACTGCCCGCCCCAAGGCGGTTCTTCTGTCGCGGTTTATATTTATTTGTTCTGGTTTGTTTTTGAGTGTTTGTATCGCTCATATAGTTCTATTTTGGATAGACAATTTGCCATTTTGTGGAAAAGTAACTGTCCTTTTGGCTTTCCGCTATTGATGTCTCCATTAGGGTCTGTTGTTTCATTGTTTTTGTTTCCCTTTGGTGTCTCTGATAGGAGCTACGAGTTAATTGTATCGATTCCTGATCATTACCTTCACTTCTATTTCATTACGATAACATTCCCGTGCGATGTAGTGCAATTTTTACATCTCCAAAATGGTTACTTTTCTGACGAAATTCTGTGATATTTTTCTTATTTATACTGCAAACATAGGTTGTAGGTACTCGTTAGAACCGCCTCATTGAGGCGGTTCTAACGGGTACCCACAACCTATGTCTTGGAGCAGAAATAAGAAAAATATTGTTTACCCCCGTAAACCCCAGTTTTTCATATATAAAGTGGGGTGTAAGGGGGTGTTCATTTCACGGAGTTGTTCACGTGATGTGAAATAAGAACAAGAGCTGAAAAATTGTCTAAACCAAGACATAACCAAGGGCGAGCATTGTGGCCACGCAAAATTGATTTAAGCTCCCTCAGTAAAATACTGACAATTCTTTTGAGGTTTATTATTGATGTAGCCTCTTTTTGCATTGATGAACTGCTATTTGGAAAGCCGTTTGTCCATTTGTTGGAATTGGTTTAAACATTATTTATTTTAATTTGTCAAACATTTACAAGTTCATACATAGACAGAATACAATAGTACATGCATACAGGATTTGAAAACAAGCATTCATGCTTTTTTAATCATCGCCTGAATTTGTGGGAATTGACTTTCCGATTGTGACGTTTTCATTTTATGTTACTCTTTCTTCCCGTTGCTGTCTTGGATTGGTGATGTGGGGTAATTGAATCCATTCCTGATCATGCCTTCACTTGTATTTCGATAAGCTGTTTTGTATACGTATATATTGTTGTTGAAAATAACGATAAAGTTGAGTATGCGGTGGTGTTCTTTGGGTGATAAACAACGCTTTTCAATAACGTGTAGGGTTATTGCACTGATATTGGGAACATTGTCTCTAATTTGTATATCGAAGGACATAAGCTTGAGAATACAACCTTTTATCATGCAAGCCATAGGGTATTCATTTTATCAAAATGCGTTCATTATTTTTTGCGTATATAAGTGAAACATAGTAGGTCCAGACAGACCCCACGGAAGAGGATCTTCCTGACTGTTTTTTCTAACAGTCAAATTACGTGTATGAGATAGAAAAAAAAACTATCTAAGAAGTTGACCTCCTACGCACCAAACCTTTGGAGACAATAAGTGGGAATATCGCGTAACAGGCCTTGCCAAGGCGAATGAAGAAGCAGTTAGTATACTTACCGGTGCTCCTCTTGTACCTTCCGGTCCTGGAAGTCCTCTCTCCCCGGATGGTCCCTAAAATATAGTAAAGGGATGAAGCTTGTATTTCTCTTATTCCTAGGTTGGTACGCGTATGGTTGCTTGTTTCTGTGTTTCGCGTCTTGTCGCTAACTATTTTTGGTCGATTGTTTTTGAATCGAAACAGTCACTAACCACAGAAGCTCTTGTGACTCTCCCTCATGTGTCGTTTAGTTATAGAAAAAGACAGCGCTCTTCTTATCGCTCTGAGATAAATCTTTTGCTTAGGAGGTTTACCTATATAATTCTGACTGGAATTATGTGTTTGACTTGGTAAACCGTGTAAACTGAGATCAAACGTCACAAAAGGTAGCGTCTGATCTTAGTCTACACCATTTGCTTAAAATAATTTAAAGGTAAAAATAAACTAAGTTCCTCGTTCAGGTCCATTTTTCCTATCCACACTCAAAAACAATTTACACACAAGTTCTGTCAGTGTTTTGATTCTTCATTGGGTTTTTTCAGTGCGAGAACATAACATTACGAAAACACGTCTATAGAATTCTGACCCCCTTGAATCCCAAGTTTATATAGTAAAATTGGGGTTTACAGGGGTAAACCTTATTTTTCTTATTTCTGCTCTTAAATATAGATTGTGGGTATTCGTTAGAACCGCCTCATAGGCGGTTCTATCGAGTACTCACAATCTATATTTTGAGCAGAAGAAAAGTATGCTTATTTCTGTTCTAAAATATAGAGTGTGGGTGTTCGTTAGAACCACCTTAATGAGGCGGTTCTAACGAGTACTTGCAATCTATATTTTTAGCAGAACTAAGAGAAATATCAAAGTTTTTCATCTTAAAATTTTCATTTTTTGTGGTGAAATTTACAATGTATTTGTATAGACGTGTTTTCGCTTCTTATTAACTTTGAGCTGTTTATTACCATTTAGCTTTTTATTAACGTTTAGCTTTTGATTCGTAATGAGAATCTGATATTGGGTTATGTTATGGATAGGCGTTTCCAGCCCGATGGATGACCGTGCTGAGCGGAACCGAGGCTACGCCGAGGTTCCGCTCAGCTGGTCATCCGACTGCTGGAACTGCCCATCTACAACAGAATCCCATATTAGATTCTTTTTCTTGCACAACACCACCAGACATTTTCTTTTACTGTGTTTCACGTTTTACTTTTTGCGCTCTACACTTGTATAGTTTTGACCGGGTAAGAACATCAGGGAAAGAACAGAATTTCTAACTTTGGCTAAAACCATGAATTTCCTTATCTGGAGTACAAGGCGTCATGTATCTAGCTCTAACAGTTGTCTGGGTATGGGCTTTTGAAGAAAAACAATCTAAGAATACAGCTTACGACACTTTCTCATGTACCAGCTGAATAACAATTGAGAAATACAATTAAGGTGTCAAAGTTTGCTGAGTCGCTGAACATACATCATAACAAATCCACAACCACCGCTGAAACCGCGGAAAAAGGTTATATAAAGTAACGTTTATCAGCATTTCCACTGAAACGTCGTGCTATAAGGATAGGCTACCCGCATAAAAGAATGCTTAAGTTCGTGGTTCTTAATGGCAGTTCCAGGTGAAACTAAGCAGTGTTTTCTTAATTCAACGACAAAAAAAAGAAGTGAAGACAATGATCTGAAATCGATACAATTACATCACACCTCCCATGCAAGATAGCCGAAGAAACACAAACATAAAATAAGTTCACTGGAATGAAAACTTAACAAGCGGAACCGAGAACACAGATTGTTGGGTCTGGTTAGACTTGCCAGATTGGGTGGTTCTATGGAGTACTGAAACTTTGTCGCGGCGTATTTTTGTTATGGTTTATCTTTGAGTGTGTGTATCGCTTATATCTTTTTGTTTTGGGTAGCCGATCGGCCGTTTTGTTGGAAAGTAACTGTCCTTTTGGCTTTCTGCTATTGATGTTTCCATTAGGGTCTAGTTATTTAATGTTTGTGTTTCTGTCCCTTTGATGTCTCTGATAATTGGTGGATTAATTGTATCGATTCGTTATCATTGCTTTCACTTCTGTTTTGAATAAATATGAAACTAGAAATGGTGTTTGAAAAACACTATGCCCCTAACCATATGCTTGCCCCTAAATGCCAAAATTTCAATAGGGTCGTAACTGAAAGAAAATTCAGACTTTTTTCTCAAAATTTTATCAAGTCATCACTCATCATTCTCTAGCAGGTTAATATTCAAAGGGCAAAAACTAAAAAAAAAAAAAAAAAAAACAAATAAGTAAATCAGGTCATCTCCTCATCAATACTTATCAGTCCGCCAAGTTTAAAGGCAATATCTGAAACTGCTTTCGAGATACCTTTCTTACAAGATTAAAATGCCTAAGTCCACGGAGGTGCATAGTTTCGTCGAATATTTATACATAATTTATACCAAAATCAAATCAGATCATCTTCACATAAGTTTCAAACAGCCTGCAAAATTAGTAGGGCCTAGTCCAAGCGGTTACAAACTTTCATTTGCACAATTGCCTAAGTCTGCAAAAGGTCATAACTCTGCAACCCGACGTCTGACTGAAAGAACAAAATACGAGTCTGCTAATTGTTCATAATCAATCCACATATAAAATTTCAAATTCCTATCATTAAGATTCCTAAGATATGATACAACACATAAGGCGTGATGAACAGAAGGACTGATGGAAGGACGGGCGGACATACAAAGCAAAAGCAATATGCCCACACAACTTCTTCGAAGTCGGGGGCATAAAAAGCGTATTATACATTTTCCCTATAAATGGAAATTCACTGGTTTCCTTATTTAGCCCTAAGCTATGATTCATGATTACTCGTTAGAACCGAATAATGAAAGAACAGAGTAGATTTTCTCGCATGTGTGTGGCATGCTTCCTTATGTGAAACAGAAGTATTCTTACCACAGCTCCTTGTTCACCATCAGCGCCATCACGACCAGGTGGCCCCTGCAGAACAAATAATACCATGAAGATATAATGCACTGAACTTTGTATAACATATACTCATTTTGCTTTTCTGTATATAAACAGACGTAACTGTCCAACATGTCAGCTACATGGCAACTGATTATTCTAAAAAAGCGATATAATTATGAAAATTCAAGACCTGTATTTGGCCTTAGCGGTTTAAGTATATTCTGATAGATGTCAAAATGTTAATGTTCAAATTAATAAAAACTAGAGCGCGTGCATCGCAAATCCATATGCTTTCTCTGGTTACTACATCCAATATGACCCTTTGGTCCCTTGAGATGGTTCTTTTGGGGTGGAACGATAATTCTTTGATAATCTGCTCATCGTTTTCTCTAACTTGATATACCGGGTGTCTTTGTTCTAAAAAGCCTAATTTTTGACACCTACCGCTCCCTAAAGTGCGACTCCAAGGGCAACCAAAATCCCGTTGCGTATGTTATACATCTACCATTACTGCGTATATGTTCAAATATGACATTTTACTTTGTTATAAACTGTTATTGTTATTTTACCGTTTGACTCCTCTGCAGGGCCCCTTGTGGTGAAAGTTGAAAAGAAAATTCTCTCGCACACCCCACTCATGTAAGAAATGCAGGGAATTTCTTTTTAAAATAGAAGCGATGGCAGTGTTCAGGAATCGATAGATCTACCCAACACCTCCCATCAGATTCACCAATGGGATAGAAACAAGAATGTGAAATAACTAAACTCTGATGAAAAAATAACATCACGAAAACACGACTATATTATTTTTGACCCCCTTGAACCCCACTTTTATGTAGTAAAACTGGGGTTTACAGGGATAAACCTAATTTTTTATTTCAGCTCTAAAATATAGAGTGTGGGTACTCGTTAGAACCGCCTTGATGGGGCGATTCTAACGAGTAACAACAATCAATATTTTGATCAGAAATAAGAAAACTATCACAATTTTTCATCTCAAAATTTTCACTCTTTTTTAGGTAAAATTTGCAATGTATTTGTATAGGCGTGTTTTCGCAATGTGTGGTAATTGTGTCGATTTCTGATCATTGCCTACACTTGTATTTTTTTTATTTTCAAATGTTTATCAAAAACATATCCAAATGTGCAATACTTACAGCCTCGCCAGGTCGACCATCTGTTCCAGGAGCACCCGGCATCCCGGCTTGTCCCTATGAAAACCAAATAAAATAAATGTTATCTGTCTGAAAATAATTGGATATTATTTTAGGGACATTAAGCCGGTTTAGCGTATATACAAACTGTAAAATTTTTAGGACATTAAGCCGGTTTAGCAATTAAACAAACCGTATAATTTGAGGGACATGTTGACGGTTTAGCAAATAAACAAACTGAATATATTTAGGGACATATAGCCCGTTTAGCATATAAACAAATTGTATAATTTTAGGACATTAAGCCGGTATAGCATATAAACAAACTGTATAATTTTAGGGAAATTAAGCCGGTTTAGTATATGTGTGATTGTTTGTTTGTATTGAAGTTTAACGGCCCCGTCAACACTAATTTAGGTCATTTTTGAGCCGATCAGTTCACCTATCCACACTTTTCCTGGACAGGCTTATATGTAAGCGGTCAACCAATACAGTGCACATTCTTTTGGCCAGAAACTGACAACTGCCCTTCTTGGATCAGCGGAATGGAGCGTATTATCGTAGTAATAATTCCCTGATCAATCTCCACGAAAGAATATTGCCGACCCCGGTAGGTATCGAACCTGCGCCCTCCTGATCACCAGTCAGGCGCGCATCCGACTGAGCTACCGAGGCCGGCCCGGTGTAGCATATAAACAAACCCTATAATTTTAGGGACATTAAAAGTAGAAGTAAAACAAAGATCAGGAATTGATACAATTAACTTACTCCACCCATAAAAGACACCAAAGGGAAAGAAATACAAACATTAAGCGACCAGACCATAATGGAAACCCAAACAAAGGAAGGCCACAAGGACAGTTACTTTCCCACAAAATGGCCATATGGTCATCCAAAACCAAAAGACACAAGTGATACACACAGTAAGTAACAAACAACAACATAAATAAATCGCCACAGAAGAGCCGCCTTGGAACGGTCAGTGGAAGATTTCCACTGGGGGGCTTAAATCGATTTTACGTGGCCACAATCCTCGCCCTTACTTCCGTCGCGATTTAGACAAATAATTTGTTCAGTCCGCATGAAGGCCTCCTAACTCATCAGTGCAACATCTCCGTGAACACAAAAATCAAAGAACCACAGAGGTGAGACAACGGTGAGGACTCGACAGCAAGAAACCACTGAAATGCTGGAGCAAAAGAAAACCAACAGTTAGACTCCGATGAGCCCGACCAGAGACAGAGCATCAGGCACCAACCAACATTACCTTGAATTAGATCTCTCTAATTCTCAATAAGCCTTTACGTTGGAGCCGTCATAGAATCTGAGGCCTGACCCACCGGCGTGCAATTAAAGAGGGAAGCAAAGTTGCCAACCGTGATTGGGTTAACTACCATGCATGCAGTCTGTCGTATAATATCCATGTTGTACCCAATCTTTTTATATCGAAGAATGATTTTACGAAATTGGGTGCTGAAGTCATTGCGGAAACCGGCTTATCATATAAACAATCCGCTTTTTGTTTGTGTACATGAACTTGCATCCGAGAACTATTGAAAATGACTTAGGAACTGTATTCAAAGCTGAATCCATCTTTCAGGAAAAAGCAGCTTTGCCCCTTTTGCAAGCGTATCTATTCCTCAAAAAGTATATACATGTATGTAAATATTGAAACTTTAACCCTTGTTCTGCCGATAAAATTTATTTTGAGACAGCAAGTAACTATAAACAACGCAAATTACTTATAGACGAACAGTTTGGATCTTAATCAGATGGCTTCTTCAGAGGCCATCTGATCCGGATCTCCACTGCTTGCAACAGTTTGGGTTACTACGGTCCAGTAGGTCAAGGGTTCAGATCCAAGGGAATTCTGCACCTTGTGAAACTGCTAAAAGGGTAAGCGGTGTATGTGTTCATGAGTTTTTCATAGGTACTACTGCGCGCATATTACACTCCAAATAAGGTCATAGAACAACACTATAACTTACCGATTCACCTCTTGAACCTGGAGGGCCCTGTGGGCCTGGTTGTCCGGGGGGACCCTGTAAATTAAAAATGAACTATAGTACTGTACAAACCAGTCTTGACACCTGGTTAACTAGGAGTCCACTGCAATCAGATAATGTGTTAACTTTAGTTAGTTATGGAGTTAACTGGAAAACAGCTGAGTATAGTTTACTCCTGATTTATCTGTAGTTAACGTTGACGTCTAGACATAGTTTTACCTAGGCAACATTTATGTGTAAAGAATGATGTGAACAGTACTTATCAGAAGACTGCGAATACAAAGGCCATAGGCCTCACAAATACAGACATCTGACATGTTACGCCATTTGTTTCAGGTTTGACAATTTAGTTATCTTCTTTATGCGTTCCTTTCAAATATCTGCTCTAGAAACAAATTATTACTGTTAAGATCAGACCGTTGTTTACCCTTATCCCGCTGAACACGATAACTTATATTTAAAACAGTGCATGTCCAAATTAGATGGCTTCTTCAACCGTGCATATCCAAAACAGATGACTTTTGCCATCTAATCAGGATCTAAAGCGTTTGACATTCAGTTTGTGAGTTTGCCGGAATAGACTACATCAAGTCATTTGATTGGTTCAAAGTCAGAAATGTGTGTGGCTAATTTAATTATTCAGTGGGATAAGGCTAGAATGCAGTGGAACTTCAATAGCTCGAATACCTTTTGGAGCATGAAAATATGTTCGGGATAAGGAACGATCGGCTCAATGTGCGTTAATGATAGCGCCAGGTCGTTAGCCATAAAGGGTATGGCGTAATGATTTATGTTCAACCTTCATGGTCGTGCTTACTCAAGAATCGCCTTATTTAGGTGAGTCTAATTAGAACACACAATATACCATTTCATGATAAATTCAGAAAAACCTGGTCCCCAAATTGTCCTAAATATGTGGTATTAATCTTGAGGAATAGGACGACTTGATTTGGAACTCAAAAGAAAGTTTAAAATACCCATAGATTACAATAGCACACCCGTGTGACATATTGCATTGATTCACATCTCCAGAATGGCTGTTTTGCTGATGCAAATCCGTCATATTTCTCTTATTTGTACTGCGAAGGTAGGTTGTAGGTGCTCGTTTGAGTATCCACAACCTATGTCTTGGAGCAGAAATAAGCAATAAACAATGTACATGTATACACCCATAAACCACAGTTTTCTGTACATAAAGCTGGGTTTATGGGGTGTTCATTTCACGGCATGGTTCACGTGATGGGTAAACGAACCATCCGGGTTCAAGTTATTGAAATTACAAAGAGTCTCACATGAGGATGCATCATATTAACACGTCCAGCCTAATTCGACTCAACGCGCTCCTACTTCCGTCGCGATTTAGACAAACAACCCACTAAGCCCGCACGAAGACCTCCCAACCCATCAGCGCAACATCCCAGAGAACGCAAAAGCAAAACAAACACAGAGAATTATCAACAGTGAAGACCCGACAACAAGAAACCACCGAAACACCGGAGCAAATGAAAACCAACAGTCAGACACCGACGGGCCCGACCAGAGACCAAGCACCAGGCACCAACCACCACATAAAGTTAAATTCAAATTCTCAGTAAGCCTTTACGCTTGAACCATCACAGAATCCGAGCCCCGACCCACCGGCGCACAACCAAAGAGGGAAGCCCCACTTTATATAAGAAATTAAACCCCACTCCATATAGAGAAAACTAGAGTTTACATGTTTATACATTATTTTTCTTATTTCCGCTCCAATACATAGGTTGTCGTTACCACCACCATGACGCGGATATTACGGACATCCTCAACTTATATTTTGTGTATGTATAAGAAATATGTCAACAATTTCCATCAGAAATATAACCATTTTGGTAATTTGAAGAAATGCAATTTGTCATCGTAATGTATCAATTTCTATTTACATTCATAACAAGAGCTCTTGCTTTATTATTTACAATTATCGGCTCATTAGAGGCGCACTAATTTAGCGGTCTTTAGAAGCACCAACAATGTTTGCTGAAGCAGACTACTGTTATTCTTTACGGCATGAAATACAGAATGGAAAAGGGTTACCAAGTGCTTACGGATATTAGCCACAATAAACATTGTCAAAGATTCAAAGGAACTTTAAATATGAATTACTGTTTTGCTTTTAAACGAAATTACACATTTTGATTGTGTAAGCTGCGAGAAAAGCAGAATTTTCGAACAAACAACATAATGATATAAAGAATATATTTCGCATATATCTTTTCGTCAATCAAATTCATGCATACGCGATATAATATTAATTACAAAACAATAGTTAAAATGGTAGAAAATAAGTTTCAACAACGTACAATTGATCTGTTGTTACAGTTAGAAGAATATAAAATGAAACGTCTTCTTTTGCATATGTCATCATATCAAAATTTCATTATACAAACGCTTGATAGGCACAAAACATGCTTCGGCAAAATTATAATTATTGTTACCTCTCAAGTCCTAATAAACCCTATTCAAAACTGAATAACAAAATATAAAACGAGATTGCTACACTCAATAGTGCCATTCAAGTGATGTGGGATCCTAGACTGGACACTGTTCTAAATTTTTGTATTTTAGGTACATGTATATCTGTGACTCGTCGTTTCCCATCGAGGAATGTCTATGGTTAGAATATATCACAGTATTAAATTCGATCATGTTACAAATGATACAAGTCTTTGTGACAAAGACTCCTTTAAATTAATATGGCGTTTACATGGGTATACATTATTTTGCTTATTTCTGCTCTCAGACATATGCTGTGACTACTTGTTAGAACCGCTTAACGGGGTATTTTAACGAGCATCCACACACTATGGTTGGGGTTTAAATAAGAAAAACAAAATACCACAGCGTTCCACGAGAAAAAAAAATGCCGTTTTCGAGGTGTGAAAGAATGCACTATGTCACACGTATGTGTTATCATAATTTAAGTAAAAATCTGAAAAATAAAGAGTGACGAAGTTACTGATTAACTCCATGACCAAAGATTTTAAACCGTTCCTTGGTTAAAGCATGCACACTCCGCAGGGTAGCAAAGTAGAAGTAAAACAAAGATCAGGAATTGATACAATTAACTTACTACACCCATAAAAGACACCAAAGGGAAAGAAATACAAACATTAAGCGACTAGACCATAATGGAAACCTAAACAAAGGAAGGCCATAAGGACAGTTACTTTCCCACAAAATGGCCATATGGCCATCCGAAACCAAAAGACACAAGTGAAACACACAGTAAGTAACAAACAACAACATAAATAAATCGCCACAGAAGAGCCGCCTTGGAACGGTCAGTGGAAGATTTCCACTAGGGGGCTTAAATCGATTTTACGTGGCCACAATCCTCGCCCTTACTTCCGTCGCGATTTAGCATGTATATATAGTACGAGATACATGTACATATTTTATATATCACTTTATAATTCTGCACTCGTGAATGTAATCCGTATTTATATGTCCTACAAATTGCATTTTGATCAAATTGTTGACAAGATCTCGCCAAACTTACATCAAATATAATGACTATCTTTTTATACTACTGTGTGAATTTAGAACTGGGCTTGTTATATTTGCTTGTTTGTTTGTTGTTGGAGTCTAGCGTCCAAGTCAACACTATTAAAGTCATATCGAGTTTGTCACTTACCTAACCACACTTTTCCAGGGCTGGCTTTTTCATAGGCGTTAAACTAAAACAGTAAACAGTCTTTACACTCCTCCACTTCTATTTTGCTAGAAGTTGAAAACTTCCGGGAGGAAACTAACCGTAGAAGAAATTTCATTATCAATCTTCACGAAAGAATTTTGTCGACCAGACAAGTGTCCAACTAACAACCTCCTGATCAGGAGTCAGATGTGCATCCGACTGTGGGAAAGTAACTGTCCTTATGGCCTTCCTTTGTTTAGGTTTCCATTATGGTCTGGTCGCTTAATGTTTGTATTTCTTTCCCTTTGGTGTCTTTTATGGGTGGAGTAAGTTAATTGTATCAATTCCTGATCTTTGTTTTACTTCTACTTTACCAACGTGTAACTGTCGTTTGGCGACCAGCTATTGGTGTTTCCATTAGGGTCTAGTTATTATCAGATGGGGTGTTGGTTAATTGTATCGATTCCTGATCATTGCCTTTTATTTTATACAATATGAAATGAAGGAACAGAAGCATTCCCCTAGAGGACCACAGGTCAGTGTCAATGAATGTCCTACCATAATGAAAAAGAATATACATGGTTTACGGGTGGTGATTTGACCGTTACGAAGATATGACTTACTTTAATTGGAGGGATCGAGCATACCCAACGAGGGACACCCAGTACGTGTCGTGAATACGTCTTCTCATAAGGAACAACAATATATATGTTCTGTGCAAAGCAGGAATCTGTCCAATTCCGGAATTGTCCTGCGCAAAGTAGGAATTCTCACTTTTTTGCGCAGTACATCGATAAACAACAATTCGTTTGGTTTAAATTGTTCCACTGATTTTAAGTACCCGTAAGGAAGACTCACTAGAGGAATTTCAAAATCAGAGACATGAGGGACGTCTTTCACCCAATGTATGCTAGTGGGCTCTTCAATTGCTGTATGTTAGACCAGGCCTTTTGTCATATAAGAGGTGTCAGGTCTATTATTCCGTTTTTATTCTATTTTTGACGAAAGAAAGGTTGGCAAATAGCGCAGGTCCTGATCAGACGCCTGGGAATGCACTGTTTGTCAAGGTACCCCATGCAATGGGTTAAACTGGGTGTGTTTTCACATTGGTTTGTTGAAAATACAACAACCTCTTCGATACATGTATTGTCTAATTCATTTGATCTTTTTTGTATCATTTTTTTTTAAAAATCGGTACCGAATAAAGGGGGTAAAATAAAGACAATGCATCCTTTCATCGAAAAACCTTTTTTCTGATTTCTAAATGGATTCTTACTTTGCAAAATAATTCCTACTTTGCGCAGAAACATTTACCGTGACAAATAATCGATAAATACACACCCAATCCCGTGCGCAATTCTAGATTTGTACCGGTACAATTCCGGCATTGTTAAGCAAAGTGAGAATTCCTACTTTGCGCTGGAAAATTCCGGAATTCTACAGATTCCCACTTTGCGCAGAACATATATAGTTTAGGAGAATGGTTCTAAACGGTTTCTTAGATATTAAGACTTATATGAAATGTTTTGATTGGAGAATACATTTTGAGAATCATGCTCGGTGTCAATGAATGTGTCTTTTTAATATTTGATTTAGGTATTGGGATCTAAACAGTTTAGGTTATATAAATTGCAGCCTCTGTACTCCTCTCTTAGAAGGAAATTCATTCGCATCCAATTGCGGGATGAATTCCAAAGTACATGAAAACATGTCATGTGATGTTAAATGTGATTTACGTGATAAAGTGCAGAGGCTGCGGGGATGAATAAATAGGAGAAACCGGGAACTATTTGTGCAAAAGAGCCACGGTACACAATCAGCAAATTCGTGACCCGTACAAGAATGCTTCAAGTCAGTGCACACATTGACACATGTGCAAATATTATTTTATTTACCCGTTTTGCAAAATATACTGAAAGAGTACAACTTTATGACGGGCAAAGTAGAATTACTCCTTTAACAGCTTGAAATTAAACATGTATAGGGCTAATTCATAAAATTAGGAGGATTTGTGCCATCAGGGCTTTCAGATACCGGAAACGTCTGTTTTCGAAAACGGAAACGTTACTTATGACGTTACGTTTTGTTACTATAGTATCCAACATGTCTTCTTGATAAAGTGTTTACCAGTTAAAACGCGGTAGAAGAACCTAAAATATAGTAATAATTGGCATTGATTTTCCTATAAATTCTTATACAGTAGAACTTCGATGGCTCGATCACCGATGGCTCGTTTACCATGGCTGAGTCGAACACATTCTTGAGTCCCTAGGGAATTTCTGTACATAAGCAAGAGGGAGTTTTAAAATTAGAATATTTTCGTCTTTTTTCTTGCAAATGTATGCTGTGTGTGCTCATTAGAATCGCCTCGATGAGGCGATTCTAAGGAGTACACACAGCATACATTTTTCATTATAGATCACAGAAAAAGATGTCGTTATGCCTCCTGGCAATAGCCCTCAGTGGCTCGAACTACCCCTGTCTCGAACATAATTTTATGGTCCCAAAGGTGTTCGAGCCATTGAAGTTCTACTGTATATGGTCTGGAGGGTGTGAGGGGCGTACCTCATCGGGACCTACAGTCGGGGAGCGCAGCGTTATACTTGAGGAAACAAGGTAGAGTTCAACCAGGTGAAACTACACAGCAAATGCCAAAGGTTCGGGATTTCTGGGTTTAGATAAGAATCATTTTAAATTGTTTCTTTTACATGGGTTTGCAAAATAAGTGTCCCCTGAGTTATGTCCATATTTTACCCTAGGGCTATAACTTGAACAATTTCGCTAGAGGTCCACTTGATGAAACAACAAAGCAAATATCTGAAGTCTGGCCCTACTGGTTTCAGACAAGAAGATTTTTAAAGGTTTCCTCTTTATAGGTCTATGTAGAACAAGCGACCCCTACGGAGTCATTTTTCACCCAAGGGCTTTTTTTGATCAATCTAAGTAGAGGTCTACATGATGAAGCTAATTACCAAATACCAGATGCCATGGTCTAGGAGATATTTAAACGTTTTACTCATATACGTCAATGCTAAAATAGATTAGAATCTGTTTTGTTATCATGGAGGAGATGTCACTAAATCAAATTATGAACGGACGACGACGACGTCGGACGGTAACCGATCACAATAGCTCCCCAGGAGTTTTTGGCTAAGGTGAGCTAATAATGTGGATATGTGTTATGATCAACTGGTATCAGCATGCAACAATATGGCTTAACAAGTTAATGAAATGCCTCAAGCAACAGGACGCGTCTCTTTCTGAGAAACATGTTAGTATGATCAGTATAGCCAGTAAATAAGCTATCTAACTTCAGCAGTAAACCCTTAATCATGCATTAAATGCAGCCTATCTAAGGCCAAAAGGGATTCATTTCGCTGACAGGTCGTCAGAATAGTTGTTGAAAAGAGAAACGCATCACGAAAACACGCCTATATAATTTTGACCCCATCGAACCCCACTTTTAGATAGTAAAACTGGGATTTACAGGGGTAAACCTTATTTTTTCTTATTTCTGCTCAAAATATAAATGTTGGAACTCGTTAGAACCGCCTCGAGGAGGCGGTTCTAACTAGTTCCAACAATCTATATTTTAGAGCAGAAATAATCAAAATATCGTAATTTTTCGTCTGAAAATCTTCATTTTTTCGGCGATTAAGGTGGCAATGTATTTGTATAGGCGTGGTTTCGTAATGGGCTCAGAGTAATGCGCCAGTGCAAACATGCGTAATAATTCAAAGTGTTGTGTGAAATCATCAAAGCAGAGCTGGTATATGCTAAAATGACCTTGAACATTCTTCAATATACGCTAGTCGCATTCACACACGCAGCCATCTAACGTATAAATGACGTCTATGGAAAGCCATTTTACTATTTATTATGGAGTGAAGATATCTTATTTATTTATTATATAAGATATCTTATATGTTATATAATATATCTTATATGCTATTTTAGATATATAAATTAATATATTAGATATCTTATATGGGATATAAGATATCTGGTATGACATATGTTATCGTATTCACAAAAATACATAAGGTATCCGATATACTAGATACGAAATGTAAAATAGCATATAAAATATCTTACATATCAGAGGTTTTAAATAGTATATAAGATATCTGATATGTTATTTAAGATATCTTATATGTAATATTCGATACACTATTTAGTATATTTTATATCTTATTTAGTTAATCAGATATCTTTTATGTTTTGGTAGATGATATATCTTATATCCTTTATCAGGCATCTTATAAATATATTAGATATCTTATACAGCATATAAGATACCTCCTATGATATCAAAAGGTGTCCTATATAATTAAATATTAGTTTAGGTCGGAGTACCAAAGCGTTAATCCAAAATTATTAATCCATAGACAAATGGCAAATATGAATGTTCAGACCAACATACATGGACTAGGATAGTAAGGATAGTAAGCATAACTTGGTAAGCAAGCTTCGCCCATAATCTCAACAAAAAAAGGAGCAAATGCCGAGAAGGGTATGTCCGAGATTTTGGAAGCCTTCCTATAGCTTTCCATTGGCAAACAAATCAGAAATAATTCTGGAAATGGTCACATTGTACGGATCAACAAAGTCATGATGCCTCCCACAGGACTTCTTTAGTGTTGATACCAGTTGGGTTTTTTGATACCCCTGGCATAACAACTTGGTAGTGAGTACCTTACCACGTTCCATAAAGTTCTGATACTTGGAACAGGCTCTGGCATAACGGATTAACTGTTAAAGGTAAACTCCGTATGCTGGTGAGGACGGGATATTACTGCTCAGGAAGGGAAAGTTGACAATGGGGAAATTGAAAGTAGAGGTAAAACAAAGATCAGGAATCGATACAATTAACGTACTCCTCCCATCAAAGACACCAAAGGGAAAGAAACAAAAACATGAAGCGACCAGACCATAATGGAAACCTAAACAAAGGATGGCCATAAGGACAGTTACTTTCCCACAAAATGGCCAAATGGCCATCCAAAATAAAAAGACACAAGTGATACACACAGTAAGTAGTAACAAACAACCACATAAATAAACCACCACAGTAGAACCGCTTTGGAACGGTCAGTGGAAAGAATTCCACTGGGGGGCTTAAAACGATTTTACATTGCCATAATCCTCACCCTTACCTCTGTCGCGGTATACACTAATTTTGTTTAGTCCGCATGAAGGCTTCCTAACTCATCACTGTAATATCTCCGAGAACATACAAATCAACAACTACAGAGATGAAACAAGGTTGAGGACTCGACAGCATATAACAATAGAATTGCTGGAGCAAAAGAAAACCAACAGTTAGACTCCGAGGGGCCCGACATAAGACGGAGCATCCGGTGCCAACCAACATAAAGAATACTAAAATAAAATAAAAATCCATTTATGTTTTTACGCTGGAACCGTCATATAATCTTAAGCCCGACCCACCGGTGTGCAATCAAAGAGGGAAGCAAAGTTGCCAACCGTGATTGGAGTCATCTCGTTTATCGTACAGCCTAGTAGTAAGCTTCCCGTTGTCAATATAGAGATACCAATCCAAGTATGAGGAGGAGGTTGTGGTCTCTGTTGTTTCCTTAATTTCAAGGTCACGTGAATAGATGAATTCAAGTACTCTTCGAATTTAGCATGTTTTTCGGCGACAACAAATCATCTATATATCTGTAGGTGAAATTGGATTGTTGTGCCTGCTTTGAGGAGACCTTGTACACATCACGTAAACAAGTCCGTGAAATGACGACTCCCTTATACCCTACTTAATATAGAGAAAACTGGGGTTTACGGGGGTATACATTGTTTTTCTTATTTTTGCTCCAAGACATAGGTTGTGGGTACTCGTTAGAACCGCCTCAATGAGGCGGTTCTAACGAGTACCCACAACCTATGTTTGCAGTATTTATAAGCAAAATATAACGGATTATCATCAGAAAAGTAGCCATTTTGGAGTGTGAAAAAAATGCACTATGTTGCACGGATGTGTTTTCGTAATAAAACTCCGCCTCATACGAGTTCAAGAACAAGTCGGCAAGCACACATATTTTACAAATAAGATAGCTTACATTATTTTTTACCAAAAATAAAATGAAGTCTCCCTAAACATATCCAATCAAAATCGATTATCCTATGTGTAACAGTATGGCTATTAGCATAGGCGCCGTGAATTTTATGCCACGCATTTCGTTGGGTGCCCAAATGCACCTTCCTGAAAACATGACTGGCATGTCGGTAGTAGTGCCCAAAATATATGCAAAGAAAATATTGACGAGTGTTGGTAGAAAAGCGATCAATATTAATTTTGATTTCTCCCGGAAAGAGAGAAGTCAGCTACCACTATTTGAACTCGATTTACCGATATATATGTGTGTGTGTGAGTGTGTATTTGTGTTTTACGTCATATGGAGACGGGATTCAGTTTAAAGACTCATCCGAACGTCTGGAGAAGCCCGGATACGATCCCACGACCCCGGGTTTGCGAGGCGAGTAGCTTATCCTCTATACCACGGAGGCTTCTAATTTACCGATGAAAATTAACTTAGTTATTATGACGTACGTTGGCTATGAAACAAACATGTCTGACGTGCATGAAGGTAATGATTCAACTGGAAGAGAGGGAGCAACTATTTTTTGTCATGTCCCTCCAATTTATACAAGATATCTTATATGTTAAATAAGATATCTTTTATGTCAAATAAGACATCTGTTATGCAAATAAAGATAGTTTATTTACCATTAAAAGATATCTTATATAATATTTAAGATACTGATATGTTATAAAATATCTAATATGCTTTATTAGATATACTATTTAGGATATTAGATATCTAATTTAGCATTTCAGATATCTAATTTGTTTTGGTAAATAAAATATTTTAATTGGCAAATAAGATATCTTTTAACATACTGGATATCTTATATGTTATATAAGATATCAGATTTAACATCTAAGATATCTTATATATCATATCAGATATCTGAATAACAGAATTAAATAAGATATCTTATGCAGGATATAAGATATCTACTTTAGGATATTATTTATTATATTTTTTTTTTTTTTTTTTTTTGGTTTTGGGTTTTACGGCCCTTTCAAGATTATTTCACTCATATCGAGCCGATCGTTAATCAGAGGTGGGCGAAAACCGGAGTACCCGGAGAAAAACCACCTGACCTTCCGTTGCAGAACTTGGCGTCTCACACGTGGCCCGAGCGAGGCTCGAACCTACGGCGGTGAGAGACCTAATGACTAAGAGTCAGCGCTCTTATCCACTAGGCCACGGAGGCCCGTTTATTATTTATTATATCAGATATCTTATATTCTTTATTGGATATCTTAAATAGGATATAAGTTATCTAATATCCTATATCCTATATCTGATATAATATATGAGATATCTACATTCGATAATAAAAAGTAAAATTGCTTGCCATAGACGATGGTTAACCATCAAGCTACCCCAAGGCGTATATTAAATAACTTCAAGCAGCAAAAGCGCTTGCGGGACTGCAGGCTCAAATGAGCCATTGCTGGTTTCTATGCAGACAAATGCTCTTTTCTCATGAGCAAGCGAAATAACAGATAAGACGAGGTGAAAGTTTTAACTTTCAGAAAACCTTTGTAATGGAAGATAAATAAGATATATAAGTTAACCAAAGAATATATGAAAAAGCATCTCCGAGCTCCGCAGTCGCGCGTGCGCTTTAAAACAAATCTGTATAAAGCTAACCAAATACTACTCCAATAATTTTCATTCAGCTTAAAGCTACTCACATGTCTGCAGCTGCTATAAAAAGCACTATAATTGCAAACATAATTCCAGTGCATTTTGTTTTAAATTAAACACCGGCTGAGCCCTAATGTAGGTACTAGAATGTAACATTATGTTAAAGGCAAGCCGCATCCTACATGCACGCTGTGATACAAGCGAAGTGCGCAGGTCTGCAAACAATGCGTCTGTGATTTCGATTCCAATGTTTAATGCAATTGGTGTATGAAGCAGATCATACAGACAATGATATATATCCACATGCCTTGATGAAGTTTTCGACACGCAAGAGCCAGTATACATGATGCAATGGCTTTAAATAAAATACATTGTTATAATTTTAGCATGATATGTTTCTTTTTATATTAACTATTCAATTCTTACCATTGTATAAGCATAGCAGTGTGTTACATAGTGTAAAGCCTGATTCTCTGTCTAATAGTGGTTTATCATATTAACCGAATTTTTGACCTGATAACCAAAGCAGTTACTTAATATGCAGCTGGTTTACATTTCTGTATTCTGAAAGAAATTGAGCATGCAAAATCAATGGAGTAGTACTCGGATCTCCTCTATGTACGCTGTAAGTACCGCTTCGTGTAGGTCTTCCCGTCTCTGTGCAGGCCCTGCGGGTCCTGGTGGCCCGGGTGGTCCCTGAAACAATAAACATAAGCATCAGTTCGTGACAACGAAATGATTACTTTGAAGATAGTGACCACTTTATAAGAAAAATGATAAAATTCGTTTCATATGATATTCCCGTATGAGCTCCCATGTGATTTCTCCAGGAGCACATTATAGATGACCTATGAACACTTGTGTTTTTACAATTTTTACAATTAACCTGATGTAATTTATCATATGACGTCGTTGATTCGCAGTAGATAGCGTCGTGTAATCAAACCCGCATGACCACACGTGTAATAACACTTTGGTGGGATTAAGTAACGTCATGACGACGTCCATGTCAACAATGCATTTTTTTTGGTGGAAAAAATTGTAAAAATTCAAAGGCGATAAAATCCAATTTAAAGCGGCCATATGATAAACAGAATCTTACACTCGTTGTCATTCCATATGAAATTTATGAAACTCGCCGAAGGCTCGTTTCATAAATTTCATATGAAATGACCACTCATGTAGATCCTCTATGTACATGCAAACCAAGTTAAACGTATAGCAGATGAGCCAGCGCAAGACAAAGCCTGTGTAGTCAGTGGACATTGCGCAATTACATTTTAAATTTTACTGCAGAGAAAAAAAAAAAAAAAAAAAAAGATTTTAAAATGCAAAAATGTGATATTTTTCTTATAACTGCTCAAAATACAGATTGTGGGTACACATTAGAGTGAATGAGTGTTTGAGTTTTACGCTCCACCAACAGTTAAGGTCATACAGAGACACGACCTCGGTTTAAAGACTCATCCGAAAGTCTGGAGAAGCCCGGGGTAGATCTCGCGATCCCTGGTTTACAAGGCGAGTAACGTAACCACTACATCGCGGAGGCTCCTACAGGGTACACATTAGAACCGCAAAATCGAGGCATTTCTAACGAATACACATATTCTATATTTAAGAACAAAATAGAAACTATAAGGTTTAATCCTGTAAGCCCAATCTTTACTGTATAAAAGTTGGGTTTACGGGGTCAGAATTATATAGGCCTATTTTCGTGTGATTAGTCTAAGATTGGCAGGTTCATCAAGCCAGTCTTACCCGGTCTTCTAATTGCTTTTTTGCTCGACAGACCATCAGCTACAAATCTGGCCGGACTGTGTATGTCCCAAATCTGATCATCACTCCGTGTGCGCACAAACTGATCACATTTGTTCCTGGTCACACAGGTCGTATTGCAGGTTTTTGCCATGCTCTTGGTTATATGTTAAAAGATTGACTCAAGAACCTCAAATAAATATGACATCTTAATTTGTACAATAACACAAAATCTGCATTACCAATCAAAGAAGACTGTATTCATTTCCAGTGTGTTTCGTGGGTATCACATGTATTGTAAAACCGACTAAAACGATTCAATATTTTATATTGATATTGTAATTTGTTAGCTCACCTGAGCAGTAAGTGGCTCAAGATGAGTATAGTTATCACATTGGGTCTGTCGTGTGTCAAGCAGGCGTATTCAATATTTGCTTGCACAAAATTCGGAGGCCACAATTTTAATCAAATCTTCAAGAAACTTTAGCAAAATGTTTGTCGATAAAATTTCGGTCAATCGCTAATGTAGGTCATTTCGGATCAGCACCTATGCTATTCTAGGCAAAATTTTATAATAATAAAACAACACTGTGTTCGACCTAGACACAACTGGTTTTGCTTTAAACTTTATGATGGTATTGGTGACTCATGTGGGTCAAAACTATGTCACTACCTCAGATATCAATAAAACCTTGCGTTCACAATTTTGCTTGAATCAAAATGAAACTTCGTCAGATTATTTTATTGATGTGAAGATATCTCGCTTGAATTCGAATTCCGCGAATGCCGGTACTAAACTTAGGAAACAAGGACAAATTCTGTAAAAGCCTTGTGTACATCCTGGATGCCACAGAATTACTTCAAACTACATGTATATGAAAATTTTTCAGGATCCGATTTGACCAGACATAACGCATGTTCACACTTGAACGAGATATCACATCCTATATTCGGATGAAGTAGCATGGTGACTACAGCAAAACTGTGGTCTATAGACTTCATTATGGAGACCAGAGATGTGCTTCTTTGATTGATTGATTGATTTATTGATTGATTTATTGAGGTTTTGATTTTTATTTTGAAAATTTTCCTTTCTTGGATGGTGATGTTCCTCGTGCGGCATCCTATGTCGTTTATATTTCGCAATGAATTCGATTTGCCAGAGTGTCTAGTCATGTAACTGACTTCAACATTCGAAATATATTGTTAACTGCTAAACTACTTAATCAGGGACTGTAATCTGAATTTTATTGGAATTTGGTTTATAAATTCAGAAGAATACTAGGTAGTGATAATTTTTCTGGTCAGTTCAGAAAAAGTGTTTCAAAATACAAGAAAATTGGCTATAGCATGGATGTTATGCGACAGTCCGCGGGTTTGGTTGTCGACCAATTTACAGTGGACAACTTTGCTTCGCTCTTGGGTTACACGACGGTAGGCCCGACTCCGGACCCTTTGATGACGGTTCCACCAACAATCCTTTGAATTCGGGAAGGGTGGAGTAGGGCATTGCCTTGGTTCGACTCTCTGTGATCTAACCGGTGGTTTTCTTCTGCTCTGTTGTCGGACATTTGTTGAGTCCTCAACCCTGATTCATGATAATATTAATCTATACATAACCATTTTACCATGTATTTTATCACGACCCGCTGTTGAGCTAGAAAGCCTCCATGCGGATCAATTTGTTATTGTTATTCTGTTTGATATTTACTGGAACTGAGGACGAGGGTTGAAATTTCATAAACACTGGAGCTGAAGACCCTCAATAGTTTTACTACTGACCGTCCCAATGCGGTCGTTCTTGTTTGCGCCGTTGGTTCATGTTTCGACTGCTTTTGTGTGTGCCGCCGTGTTACTTTCTATAGATGACTTGAGATGGCTGCCTTTTTAGATTGTGACCTTTCCTGAGTGACCTTTTCTTACTAGTTATCAGTATCATAAACTACGCAAAATCTTTTCTTAATTTTACAGACGTCATTCCGATTTGATTTCAAAATTCAATGTTGGACTTAAATCTCTACTGCAACAAGGTCTATCGGAACTCGAATTTTAGGTGACTTAGTATATAAATTCAGAAAATATATATAATTGCAATGATTTAAGTACACCGTTCGTAAAATTTCTCTTCGATTTAAGAAGATTGGATACAACATAAATGTTATACGACAGACTGCATGCATGGTGGTTAACCCAATCACGATTGACAACTCTGCTTCCCTCTTTAACTGCAGGCTGGTGGGTCAGTCCTCAGTTTCTATGACGGTTAAAGCGAAAATGCTTACTGAGAATTAGAATTTAATTTTATGTAATGTTGGTTGGTGTCTGATGCTCTGTCTTTTGTAGGGTACATTGGTTTCTAACTGTTGGTTTTCTTTTGCTCCAGCATTTTAGTGGTTTCATGCCGTTGTTTCATTTCTGTGGTTGTTTGATTTGGTCTTCTCGGAGATGTTGTACTGATGAGTAAGGGGGCCCCAGTGGTTTTCTTTAACTGCCCGTTCCGAGGCGGTTCTTCTGTCGTGTTAATTTTGTTAGGGCTTGTCTTTTTGGATGTATGTATCGCTTGTAGTATCTTGCTTTGGATAGCCGATAGGCCATTATGTGGGAAAGTACCTGTCATTTGGCTTTCCGCTAACGATGTTTCCATTAGGGTGTAGTTGTTTCATGTTAGTGTTTCCTTCCCTCGGTGTCTCAGATGGGAGTTGTGGGTTGATTGTATCGATTCCTGATCTTTCCCGTCACTTCTATTATTCATTCGGAGTGAACGCCTTCTTTGTCTAAATCGCGATGGAAGTAAAGGCGAGGGATGCGGCCACGTAAAATCGATTTAATCTCCCAGGTGAAATACTTTTCACTGACCGTTCCAAGGCGTTTTTTTTACTGTCATGGTTTATTTTTGTCATGGTTGTCTTTAAGAGTGTGTGTATTGCTTTTAGCTTTTTGTTTGGGATAGCCAATTGGCCATTTTGTGGGGAAGACACTGTCCTTTCGGCCATTTCCACCATTAATGCTTCCATTAGGGTCTAGTTATTTCATGTTTGTGTTTCTTTGCTTTGATGTTTCTGATGGTAGGTGTTGGTTAATTGTATCGATTCCTGATCATTGCCTACACTTCTATTTTAATGGCCCTACTAACAGTACATTTTGCTTCAGTCTTAATGAGTTTTTGTTAGAATGTTTGCCTTGATCTTTAATTTCGAGGTCAATTTCGAATAGTTTTTATTCAGTCTCTATTAAGTGTTATCAAAAAGACTGACAAATCTTTCTGATGTCTCAAACATGTTGGATATGAGTAATTTCAGGGCAAAAATTAGGTCATGATGCCAAAATTAATTACATCTTAAATTTTAAATGCATTCTAGGAACAACAGTAAAGATTGTAATATCGATTTAAGCACCCTCCCTCCGCCCCAGTAAAACCAAAAAATCCTGGCCATTTTATGGCGACTCTTCTATGGTGGTTTATTATTGTTATAGTACGTCTTTGCACGTATGTATTGCTAATATGATTTTACTTATGATAGCCTTATGGCCATTTTGTTGTATAGTAATTGTCTTTTTGGCTTTCCGCTTTTTAAGGTTTCATTATAATGAAGTTGTTATAATGTTTACTTTAAACAATATTTTATTAACTTCTGCCGGACTTGGTTGCTCAGTCGGATGCGCGTCTGACTGGTGATCAAGAGGACGCGGGTTCGATAACTGCCAAGTCGGCAACAATCTTTCGTGGAGATTGATCATGAAGTCTTTTCTACGGTCATTCTCTCCCTTCCACTGTTTCAAGAAGGGCAGTTGTCAATTTCTGCCGAAAGAATGTGAACTGTACTGGTTAACCGCTTACCTATAAGCCTTCTCAGGACAAGTGTGGATAGGTAAACTGACCGGCTCAAAAATTACCTTAATAGTGTTGACTGGGCCGTTTAACTCCAATACAAACAAACAAATTTATTAACTTCTTTTCATTTACAGATATATTACAAATATGTACATATTAGAAAGATCAACAGGATTTGAAAACAAGCAAGGTTGCTTATACTAATCATCTTTTTTTTGTTTGTGGTTCTTTCCCTTTGCTGTCTATGATGGGACGTTTGTGTAATTGTATGGATTCCTGAAAATTGCCTTCACTTCTATTTTGACTCATTTTTTGGGAAAATCACCTGAATGTTTGTCTTGATACATTAATTAGATTGAAATATGGGTCATGTAGTGTCAACAACTCGGTCACTAAATCAAATTCCTTTATGGAAGTTAAGAATCCCAGCTCATTTTGCTGCAGCTTTCTTGTTTACTAAACCAGAGTGTCTGTTACGACTATACCTTTGTCATGCATAAATTTCAAATTTCTTACAAAATATTATCTGTTCACTCTAGAGTGCTAATTTAATCTTCATGGACCTTCACCAGAATATTTTCGTCAAACATGAACATGTGTCAAGCTCGGTCAATATCACGATCACCAGATATATTTTTTTAATCTGTATGTTCACTCTATTGGCTACAAGTGATTCCGGTGAGCCGTAAATGACCATCGTGGCCCATTTTTAGCGTCGTCTTTTGGCGTTTTGGTTTGATCAATTTTCTAATTTTTAATTTGCTTGAAAGTCTAAAATCGGGTCCACTGGTCGGGCCCACCGGAATCTAACTGTTGGTTTTCTTTTGCTCCAGCATTTAAGTTATTTCATATTGTCGAGTCCTCGTCATAGTTGTAACTCTGCTTTGTAGTCGTTTGATGTTTATGTTCTCGGAGATGAAGCGCTGATGACTTAGAAGAAAGCCTTCATGCGAACTAAAATTATTTGTCTAAAACGCGATTGAACCAAGGGCGAGGATTATGACAATGTAAAACCGATTCCAGCCGCCCATTGAAACACTTTGCACTGACCGTTCATAGGCGGTTCTTCTGTCGTGGTTTATTTTTGTTATAGTTAGTCTTTGCATGGGTATATTGTTGATCAGTTACCCCCAATAAATATTGCATTGTAACGCACTGATCTTATAAAGATATGCTATCTCAGGACAAGAGAGCTTAATCACGTCAACGTGACATGGCACTTTTACGAATGAACCGGACTACTGGAAAAATGACAAAAATGTTATTGTTACTTGGAAAAATTACCTGAAAAAAAATATTATTTGAAAATATGGTCAGCTATGATACTAAATATATCGACCGCTAGAATGCTCGGATGCAATGAGAATCATCAATAACTGATCGTAAATTGTAAATTAAGAGTGTAGAAGGGGATAAACTGATAAATAGAATACCAGATTCGTGTCATTTGATATCAAGTTTATCAGGCTCGGCTTCGAGAACGCATGTAGAATCGCTCGGCAAGCCTCGCGATTCTACAAGCGTTCTCGAAGCCTTGCCTGATAAACTTGATATCAAAAGACAGGAACCTGGTATTCACTATTTATCTTTATAATTTTTTGATAGCCCTTTGACCATTTTATGGAAAAGGGACTGTCCTTTTGGCTTTCCGTTTGTCATCACGAAAACACGCCTATATACTTTTGACCCCCTTGAACGCCACTTTTGTATAGTCAAATTGGGGTTTACAGGGTTGAAATTTATTTTTCTTATTTCTGCCCTTAAATGATATGTTTCTTATTTCTGCTCAAAATATATACTCACCGGAAATAGAAACTATACACTCATTTTTAGATTGTCACTGGCAAAACATTTTATTGAAATTTGAATTCCAATTAAATAAATTATCATCAGTGGCATGTCTGCTCTATCGAATAAAATGTTTAATGATAGCTACGATTTAACGGGTAAAGCCACAGCTTCAAAGCAAGGGTTAAACTATTGCTGTTCAAGTTTCCATTAACTCAAACATTTTGTGTCGCGAATGAGATTCCCATTTTTACGAGTTATTACTCATCACCTAACATTGAGAATATTGTTTACAAAATGAAAATTTACACAATGGTTGAAAAGTTATCGACCTTTAAATATTGGACCAAACCACCGGAAGTGGGCGAAAAGTATGGCATTTCTAATTGTGGATTTTGTTTTAATCAGTATTTAAGACACAGCTGAAGATGCTAAAACGATTAAAGACACTTTTGGGTCGATTTTTGGCTTGCAACATTATTTTGAAAATTTCGCTGAAGAAAAGCAGTTTTTGAGATTTCAATAAAATGTTTGTTTCTCGATAATTTTTAGACTTTATGTTTTTTTTTTAATCCTCGCTTTTAACTTATTACCTATACGGAAAAAAATTGAAGTCAAAATTCGATTACAAACAGATTTTGTGAAAAATGCACTTTTTTACATTTTCCCCCAAAACTTTTATTTTGAACACCAGGTTTGCTTTTGATTGTTACGGGATTCATGTGTATAGTTAGTCAAATCCTTAATAAGTAATTTTTAATTAAATTATTTACTTGTTTTGTCAGGCGAGACAATTTAAAAGTGTATAGTTTCTATTTCCGGTCAGTATAGATTGTAGGTACTCGTTAGAAAATATAGATTATGGGTACTCGTTAAAAATATAGATTGTGGGTACTCGTGGGTAACAAGTACCCACAATCTATACTTTGAGCAGAAAGATGAGGCGGTTCTAACGAATACCCACAATCTATATTTTGAGCAGAAATAAGAAAAAAAATCACAATTTTTTATCTAAACAATTTCGTTTTTTCGGCGGTAAAGTTTACAATTTATTTGTTTAGGCGTGTTTTCTTAATGGCTGTTTTCATCTGGTGTCTCTAAAGGGTGCTGTTCATTAGTTGTATCGATTCCCATTACGATAACACACCCGTACAACATAGTGCATTTTGCACATCCCCAAAATGGTTACTTTTCTGATGAAAATCTGTGATTTCCTACTTATTCATGCTGCGAAAATAGGCTGTGGGTACTTGTTAGAACCGCCTCATTGAGGCGGTTCTTATGAGTACCAACAAACTATATCGTGGAGCAGAAATACGAAAAATAATGTATACCCCCATAAACCCCAGTTTTCTCTGTCTATAGTGGGGTTTAGGAGGTGTTCATTTCACTGACTTGTTCACATGATGCCTGATCATTGCCTTCACTTCCACTTTAATGGAACTATTTTGAAATTGTACAAACTGAACTACATACCACTTGCCCAGTATCACCTCGAGCACCTTTTTCACCAGCTGGACCCTAACAATACACAATTCATAATAATTACTCCAAAATGCATGTCACTACATAGGAAAGAAAAAAAAAACAATTTCAATATAGTTTTTACGTGCCTCACATATGATTTCAACCTCTGGATTCTGTATGAAGAGTAAGATACAAAGCAATGGCAGATACAATTAGTGTACATGCTACAAAAGCCGGAAACATGTAGATGCATGGAAAACGTATAAAAATGCATAAACCTGAACTGCGTATATGAGATACAACTGAAAAATAGTTTATGTTTACAAATATTCAAAATCAGTATCCCATACTACAATATTCATTATGACTTTCGGATGGTATCGATATTCAAAAACGTTCACTTACGATCAGTAAAAAACACAGTTCTTGAAATTGCTTCCACACTGTGGGGCATAAGTTTCTGTATAATATAGGTATGTTACACTGCATTTGTTGGAAACAAGAGAAAAGGTTTGAGTTCGAATTTAGCTAGATACTGAAACTAAAAAATTGTAACCTACATATTTCTTTTGCCAAACATGGGCAGGTGGCAACTCGAAATATCCCGAATATACAAATGTGATCAGGGTAACCACTGTTAATGAAATGTTTGGTTTTCAATTCGAATGTAATATAATAAAAAAACTTATCACCCTTAAAAAACTAGATAGAAGATTGTTTGAGTCATTGATGGGTTTGCAAGAAAAAGGATATTTAAATTTTGTGAAATCATGACGTAATAATAATGTACTTACAGGTAACCCATCACTTCCAGGAATACCAGGGAGACCCTAGAACAAAAATATAGCGTCATTTCAGAAGTAGAAATACAGACCAGCTACCGGTAATAACCCATGTTTTATATTTCTCCGCGAACATCGCTTTTTCTCGGAGAAAGCCAATTAGTACAGGTGAAGTCGTTCACGGTGTTTCTCCGCGAAATCTGCCTATACCAACATGTATATTTGTTCATGTGCATGTATTTTTTTTCATGCATTAAAATTTGGTACACAAAATATAGATTGTGGGTACTCGTTAGAACCCCCTCGATGAAATGGTTCTAACGAGTAGCTACAATCTATATTTTGAGCAGAAATAAGAAAAATATCACAATTTTTCGTCAGAAAATTTTCATTTTTTCGGCGATAAATGTGTCAATGTATTTGTATAGGTGTGTTTTCGTAATGTTATCATTGTTTATTATAAATATGCTGATATTTTTGCTGAAAAAAGTTGTGAGCAGCTGTTCTCATTTTTATGCAAAAAATACAATGTGTTGGATATTTTACTTGCTAGAACAATTAACAATTTCACCACTAACGAGCTCGTTCCGCTAACGATAGTTTGAATAACTGAACCCAGAATTATAAAAGCTTTACATTACGCAAACACGCCTATACAAATACATTGCCACCTTTAACGCCGAAAAAATGAAAATTTTATGATGAAAAATTGTGATATATTTCTTATTTCTGCTCCAAATATAGATTGTGGGCACTCGGGGCGGTTCTAACGAGTACCCACAATCTATATTCTCCAAATATAGATTGTGGGCACTCGTTAGAACCGCCTCATCGAGGCGGTTCTAACGAGTACCCACAATCTATATTTTAGAGCAGAAATAAGAAAAATAAGGTGAACCCCCGGAAACCCCAGTTTTACTATATACAAGTGGGGTTCAAGGGGGTCAAAATTATATAGGTGTGTTTTCGTGATGTTCAAATTGAGACAATAGTATCTTTTTTATTTCGTGGTATTCAAATGTTGAGACCTATAATATGTTTTATAAAAAGATTAGTCTTTGGAAGAAAAGACTACACCACAGAACTGAAATGTATCGAGCGTATAAGTATATCTGGGCCACACTAATTAGTTTCGGCCTTTTAAGCCTCATCAGTGACCCTCAATATTTGTAAAAGTCCACAATGGAATCAACGATCTCAAGGGGCAATAAAATATAATCAAAACGGGATCCAATCGTGCGATACATAAATGGCACACTACACTGTGATGACGGTCTTTTTGCGGCCGTCACACATTCCCTTAATACCAGCTATACTGACTTGATGTATGTTCTAAAAAAAAAGGTAATCCGTTAGAAGCAAGGAATATACCACAGAACTGAAACGAATGGAGTGTACGAGTATTTCTTGGCCAGACCGGTTAGTTACAACCAGTTAGGTCTCATTAGTGACCTCAATTTTTTTAAAAAAATCACATGTGAATCAATGATTCCTAAGGACAAGAAAGGAATCAAATCGTTCGATACAGAAAATGCACATTACAGGCAAATAAAATGGAAGAAACATGGTAGCAATCCAATGCCTGTATGCTTCCTTTTTTACATTTATAAGAATTCTGTCCTGCATTTTAATAAAGTAAAGAATCTGCAGACTACTTATCACATCACGAAAACACGCCTATATAATTTTGACCTACTGAAACCCACTTTTATACAGTAAAACTTGGGTTTGCGGGGGGAAACTTTATTTTTTTATTTCTAGTCTAAAATATAGATTGTGGGTACTCATTAGAACCGCCTCACCAAGGCGGTGTACTCGTTAGAACCGCCTCACCGAGTACCTACAATCTATATTTTGAGCAGAAACAAGAAAAATATCACAAAATTTCATCTTAAAATTTTCATATTTTTGGCGATAAAGGTTACAATTTATTTGTATAGGCGTGTTTTCGTAATGTACTTATCGCATCACGAAAACACGCCTATATAATTTTGACCACCTGTGAATAAAATTGGAAACAATCCATTACCAAAACACACCTATAAAATACATTGTAAACTTTACCGCCGAAAAAAACACACGAAAATTTTAAGATGAAAAATTGCGATATTTTTTCTTATTTCTGCTCATTGAGGCCGTTCTTACGAGTACCAACAAACTATATTGCAGAGCAGAAATAAGAAAACTTAAGGTTTCCCTCTTATAAACCTCAGTTTTAATATATAAAAGTGTGGTTCAAGGGGATCAAAATTATATAGGTGTGTTTTTGTGGTGAATAAATGCTCAAGAAGTCGATAAGAAACGTTGTGCGTACAGACATACTGACGGGCAGATGACGAGAGGTCCGATGCTGGGAAGTATAACAGAATAAAACAAAGTACTCTACATGATTGATAATGCACAGCAAATATATTAATATTACCTCTAAACCTCGTTCGCCTCTTGGACCCGTTTGTCCGGGAGGACCTGGCTCGCCTGGTTTGCCCTGAAGAATGTAAAGTACAAAACATTTACATTGGTTGCATGTTAATTATTTTAAACTAAAACTTATTTGAAATTAAAGTAATGTTGACCTTATGTGATAGTGAATATTGGTGCACTTTTTATCTGCCAAAACGAACAGGTTTACAAACGATTTCAAGAACTTCACATTCTTTTTCCAAAATATTGAACAATCTAAACGAAGAAGAAATTAGTAGGTAGTTAAAAGAGGATTGATCTGTTTGGAACTTCTTCACATAATTAATGAACGCAAAAGAACAAATTAAATACCTACTTTCACCTCCGCTATCAAACATACATTAGCGATGCATTACGAAAACACGCCTATACAAATACATTGTAATCTTTATCGCCGAAAAAATGAAAATATTAAGATGAAAAATTGTGATATTTTTCTTATTTCTGCTCAAAATACAGATTGTGGGTACGAGTACCCATGATCTATCTTTTTGAGCAGAAATAGGTAAAATAAGGTTTACCCCTGTAAACCCCAGTTTTGCTATATAAAAGTGGGGTTCAAGGGGGTCACAATAATATAGGCGTGTTTTCGTGATAGATATAAAGTAGCAATTTCTAGCTTTACTCACATTCACACCATCTATTCCATCATAGCCCGGAGGACCACGTTCACCGGGCACTCCCTGAAGAAAAAAGGTACAGCTATGTTCAGTAAACAAAAATAAACTTATACTGCAAATAACCGTGAGTTATATTATTTTAGAAAATTCTAGCTGTATTTTCAAGTCACTGAAACGTTTCCAATTGTGGAACTTTGAAAAAATCTGAATATAGGATTCTTATTCAGACCTGCTTATCACCCTCGTTCATCCTGCTATGATTTTTGTGGTATAACGTTATGCGAGCTCTTTTTACAACTGACCGAGCCTCTGAGTAAAACAGTAACACAACATATCTTGTACCCTGTCTACCGTTGTTTACAATATTTCTGTACTACGTTCTGGTATAATTTTCTGTACCCCTCAGTTATCTACGTTTGATCCAAATGCAGAAATTTCATTAATCCAAATTGTCTGCTCCTTACTGTCTGTAAATAAATTGCAAACATCTTATTCAGACTGACAGCTGAATAGATATACACTAATATAAAAAATGGACAATAAAGCTAGAAAACGTCGCCTTTTCTTTTACCACTCTCTATGCTAATTCAGCAGTTGACACATTTATGATATTTTTCTTACTCTCGCCTGAAAACAGGTTTTGACATTTTATGCAAATTGTCTCCAAATCCTGATTTCTGAGAAAAATATTTCAAACTGCCGTCTGCTGATAAACTGCACAATATGCAGAGGGTCAAGGAGCACAGAACATTTTATAGTTTGATAATGAGAGACTTGGTTACACTGGAACTTTAAATAAAGAACAAAAATATGTACAGCAGTTGGCTATCGCCATCAATCTGCATATGTGCAATACTACATTTTCAACGTACTAAACTTGAAAAAAATCTATTGCACAATGGCAAGCAATATTCACGGAGAGCACTATTCTATCCGGATGTTCTATATATTATTTTCAACATCTGTTTTGTATGAATTAGATTATATTGCAACATTCGCCACTTTGTTCTGTGTCACTTTTACTTATTAGCATTGTACTGGCATACGAGACTTTAAACAAATCAAACAAATATATAAACAACAGATCCATGACGGACTTTAATCGCTCACCTGAAACATGCTCGAACATGGTCAAGATATTATGAAGACAAATATTCTAGTAAAGTTTCATGGAGATTGAAGCAAAACGATAGTCTCTAGTGAGCGATTAAGACAATTTGACATAGTAACCTAATTTTTGGTCCCATATGATGGGGTGCAACGATATACCGATATCCCGGTAAAGCGCGGTTTGCCGAAAATAAATATTGTACAGCGACTCGCGTTTGCCTGTATCGGTACAAAAGCCTTTTCTTTGTGGCCTGTTGTGTTCATTTCCTCTAAAATCGGAAGTAAAAAATCTCAAATACTTTCTGTAAAATTGGCCTAAAACAGACTCGTTTCGTAAATTGGAATCGTTATAGGAGCCACATATTGCAATGACGAACACCGGAAGCGTCGATGTGTTCACTGTTACCGGCATAGTTAACGTAAATATCGGCTCCAAATTTGAAATTTATGCCGGTATTATAATGACTTTGGTGATAACAAATTGAGATCGTATCCTTGTTAATAATTCGAGGCATATGACCCATATTGGCCAGTATATTATCAAGACAAATATTCTGGTTAAGTGGTCTCTAGAGGATGATCACTGTTGTAAAGCAATTTGATAAACATTATGATATAGTTTCATAAAATTTAAAGCAAAACGGTAGCCTCCAGCGGATGAAAAATATTTTAAGTTATTTTACCTTGTGACCCATTTCTGAATATGACATGACATATATTTAAACTTAAGCAAGATAGCATCAAATCAGTTTCATGAAAAGGAGAAGTAAAACAAAGATCAGGAATCGATACAATTAACTTACTCCACCCATCAAAGATACCAAAGGGAAAGAAATACAAACATTAAGCGACCAGACCATAATAGAAACCTAAACAAAGGAAGACTGAAGCAAAAATGTGGCCTATAAGGGCTATTGATGTTTCCATTAGGGTCCAGTTGCTTCATGGTTGTGTTACTTTCCCTTCGGTGTGTCTGATTGGGGCTATGGGTTTATTTTATCGGTTCAGGAGCATTGCCTTCCCTTCTGTTTTAAAACAATCTGACCTTGTGACCTGTTTTTATCAGAGATAAACCACATACTAACTTGATCAAGATATCAGCAAAACAAACATTCTCTTAAAATTTCATGAAGATTAAGGAAAAACTGTTAAAGTAATTTCACCTAGTCACCTAGTTTTTGATCGCACTTGACCTACATTCGAACCTGACAGTCTGGTATAGTTCCGTGAAGTTTGAAGCGTAAATATGGCTCGAGAAGGTAAACAATATTTTAAAGCAATATGTCCTTATGACCTAGTTTTTTACTGTTCTGTCCTAAGGGTGCATATTAAATTTAAATGCAATTGACCCAGTGGTGTTAGACAAAATGTATTCTAATATGTCAATGGACCTGCAATACAAGTGACCTCCGGCCAAGGGCACAAAATGACCTTGACCCTGCGCGTTCAAAGACATTCATTTCTAACCTATTCTCATATCACAGACCGCAATAATTTTCGAAAAATGCATTGATTTACCTATTGCTTATTGAAAAGCCTACGGAGACATGACCTTGGTGTAAAATAGGTCTTTGTCAACCCAGGGTAATCATTTTTGCAAACTTGGTAGTACTCAGTCCTCCTATGCTATATACCAAATTTCAAGACAATCGGCCTAGTGGTTCTGGAAAAGAGATTTTTTAAAGGTTTTACCACATTTGGGCATGGTGGCCATCTATGTCAGGTGACATGGACCCTACTAACAAATGTTTGTTCCCCAATTGTCGATGGGGTGCATATGAAATTAAATCGAAATTGGCCCAGTTTTTTTCAGAGAGGAAGTCTATTGAAAATCGTGGACGACGAACGACGGAGGCAAACCCTCCTATAAGCCCAATCCCACCCCACCGGAGCCTTCGGCTCAGGGGGGCTAAAAGATATTAAAGCAACTCGAACTTGACCAAGACATCATCAAGACAAATATTTTGGCATAGTTTCACGAAGACTGAAGCAAACATATAGCCACTAGAGACTGAACAAGGTTTTAAAGCAGTATGACACAATGACCTAGGTTTTCAACCAACGAGACCCATATTCAAACTTGGCTAATATAATATCAAGACAAATGATCCATATTGAACTTGTCCAAGATATCATCAAGATTCACATTCTGGTATAGTTTCATGAATGCTGAAACAAAAATTTGGCCTCTAGATGGTGAACAAAGTTTAAAAGCAATTTGACCTAGATAAATCGTTTTTGATCTGACATGACCAATATTCAAACTTGATCAAGATATCATCCAGACAAACAGTCTGATACAGTTTCATAAAGACTGAAGATAAACCGTGGCCCCTACAGACCGTTCCAAGGCGATTCTTCTGTCGCGATTTGTTTTTGTTATTGTTTGTCTTTTGATGTTTGTATCGCTTATATTAATTTATTTTGGATAACCTATTGGCCATTTTGTGGGAAAGTAACTGTCCTTTTGGCTTCCCGCTATTGATGTTTCCATTCAATTCTGTTGTTTCAAGTTTGTGTTTCTTTCCCTTTGGTGTCTCTGATGGAAGTTTTGGGTTGATTGTATCGATTCCTGATCATTGCCTCCAGTTCTATTTTTAATAATGTCTTAATACTTAATCTAGTGGCATAGGTTGTGACCCGACATGGCTCATATTCGAACTTGATCACAATTGCATTTCGTCTGAGACATCATAACATCAAATATTCAAGTAACATTCCATGATGATAGAAACAAGTCTCTACTGGCGTAAAATGTGTTTAAATAAGTTGATCTAGTGACCTAGTTTTGACAAGATATGATCCATATTCAAACTTCACTGAGACTGCATTTAGTTAAATATTCTGGTAAAGATTGATGAAGACTGAAGCCTCTAGAGGCTTAACGATGTTTTATAGTAATCTTACCTAGTGAACTTTTTGTTGGCCTGATATGAACCCCGCCAAGCGAATTTGGGTCTTCGAGCATTCCGTCATGACAAATTTTAACTGCGCATGCCCAGCCATTCAGAAGGGCCAGGGATATGGCTTTTTGTCTGAAGGTTCCTCTTGATTCAATGCTTGTATGAGCGAGCAGCGAAGGTTCTGGCTAGACTGCGCGGATGCGCAGGCTCGCCTGAACCTTCGCTGCTCGCATAGGCGATAAGTACCAAAATCGCTTGACGCGGCCCATATGATCAATATTTAAACTTGACCAAACTATTATTAAGTGCAATAGGCAGGTAAAGTTTCATGAAGACCGATGCAAAACCATGGCTTCTAGAGGCTATAAATTAAATTTTTACGACGCACGATGCACGACAGAAGAGGCACGTACGACAGACACATGGTGATCAAAATAACTCACCCCTGTTCAGGTGAGCTGAAACGGCTAGACTTTGTTTCAATGTATATAACAATTAACATTTATTTTCTACAGATTAAATTATGTTGCCTATCAAAAGGAATTTACCGGTTCTCCGGGATGTCCTGGTGTTCCTTGTTCTCCAGGGAATCCCTGTGAATAAAATATAAAATACAATGGTATATTTGCTTTAAGCTTATCATCACAAAAACAGACCTATATAATTTTGAACCCCTTTAACCCTACTTTTATATAGTAGTACTGTGGTTTACAGGGGTAAACTTTATTTTTCTTATTTCTGTTCTAAACAATAGATTGTTTTGTTTGTTTGCATTGGAGTTAAACGACCCAGTCAACACTATTTTAAGTCATTTTTGAGCCGGTCGGTTTATCTATCTACACTTCTCCTGGGCAGGCTTATTTATCTATCTATCTTTCCATACTGCAGCACCCCCTCGCGAGGATTATGTGCAGGTTGATTGCGACTTAAAATCCGATGCAAGGACAGAAAAAGAAAAGTGAAAGGTGACAGTGTTAAAAGAAAAGTGCAGAATTTAAAAACAGGTTAAAAACAGCTTTATTGTTGTGTTATGGCAGCCGATGGTCCAGGGACCGAACTGCCACACTGAACTGGTCAAGTGTAGGCAGCATGACAACCTCGGATGGGAGACTATTCCAGTAAACTATAGACAATGGAAAAAATGAATACTTGTAATAGTTAGCAGTAGTGTGTATCTGGCGGAAGGCATAGGGATGGCTATGTCGTGTCTGTCTGGTAAGTTGCTCAAAGTACGCTGGAAGTGGAATGGCAACGATGCCGTGGACTATCTTGTATAGCAGTATGACATTCGCATCGGCTCTCCTCTGTTCCAGTGACCTGAGGCCTAAGTTTGACTGCATACGACTAACACTGTCATAATAGGAGTACGAGTGACATATCCAACGAATCGACCTTCTCTGCACCATCTCAACTTTGTGAATGTCTTTTTTTGTGTGTGGACTCCAAGAAGTAGAGGCGTACTCAAGCTGGGGTCGAACAATAGTTTTATAAGCCGCCTCACGAATTCCAGAATGGGTAGTTTTTATATTCCTTTTCAAGAAACCAAGATTTTTTTGTGCATTAGTGGTAATTCTGTTGATATGGTGACCGAAGCTCAGATCCGAGGATATGTCGACACCTAAATACCGGGCATTCTCAACAGAATCAAGGGTCTGACCATGCATGGTGTAGTTATACCTGGTAGGACTACGAGATCTGGTTATATGCAAGACCTGACACTTGGATGGATTAAACTCCATATCCCACTCTTTCTCCCATTCTTGAAGCAGATTCAAATCATCCTGAAGTTTTTTCGAGTCCCCCGGGCCCTGCACTGCCAAGTATACTGCAGTGTCGTCTGCAAACAAACGAACCTGTGACTGTAAGTTTTCCGGCAGGTCGTTTATATACAGTAAAAACAGGATAGGACCCAGAACTGACCCCTGGGGAACTCCCGAAAGGACAGGAAGTTCATCCGAGCTCTCCCCATTGAGGACAACTGTCTGGCTCCTGTCTAAAAGGAAAGAGTCAATCCATCCAAGTGTCCTGCCCTGCACGCCATGTACCTGCAATTTATATAATAGTTTGAGGTGGTTGACCTTATCAAAAGCTTTGCTAAAATCTAGCAATATAAGGTCTGTCTGTTTACCTTCTGTCATGTTTCGTGCAAGGTCGTCAATCAACTGTACAAGCTGGGTTTCGCATGACCTTCGTTCTCGAAAGCCATGCTGAAGGTCATATAAAATGTCATTCTGGTTGAAATGTTAACCAGCGGTTAACGAGTATAGTGCACATACTTTCTCCAGAAATTGACAACTTCCCTTCTTGAATCAGCGGAAGGGATAGAGTGACCGTAGAAAAGAGTTCATGATCAATATCCACGCAAGAATGTTGCCGACCCCGGCAGTTATCGAACCCGCGTCCTCTTGATCACCAGTCAAACGCGCATCCGACTGAGCTACCAAGACCGGCAAAATATATTTTGAGCAGAAATAAGAAAAATATCACAATTTTTCCTCTTAAAATTTACGATGTTTGGCAGTAAAATTTACGATGTATTTGTATTGGTGTGTTTCCATGATGTAACATCAAGTTGACTAGTATAAGCGGCATTAGCTTCCTTGGAAACCACGCTCCATACATAGAGAGGTTTGCAGTTTTCCAGGGTGTAGCCTATTTAGAAACGTATATGAAATTCTCTCAAATATGTCTGCCGGTGGGTCAGGCCTCAGATTCTGTGACGGCTCCAACGTAAAGGCTTATTGAAAATTAGAGAGATAATGTTGGTTGGTGCCTGATGCTCTGTCTCTGGTCGGGCTCATCGGAGTCTAACTGTTGGTTTTCTTTTGCTCCAGCATTTCAGTGGTTTCTTGCTGTCGAGTCCTCACCGTTGTCTCACCTCTGTGGTTCTTTGATTTTTGTGTTCACGGAGATGTTGCACTGATGAGTTAGGAGGCCTTCATACGGACTGAACAAATTATTTGTCTATATCGCGACGGAAGTAAGGGCGAGGATTGTGGGCACGTAAAATCGATTTAAGCCCCCCAGTAGAAATCTTCCACTGACCGTTCCAAGGCGGCTCTTCTGTGGCGATTTATTTATGTTGTTGTTTGTTACTTACTGTGTGTATCACTTGTGTCTTTTGGTTTTGGATGGCCATATGGCCATTTTGTGGGAAAGTAACTGTCCTTATGGCCTTCCTTTGTTTAGGTTTCCATTATGGTCTGGTCGCTTAATGTTTGTATTTCTTCCCCTTTGGTGTCTTTTATGGGTGGAGTAAGTTAATTGTATCAATTCCTGATCTTTGTTTTACTTCTACTTTGAGCCAAAATAAAAATTAAAAATGAAAAGTCTACTGACACTAGTTTGCCTGCATGGAGGTTTTGGCATTTACCTATTCGCCTGATTGTTAACTGCCTAAGCAAAACCAACCGGATACTGAAACGAAATGCTTCTAGAACAGTCCCGAATTCATTCTAGTTCTGAAATTTCTATGCATGCGTCAATGTTGCAGTAACATGTATGTCGGTTTATTGGATTTATGTTGATTTACGTCTTCGTTTGTGATCATCACGTCAACGAGTCCGTGTAATGAACACTCCTCTACACCCCACTTTATACAGAGTAAACTGTGGTTTACAGGGGTATACATTATTTTGCTTATTCCTGCTCCAAGACATAGGCTCAATGAGGCGGTTCTAACGTGTACCTCAACCTAAGTATAGACTAAAAATAAAAATTAACCCACTTTTCGTCAGAAAAAATGTTCGTTTTTGAGATTGGAAAAAATGCACTCCGCCTTACGGATGTGTTATCGATATGTTTGTGTGTGCATTGTTGTCGTCCCTTCTATCAATAACTTGTGATAGCTTCCTTCAGTAAGAATGGGTTTCCTTGGTATATTGCTATTACTTTTTAAGCATTATGTAGTGGAAAACAATAGTTGTCCTGATATTTTTTCTCCCACGGCTTTTAGTGTACGACCGAGCCTATATAATATAATTACAATATCAGATTAATTTGTAAAATTAATGCATAATTATATATCGCTCGTACCTATAGCTGACTTAATTTGTTATGAAAGTGATTCATCACGTGAAAAAGTCCGTGAAATGAACACCCCCTAAACCCCACTTTATTAAGAGAAAACTCGGGTTTACTAGGGTATATCATATTTTTCTTCTTTCTGTCCGAATTTGTAGTTAGAACCGCACAGCGACTTACGTTTACAGTATAAATAAGACAAATATTACGGATTTTCATCAGAAAAGTAGCCATTTTGGAGCTGTGAAATATGCATTATGTCGCATGTGTTTGTTATCGTAATGATCCACATTTGTTTTCTCTTTGACTTGAACTGGCACATGGCATAATCTAAAAGAAGACAGATGCGACCAGGAAAGTCGTATATCAGCAGGTTCATCAAGTTTTTCTGGCCAGAGTATTCGCGTTTTGCTTTTTGGATAGTCCAGTCATGCGAACAGCGAAAACTCTGATCAGTCTTCACTGTTCGTACTTGGACTCTTGTAGGGGTTATTGTAGGAAAGTAACTGTCCTTTTGGCTTTCCACTATTGATGTTTCCATTAGGGTCTAGTTGTTTCATGTTTGTGTTTCTTTTCCTTTGTGGGTTAACTGTATTCCTGATCACTGCCTTCACTGCTATTTTGTCATGAGCCAGTTCGCTTATCATGAGTATGATCTTAATTTTAGACGTATGTGGCGGCGTCGTATCTTATCGTTTGCATCTAGCATTGTGTAAAATAATTACATACCCTTTCTCCATGCGGGCCTTGCAATCCTTGTGGACCCGGTGCTCCTGGTGGTCCCTACAAATATCATTGAAAAAACAATGGATAACAATGAAAAATGCAGTGAAACTCCGAAAATAAGGCCAGCTAAAATCCAGACGTATTCTGCTCTTTACAGCATGTTTAGTGGGTTTCAGTGTGTCTTTGTTTCTGCACAACGTGCCAACCAGTAATGGACCACCTTTGAGACTGTTTAAAAGTGGTCTTAAAGACAACCACTTATCAGTCCCAAAGGTTGTCTGATATAAGGAACTTTAATGTATATTTGAATGGTGTGATACAGAGGGACATGCAGATGAAACTGGCACGATCTCAATAATCTCAGATGCCATATTTACGCATGACACTGTACATTTTTAACAGAACTTAACAAGATGTAGTTCCTGTGTTGTTGTTGAGAAAAATATAACTTCAGATTATATTCATACACTAGCCGAACGTTGAATACGCACAAACACTGGCGTTGGTGCCGTCAGCTCCGAAAGCGGTTATTGCAGTGAAGAAGTTTTAAATTGAGCAGGGGCACGGTATTTCCTTAACATTACCCGTGGGCCCAGCGAGGACTCAGATCAGGGTCGTAATTGTGCACTCTAAGGATAGTTAAGGGACATCATGCAGCAAGTAAGAGTCTCTGGTCAGATTACATGGATGCGCGGGCTGATTTTTTTTTTTTTCGCTGGGCGATCATGTAATTGTAGAAAATGCTCTGCCCAAGCTCAATATGTTTGCTGGCTTTGTGTGGTCTTTAATTGTTTGTGATCATGACACTATGTCTTTCCTTTGTTGGCTGGCGTTAGATGAATGTGTTCGTTGACCGTGATGATTTTTGAGTATTTGCTCTTTCTGTCAATGGACGGTTAGTAGTTTTAATTCCAATACATTTGATATCGTTTTCAAATTATAAGAACTTACATCTAAAATGCACAATATAGATTCATTGAATTGAAAGTCTCCTGTCAGATCTTCATTCCTTATTAAATTCTCAAAATCTGTTTAAGGCATTATGTTACGTTCACTTACCGGTATAGCCTGTACTTCCGTAGGTAAATCATTAGAGGTGATGCCCTGAAACATATGTGTTATCAACATTTAGAATAGTCCTTTTGTGATTCGTTTTAGCATCAGTTTCACTACTGCTACTACAATTAAGGCGTACCTATACCAAATATAGTGACACAGAGGCCTTTTTGTTAATCTTCATCAGCGTGTCTGAACCCCAAAGTTTTGAAACCGAAACGGATGACGGACAAGACCCGGCAAACACAGCACATCCCCCAACGAGCACACACAGACCGACGTAGCTCATGAGACAGGTCAACTGGAGGCATCAGAAAAGAGACGCCCACCCGCGGACTTAAAGGCGTCCCCCACCGAACCAACATGGCCCAATCTCTACGGAAGTCCCGGGCATCAGGAAGGAGATGACCAAAGTAGCGAGACTTGCAAAACTTAAAATATTACAAAAAGTTGCTACCAAATCCGCCAAGATACCTGTCCCACCTGACAAGTCAAATACTATTAATACTTCTATTACTAAAACCAGTAGTAGTAGCATTAGTAGTATTAGTATTAGTAGCAATATAAATAATACGAGTATAAGTAATAATAGTAGTAAAATTGTAGTAGTGGTAGAAGTAGTAGTAGTGGAAGAAGATGTAACAACTGTAGTTGCAGAAAAAGTACATGACTTAGTATTCATCATGAAAATACCTTTCGAATTACGCTATGAGAAGAATATTTCAACTGTAGGTTTAATAGGCTCTGAAACGCATGCCTATATTTAACGAATTCACACTGTTACGAAACATAGATATTCTTGTACAGCATATCAACGCCTTATTTGTAGAATGTTTTCTCGCTGGAAGAACGCCATACGTGTATAATACCATTTTTTAAAATAGATCAAAAAGTAAGCCTTACCGGTTGTCCGGGAGGGCCAGGAGGCCCTTGAACTCCCTGTATTCCTGGCGTGCCATCTTTGCCCTGAAAAAATGCGACAAAATCAATGGCCTAAACACCTAGGTTATAAAAATGTGCTCTAGACAGGGGCGTTTTTGCTACTGAGTGGAAATCATACAGCCAAGAAGGAAGATTATTCAGGTTGATTTAGGAACAGTTTTCGATCATCTACAATAAGATATTATGATTATGTGATACGCATTAGATACTGCCCCATTGTTTGAACAGCGTTCTTTTGGTAATAGACCTAACGTAGACATCGTTTAATCACCGAAGAGAGAACCATATTCTTAGCGATATAATAATCATGTGACGTCGCGTGAGTCAATGTATTCATCGATGTATGAATTACATTACGCATTAATTTTTGATTACAGGTTTGTTAAGGTGCAGTCTTAAAATATATCATGTTGTGCGCTCGACAGATGCAACTTAGCACGCACGGATGTGCATGCCGATCTGAATTGCCAATGGCATTGCATGCCAACCTGCACTTTCAATGAAAATTGTCTTTACACCCATCTTGGTTTTAATTCGGTCGTAAGACACAATGTAATGTCTACATACTCAAAACGTGTCTCATTAAAACAGCTGAATATTGTTCGAGCATGCGACCATAGGCCACGGATGCCCCCGCCTGAAAGTATGTCTATGTTCGTATTCATCCATAGAAAGTTATTGACCGTGTTTAAGTTTTGGACTCTTTTTTCACATTTGACCTCTAAGTATGACTTGACCTTGGAGGTAAAGACCTTGGTTTTGTGTGAGGCAGATTGTCTAATGATGGCCAACATTTCTGCCAAATAATTTCAAAATCCATCCAGAGATAAGAAAGTTATTGACTGCGTTTAAGTTTCGGACCATTTTTTTTTACCTTTGACCTCTAAGTATGACATTTAACTTTGAGGTACGGCTCTGGGTTTGCACGCGACACATCGCCTCATGATGATTAACATTTCTTCAAAGTAATTTCAAAATTCATCCAGAAATAAGTAAGTTATTTACTGCGTTTAAGTTTCGGACCATTTTTTTACCTTTGACCTCTAAGTATAACCTTGACCTTGGAAGTACGGACCTGGGTTTTGCACGTGACACACCGTCTCATGATGGTTAACATTTCTACAAAGTAATTTCAAAATCCATCCAGAAATAAGAAAGTTATTGACTGCGTTTAAGTTTCGGACCCTTTTTTTTACCTTTGACCTCTAAGTATGACCTTGACCTTGGAGGTACGGACCTTGGTTTTGCACGTGACACTTCGTCTCATGCTGGTTAACATTTCTGTCGAGTAATTTAAAAATCATCAAGAAATAAGGAAGTTATTGACTGCGTTTAAGTTTCGGACGCACGGACGCACGGACGAACGGACAGGGGCAACGCTATATGCCCTTTCCGCCATTCTTCGAATGGCGGGGGCATAACAAACCACCAGCTTTACCAGATCCTTTTATGTAAGCATAATATTGCATAGCAAACATAATTTATTGGAGCCTAGGGCGAACATGTATTATAATATAGAAGTATTTGTTTGATTTGAGGTTTAACACTGTAAAGGTCATTTTGGAGAAGTTGCTTCCAATTTTGTGGGACTTTTACCCGACCTTGAGATGAAATGACATCTCAAGCCCTGCAACCCAATGAAACCAATAGGGTTTATAAGCATGGACGCGCCGACTCGCACCATATTGCCTGGGCAGGCTTAGATCCTCTAAGCGGTTTACCAGTACTCGTATGCGGGTCGGTTTCAGCTCTGCGTGGAAGCATCATGCAGTCCATTAATTTCTTCAAGCCCCGATGGGCCGGGGCTATATAATATAGAAGTACAGATAATGATCCAGAATCCATACAATTATCTTGCCTCACTTGTCCAAAACCACAAAAGGATAGAAACACCAACATAAAATAACTTCACCATAATAAACGTGGAATACAGTTCTTTCTTACACAAGATGACAAACTAATAAACCACAACAGACACACTGCTTTGAAAGGGCCAATAAAACAATTTAACTGCAGCCTTAAATCGACTTTACATGTCCACACGCCTCGCCCTTGATTAATCGTGGCTTACATAAATATTTTTTCAGACCGCCTGAATGACTCCTACTCATTAGTGCGAGATATTTGAGAACAGAAAAGAAAATCATACGAATACAGAGATAACCAAATCGACGAGGACTCGACAGCATAAAGTAACTAAAATGCCAGTCCAAAAACAAAAACGTTGGACTTATGAAAGTCACTTTTAAAATCGTATATCGCTTAAGCCGGTGCTAGGAGGCGTATGCAGCTGTGCATTGTGCGGATTATATTTCTTTTCCTATTGGATCATTGAACCCATTCTGGATACATTGAAAATCGAATACCACTGAAGCCGGTGTTGGGGGGGGGGGGGTATACAGCATTGCAAACTACATTGCTATGTATGAAGAGTCTCAATAAAACCGCGTGTCCGGTTTTCGTCGTTTTTTATGTTTTCCTTGTTTCCAAAGGTAACCTTTTAGCTTTTCATTGCAAACTATATTGCTGTGCATGAAGAGACTCAATAAAACCGAATCTCGGATGCTCGTTCTTTTATGTGTTCTTGGTTTCCAAAGACAACATTTTAGCTTTTTATATTCCATCTCCATATGTCTAATCATCACGAAAACACGCCTATATAATTTTTACCCCCTCGAACCCCACTTTTATTTAGTGAAACTGGGGTTTACAGGGGTAAACCTTATTTGTCTTATTTCTGCTCTGAAATATAGAGTGTGGGTACCACGCTCTATATTTTGAGCAGAAATAAGACAAATACCACAACTTTTCATCTTAAAATTTTCACTTCTTCGGCGATAAAGGTAACAATGTTTTTGTATAGGCGTGTTTTCGTAATGTATACCCTATACAACAAAGTATTGTAATACATGCAAAGGAAAAGCAACAATTAAAGAGTGCCAATAGGAATAGTAACTAACAATGAAGAAAACAAATCAAGAAATAAACGAACTACAGACAGCATAATTACCAGCTCCCACTTCCTCCAGAAAGATGGTTTCGGTGCAACAGGCACAGGTAATGAAAATTAAATTGAGCCAGCGCGCGACAAAAACTACAATAAGACCTGTGCGCCCATCGAAGACTCAGATCAGCCTGCGCATCCATATAGCCTAACCAGAGACTTCTCTTGCTGCATGGAGGAGCATTGGGCCCTAAGCTATCCTTAGAGCGCACAACGAAGACTCTGATCAGACTGCGCGGATGCGCAGGCTGATCTGAGTCTTCGTTGGGCGCACGTGTCTTATTGTAGGTTTTGCCATGCGCTGGCTCAATTAATAATAATAATAATACACATCCACAAGCACATACGACATGAAAAGCACCGTTGGAAAATCCGACAAAGCGAGATTAAAAATAAACAACATCAGAGCCACCGCATTAGGACGGTCAGTAGCGAGAACTACTGGGAAGTTTAGATCGATTCTATGGGCGCAACCATATATTATTTACAAAACACAGAATTTTTGGTCCATCTGAAGGTATGGATCATCACAGAATACAATACAAATTGAAACAAACTGAAATACAAATCAGATCAATTAACTGCAATGAAACAAAGGTGAGTGCTTGTTGGTCCATCTGAAGGTATGGATCATCACAGAATACAATACAAATTAAAACAAACTGAAATACAAATCAGACCAATTAACTGTAATGAAACAAAGGTGAGTGCTTGTTGGTCAATCTGAAGGTATGGATCATCACAGAATAAAATACAAATTAAAACAAACTGAAATGCAGATCAGATCAATTAACTGTAATAAAACAAAGGTGAGGGCTTGTAGCTTATTTAACATTCTATAAGCCGGAGACAAGGAAAGTAGAAGTAAAACAAAGATCAGGAATCGATACAATTAACTAACTCCACCCATCAAAGACACCAAAGGGAAAGAAACACAAACATGAAGCGACCAGACCATAATGGGAACCTAAACAAAGGAAGGCCATAAGGACAGTTACTTTCCCGCAAAATGGCCAAATGGCCATCCAAAATAAAAAGACACAAGTGATCCACACAGTAAGTAACAAAAGAAAACAACATAAATAAACCGACACAGAAGAACCGCCTTGGAACGGTCAGTGGAAAGAATTCCACTTGGGGGCTTAAATCGATTTTCCATGGTCATAATCCTCGCCCTTACCTCTGTCGCGGTATACACTAATTTTGTTTAGTCCGAATAAAGGCTTCCTAACTCATCAGTGTAACATCTCCGAGAACATACAAATTAAAAAACTACAAAGATGAAACAAGGTTGAGGACTCGACAGCATACAACAACAGAATTGCTGGAGCAAAACATATGCAAATAAAATCGTTGAATACATTACCGCTGTGCCAGGGAATCCCCTTTCCCCTCTCGGCCCGATCTCACCTCTTCCACCCTGAAAAATATAAATTTTATGATGCTTATATTATTTATTCCGTTGGTTATTCAACCATTGCCAATGCGTTTTTGGACAACAAACACTTTTACTAATATAGGACAATATTGGTTATTTATATCTTATATACAAACATTTCCTTTGCAAAAAGTAACCTCTGAGCTACATCGAATGAAACCCTATTTCAAAGTATGTGCTGCTTGCCAAAGATGTGTTTTGACATACACCATGTATGCCTACTGTGAAACGTGATTGCTTGTATCCAAAAGAATTAATAACGGGGAAGTATTCAGCTTCTATACAATCATACACAACAAATGTTTTGATAAACAAAGCAGATGTCGGTTAATCAGTTGAAAGCTTTATGTCAAAGTTACGTTTTCGATATGATCTTTGAACTTCGTCTCAAAAGGTCATCGTTAAAAGTGTAGATCATAATGCAGACAATATGTCAATAATAGATACAATGACCAAGCTCTCAAGCATGTGAAAGAAAATCTGTTAACAACTTTATTTATGCAGGTGAAAGTTTTGTTCAGGGCAAAACTGTCTCTCAGTTTGTTAACCTGTCTGTCAAGTGTCAGAAATGGCATATTATTTCGGTAATTGAATACTGTCCACAATGTTAGGCAGTCATATGAATGACTACAATATACAGCCATGTTGCACCAATTAACAAATATCTGTGATATAATTACAAGGTATTTCAAAATTCTATTAGACTGGCATAGGTCATCGAACATCACATATTACTCGCATGGAATGGCGTTAAACAATGGCTCTCTAATACCATTTTGTCAGTCATATGTCACGGCATAATAACGCCTAAAGGGAAAGTGAAAACATTACCTCCTGGCATGCGAGTCAATCATTAACCTACTAGCAAACTGACCTAAATCTTCCGTTCATTAACACGTATGTCCCGTTTCATTTTTCTTTAAAAATAAGTCTTATCTACAGCTTATTTCACGGGGTCTTGTCGTTTTAGTTCAAACGTCCTACTGAGTGCGAGCCTTTATTATGTGCCAATACATCAACACGGGAATATATAATGACCAGCATTGCAAACCCATCTGTATATGGGGAACATGAGGTTTACAAAATACAAGTTAGTTTGATTCGTGCCGGGGAACAGGGGATCGTATCCCCGTCTGAGCAGGATATTCGCCCGAGCCGTAAGGGAGGGCAAATATCGCTTTCTAGTGGGAAATATATGCCCATGTTCCCCGTCAAGAATGAAAATAACGTCATACTGAAAAGGTTTTTTGATGACCATTTGTACATTGTTGCTGCCAAAAGGAATGTTTTGCCAGGATTCCTTTGTTGCGGTCGTCATCAGAAGTACATGCTTACATGTGATGTCATGAAACGTGCCCTTCTGCACGCACTATGCGGATCATGGTGCTCATTGAAATGTGATTTTTATAAAGGAAAACAATAAAATAAAGTACCGAATGGCAAAAACAATGTTTTTTTATATGTTTTATTGGCTAGAAATTATCGCGGTGCATGAAATTATTTAGTATATATATTTCTTACCAACTGCAGTAACGAGTACCCACAACCAAGTTCTTGGATCAAAAATAAGAAAAAATAATTTATACCCTAGTAAAACCCCAGTTGTCTCTATATAAATTGGGGTTTGATTGTGTTCGTTTCACGGACTTGTTAACATGATGATATATAGATTTAATGACAATAAAATGAAAATTTTAAGCGGAAAATTGCAAAATTATTCATATTTCAGCTCAAAATATAGATTGTGGGTACTCGTTAGAACCGCCTGGATGAGGTGGTTCTAACTCGTTAGAACCGCTTGGGTGAGGTGGTTCTAACGAGAACACACAATCTATATTTTAGAGCAGAAATAAGACAGATAAGGTAACCCCCCCCCCCGTTTTACTATAAAGAAGTGGGGTTCAAGGGGGGATTATATAGGCGCGTTTTCATTATGCCCGATTACGAATATTTTGCATTTTTTGCATTTTACATGCACACCATGAAAATCACGCAGTATTTGTGTCAAACAAACTCATGCGTCGGTGACAACTTTACAATACCGTATTTATCAGTTGAAAGAGTCAGTTATTTTTAACCTTAAACTAAAGAAATCTAAATTCTGAAAGTGGTGCGTTTTCATTGAATCTGAGTATACTATAATTGGGGAGCAAAACCGTATTTTATCTTTTAGGCCAAGACAGTCTTAGACAGAGACGTAAGACCATTCGCTGTATTGTTCGGAATTCTCACCTCTACACCCGAACAACTTATCTTAGACGTTATGTTAACGCAAAAAGGAAAATCTGTAAACTACTGACGTCTTTTATAGCCGTTCTGTTTGACAATTTTATTTCAACTTTCTTTGTCTTTGACGGCCAAGCAATTCTCCTTCGAGGTGTGATAATCAGCTGATACTTCTTACTGCACACCATGTATTGTGATATGGCATTTGACCTTACAAATATTTTTTTTTACTTTTAAGAGATTTTAAACATTTTCTAACACCGTCGAAATAACACGAAAAATTGTGTAAGGTAAGCAAGCCAACTTAATATAACATGCTCATATGCGCTCCGTTCATGACAGCTGTCATTGAATATCTTATGGTTATCATTAGGCGACACAGACCTAATGATTGCAGTAGCTTTAATCTGATCAAGCTGTTTTATCTGAAATCAAATACCTTGTTTTAAGCGTTGGATAGTATCTTAAGTATCTAGCGCTTGCTACATGGACAAACACAATGCCACAAAAAGATCAAAGTATCAACTTTAATGGATATTTTAACAAAGAAAGGGGCATTTAACGAGTCTATAAAACACCTTTGTCACCTAATTAGAGCCACATTATTTGTTGTAAATTGTTCAGCTCACACTAGAACTTAAGATAGTTAAAGTATTTATGTAACAAATATATCATGCAAGACATCTCTAACATGCCTAGTGTATAGTAATGTCTTTGATGATTTCAACCGGAATGAGGTATGGCTATATTAAATAGTTTAGCAAATCGTGATAAGGGAAGACAGCGGTGTGATACATTTGGTTATTTATGCTAACGGTCCTACAACTACCACTGAATTGTAGTGCTTACCCTTTCTCCCGGAGCTCCTGGATTACCTCGTGGACCTGCTTCACCCTGTAACAAAAAAAGATTAAGAGATTATGGCTATGGGAAATCCATTTATCCCATCCCATCCCAGTGACAAACTTTTTGCTGGCCGTTCCAAGGCGATTCTTCTGTTGTGGTTTATCTCTGTGGTTGTTTGATTTTTTGTGTTCTCGGAGATGTTCCACTGATAAGATAGGAAGCCTTCATGGGGACTGTGCAATGCATTTGTCGAAATCGCGATGGAATCAAGGGCGAAGATTGCGGCCAAGAAAAATCAATTTAAGACCCCCCCCCCCCTCCCTCACCACCATTGAAATTCTTTTCACGGACCATTCCAAGGCGGTTCTTCTGTCCCACATTATTTTTGTTATGGTTTGTCTTTGAGCGAGTGTATCGCTTATGTCTTTTTGCTTTGGATAGCCAACCGGCCATTTTATGGGAAACTAACTGTCTTTTCTGCTATTGCTGTTTCCATTAGGGTTTAGTTATTTTATGTTAGTGTGTCTGTCCCTTTGGTGTCTCTGATGGGAGGCGTTGGTTAATTGTATCGATTCCTGATCATTGCATTCACTGCTATCTGTTATATTTAGAGTTCCTCTTTGCAAGTATGCACTTTTTATATATAGAGGAGCTTACACGAGTGGTCATTTCATATGCTATTTATGAAATGAGCCTTCGGCAAGGTTCATAAATTTCATATGAAATGACCACGAGTGTAAGATTCTCTTTATCATATGACTACTTAAAACTAGATTTTATCGGCTTTTAATTTGACAATTTTTCTACGAAACATGCATTGTTGACATCGACGTCGCCATGGCGTTACCTTATCCCGCCAAAGTGTTATTACACGTGTGGTCATACGATTTTTAATACACGACGTTATCCACTGATTATCAACGACGTCATATGATAAAGTTTTATTTTAGATAGCCGCCTGGCCATTTTGTGGGAACGTAACAGTCATTAAGAATTCATCACGAAAACACGCTTGTATAATATTGATCCCATTGAACTCCAATTATATATAATAAAACTGAAGTTTAATGGGGTTAACAGTATTTTTTCTTATTTCTACTCTAAAATATAGTTGTGGGTACTCGTTAGAACCGGCTCGATGAGGCGGTTTTAACGAGTACACACAATCCAGAAATAAAGCAAATATCGCAATTATTCATGCTAAAATTTTCATTGTTTCGGCAATAAAAGTTGCAATGTATATGTATAAGCGTGTTTTCGTAATGATGTACAATATGGTAAAGTCGTTTTATGTTGGTGTTTCTTTCCCTTTGGTGGCTGGGATTGGAGATGTAAGGTAGTTGTATCGATGTCTGATCATTGCCTTCACTTCCTTTAACCCAGCACATGTGAAAAATTAGAAACAAACCATTAAAATCTACTGAGGGTAAAATGTTTACCATTTGTAATTGCATCACAAAAACACTTTAATATATAGAAAAAACTGGTGCTTATAGGGGTATACATTATATTTCTTATTTCTGCTCAAAAACATAGACTGTGGGTACCTCGGCGAGGCGGTTCTAACGAGTTCCCACAATCTATGTTTTGCGCAAAAATATTCAAAATGTCAGAATATTGTATCTGAACATTTTCATTCTTGGTGGATATATAGGCTGATGTCAGTGGGAGGTATAAGCGCGTGTATCAGATCAAAATGTCTTTTGTCGCGGCTCTCATGTTTCTGTAATAGAAAATGTTACACCAACGCGTCTTTAACTTCCCGAATGAATATGGCCTGTCCGATGCTGCATAATTGCAATGTACTGCGGTCATCATATTGCCAAGGCAGCTTGAATATACATGTATACTGAAAATAGGCGGAAGTGAGATTTGCAAGGCTATTACATATTTTCCTTATTTAAAACTGAGGACCAATGGTCCTGAACCCTCTCCGGTGTGCTGAGCATTTGTGGAGCCATTCGGTTTCTGAGTAGATGATTTTTATATACTTTTTATACCATGGCAGCCTCGGTCATGTGACCTAAACCATTTGTACAAACTTCTACTCCTCCACCCCAAAATGTCTACATATGTAAATTTGGTTTATATATACCTTATATTGGACATGTGACCAAACTTATATTCATTAATTTTCATTTTCTTGTCCATAAAGGCTTTTAAATTAAATTTGGTTTTGTCTTTTCCTCATACGAACGTCTGTGTGACCAAATTTGATCCTTGCGTAAAATAAGTCAGGGTCATCAAGTGGTCATCATTGGAACGAACTATGGCTGGCTCGAGTCCCCTATTCTACAAACAAAGTTCAAGACAATCGGCCTGTTGGTTCCAGTGAAGAATATTTTGAATGGTTTTACCTTATATGGGCACGGCAGCCATATTGGTCATTTGACCAACTCATATAAATTAATTTTCATTTTCTTGTTCCCAAATGATTTTCTTATGAAATTTCGTTACAAAAGATTCAGTGGTTTCTGCGGAAAGTACGTTTTAACATTGAATGACCTTGGGCTAAGGTAATAAATGACCTTGACCTTGATAGCTCACGTTGTTTTATCCTTCAATTTAGCTAATTACATCTACCAGTTTTCAGAATACAGGTGCAATATGTTCCGAAAAATACAAGGTTTTGACATTTTACCATACAAAAGTCTATGTGACCAAGTTTGAGCTTGGAGTAAAATAGTTCAAGGTCATCCGAGGGTCGTCATTTTAACAAACCAGAATTCGTTTTTTTCTACAAAAACACAGATGTCTCTCCCCTATGGACATCTTAATATGAATTTGACATTTAGGGTATTGACCTGGATCTTCTGTGCGAAACATCATCTAATGAAGGTGAACATTTCTGCAAAATAACTTTAAAAAGTCCATCCAGAAATAAGAAATTGACGGGAAGTTACAAAAGTTCCTGTTTTACCTTTGACCTCTAAGTATGACCTTGACCTCGAGGTAACGACCTGTGTCTTGCACGCGACATAGTACCTCGTGATGATTAACATTTCCGCCAAGCAATTTCAAAATCAATTAAGGAATAAGGAAGTTACTGACCGGACACGGAAAAGACCCTTTTGGACATTTGACCCTTAAGTATGACCTCGACCTTTGAGGAACCTTTCGTCCTCCCACCCCATGAACGCTCCAAATGAGACTTGACCGGAATCTGCTCAGCGATTACAGAGGATAAGATGCTTGAAAATGTTTACAGACGGCAGATGACGGACCCTTGCCATACTATAAGCTCACCTGTGAGCTGAAAAGCAGATAAATATTACTTTATACAACCGCCTCAAAGGTTTTGTTCTAACACACAACCTCACTATTGGTTTGTAGCAGAGATAAAAAATATAATTAAATGTCATCAGAAGACATGCCGCTTTACAAATAGACTATAAAGCATTATATAACGTATGTGTGTTATTGTAATATAATAAATCATAATAAGTCAGCATTTTGGACGTCTGCCTGGTTATGAAGGATTTTCCTTGTCAGACTATTTATACATGTATTTCATATTAACTGATCCCATGCGCTTCAAAATTTGAATTTTCAACAGGTCCGCTTTGCCCTATTGACTTTTACGCCCATTATAGACTAATGATGTATGGAAATTGAACCAAGAATCTGCCGTAGCCCGTAAGCAAACCAACGACATCGATTATGAGGCGAGTACATTAACAACATGATAAAGGAACTTTCTAACTGTGCTTATAAGAACACTCGTGAAACCCGACTTATTTTGGAAAAGTGGAGTTAATAAGGGTATACAATATGTTTCTTTAGTTCACTAAAAAGGAACACAGACTGTAGGACGCCTTAATTTTTAGTAGCAGAAAAAAGCAAATACAAAATACTTTCATCAGAAAAAGTGTACTTTTTATGCCTGGAAACAATTCGCCATGCCACATAGTACGGGTGTGGTGTCATAATGTTAGTGGTATCATATTGTTACACATTAGTTAACAAAATATTTGGTGCAGAACCCAAATTTCCACAATATTGATGATTTCAATGAATACAGTGGAGGCAAAAGTTCGACATAAGAATAAATTACCTGTGCACCAGGATATCCTCTTTCTCCAGGCGCTCCCGCCGGGCCGCGAGGTCCTTCAATCTAAAAAATAGATATGTAGATGTTGAATTTTATTTACCCGAGTCTGAAAACAACAAATGAAACGGGGTTCATGTATGATGTATGTATGTATGTATGTATGTATGTATGTATGCTAGGATGACTTTTGTTTTAACGTTAAAGCAATCTTAGTTGTTGTGATATTTGATCAACCCAACAACGGTCCTTTTATTCAATAATAAAAGACAACGCTTAGCATGACTTGGAGATTTGCCAAATGTTGGTTTTTCATTTGGCAATTCAACGCTGCCGAGTCCACATCGCTGTTTTATTTCTGAATTTTGAGATGTTTTGCCCTACGCTCGGACTGACCGAGTTACCTGGGGCCGAGGTTCATTAAAAAATTGACCGTTTTGGATCTGTAAAAATTGCACTGTGGGTCGTAATGACATTTTTGATTACTGCATTCCCCTGCTTTTCTCCTGTTTAATGATACCGTCTCAGATCAACATAAAATATCATTCAGAACAATACACTTTATGGAAAAGATTAGATAAGAGTAAAGCGTGGATGCCTGAGGCAGGAGTAAAGGGACTTATTAGAATGTGAACTGCAGAATCACAACGGCGTCAAGCCATGAATGGAGAAAGGTACTAGCGAAAACATTGCTTACCACAAAATTGGAAGTGAAGTACTAGTAATACTCATATGCGAACTTGAGGGTGTGACCTCGTTAGTTTTGAACAACGCGCCCCTGATTTCTAACTTTTCATTTGCAGTACATTTTGCCGAAATAAAAGTGAAGGCAATGATCAGGAATCGATAAAATTAACCCACAGCTCCCATCAGAGACACCAAAGGAAAATAAACACAAACATGAAACAACTAGACCCTAAAAGTTTATCCTAATTTAGTTCAGTTCCATTGTGATGAAAGCTTCAAACTTATTGAAACGCTCTCAAATACTCTTTACGGGTGTTTTCACGCTCGCACAAAACAGAGGCAGTGGAAGTATAAAAATATTAGCAATACATACATGCAAAGGTGAACTATAACAATAATAAATGACAACATAAGAACAGCCTTGAAACGGACATTTAAAATGGTTTTACTGTGGGACGTCGGTCGGTGTGTGCTCGCAGGGGGATGTGCTGTGTTTGCCAGGTCTTGTTCGTCATCCGTTTCGGTTTCAAAACTTTGGGGTTGAGACACACTGATGAAAATTAAATATCAGAAAGGCCTCTATGTCTCTAAATATGGTATAGTTACGCCTTAATTGGGACATTGTTTGAGAATTACGTTACCATTGCGACATGCCTGGCTTCTTTCCCCTAGGTGTCTTAGTTGGAAGGTGTTAAGTAATTGTATAGATTCTTGATTATTGCCATCACTTCTATTTGAGATATCTGGTCCAGCAGATGATCATGTGGCGATAGGTATTAGGTTCTGAGTTTTGCAACTTATTGTGCATTCGGACAGCCAGCCTCAGGACTTTCTTTTCAATATAACGAAAACAAGCCAATATCATTTTGATGCACTTATACCCCACTTTTGTATAGTTAAACTGGGGTTTGCAGGGGTAAACCATATTTTCTTATTTCTGCTCTAAAATATATAGACTATTGGTACTGGTACGAATCGCCTCGACGAGGCGGTTCTAACGAGTACCCACAATCTATATTTTGAGCAGAAATAAAAATATCACAATGTTTCATTTTAAAATTTTCGTTTTTCGGTAGTAAAGTTTACAATGTATTTGTATAGGTGTGTTTTCGTAATGAACAGGCTGAAAAGATTTTACTTACACTTTCCCCGGGTTCTCCTGGTACACCGGGTTCGCCAGAATGCCCGCGTTCACCTCGTTCTCCCTGCAAAATACAGAGTCGAATTGACATAAACTGAAAATATATGAGCCGGGGTAGAACATTTCCTATAACTTACATGTGCGCAAAGTGAAGACTCAGATCAGCCTGCGCATCCATATAGTCTAACCAGAGACTTCTGTTTTTGCATGGAGGAGCATAGGGTCCTTAGCTATCCTTAGAGTGCACAACGAAGACTCTGATCAGACTACACGAATAAGCAGGCTGATCTGAGTCTTCGTTGGGCGCACATGCCTTATTCTAAGTTTTGTCGTGTGCTGGATCATATATCAAAATAATTTATAAAGTGCATCAATACAGATACTTCTATGCAATAAATGAAAATCAATTACAGGGTAAATGATGAACCCAACTGATCGAAATGCTGACAAAAAAAAAATAAATAAACTCTGAATTGTCATTCTTCTGCATGTGCATTTTGCCAGAATGCATCTTTTACTCATAGCCTTCCCTCCTATTTAAACCAGCTTATGTTAAGTGTCATGCAGTATTCCAGTACTTCATATTTTGTGGTCTAAAGTTTTATTTCCTTTCGGATCAGCGAGCCCATTCTGTGTCTTGAAAATTAATAAGAGGCTGAATCAGAAACTATATTGCCAGGCCCAAAAACAGTATGCTTTAATTTCATTTTGTTTCCAAAGGCATTCTTTATAGATTTGTTTCATTTTAATGCATCTGGCGCTAAATGCAATCTGACGTAGATAGTCTCCATGTACTTCATCGTAGGAGAAGTTAAGATTACTTTAACACACCCGTTTGACATACTGCATTCCTTCATACCCTAAAATGACTACTTTTCCGATGAAAATTTGTGATATTTTCTTATTTAAACTCAAAACATAGGCTGTTGGAGCTTGTTAGAACCGCGCCACTGAGGCAGCTCTAACGAGTACCCACAACCTATGTCTTGCAGTAACAAATAGCAAACAAAAATGTTTACCCCCCCCCCCCCCTGTTAACCGCTGTTTTCTTTCCATAACGTGGGGTGTAGGGCAGTGTTTATTTCACGGACTTGTTAACATGATGTAGTATTTCTCTTTTGTTCTCATCCTGTCCGTTTTGTACTTGGAATACTGGTAAGTCGAAACTTTGTCTCACCCATTTCTTGAAATAGGTTTCGAAAGGGATTTATGCCAGATAGTTTGAATTGGGTCTATCTATATGGTTGTTAAATCATAAACCTAATGTTCTAATGTGGTCGGTTAAACGTAAAACCCAAGTTTGTTATTTCATGCTTTTGCTTTTAACATGTGTGTGTTGTCTTTCGAAATCTTGCGTTGTCCCTTTAGTGTTGTCTTTAACTTTTAGGAGGGAAAGAGAGTTTTGCATTTGAAGTTTAATTTTTCAGGATTGCTATGTCAGGGTATATTTAGTTATGCTCAAATGCTAGCTTGGTTAGCTGTAATGTTTGTTTTTTAATTGCCCTTGTTTTTCACATTTCCATCTCGAAAACAGGCCTATATAATTTTGACCCCCTTGAACCCCACTTTTATACAGTAAAACTGGGGTTTACAGGGGTTAACCTTATTTTTTCTTATTTCTGCTCTAAAATATAGATTGTTGGTACTCGTTAGAACCGCCTCGATTTTGATTATAAAATCTTCATTTTTTTCGGCGAAACAAATACTTAATATTTGTATAGGCGTGTTTTCGTAATGTTGTTTATGAAAATGGAGAAAGACAAACTGAAATAAATATCACCTGTTCTCCCGGTGGGCCTGATTCTCCTGTTTCACCAGCAGGTCCTACTTCGCCCTGTTTAAAAGTAAAAATAAGATATAAATAACAAGACTGGCTAACACATTGGTCACCTCTTGTGGAGAAGATGGAGCTGGTGCTGTCTACTTTTTTATTCTTTTCTTCATCCTTTTTTGTTTTTCTCATTGTTAGTTACTCTTCCTCTTGGTGCCATTGGTAGGCTGTAATCGTTGATTGTGGCTTTTACTAGACATCTACAGTCGAACTTCGATGGCTCGAACCCCCTTGGGACCATGAAAATTTGTTCGAGACAGCGGCAGTTCGAGCCACTGAGGTTACTGTCAGGAGGCATAACAGGATAATTTTAGACATCTTTTCGGTGTTCTATTATGAAAATGTATGATGTGTGCACTCATTAGAATCGCCTCGATGAGGCGATTCTAATGAGTAGACACAGCATACATTTGCAAGATAAAAGACTAAAATCTCCTTAATTATCCCCTCTATTTCTTATGTAGAGGATTTCCGTTAGGGGCTCAAGAATGGGTTCGACTCATCCATGGTAAACGAGCCATCGGTGTTCGAGCCATCGAAGTTCTACTGTATTCTATAAATGTTTTAGTATCATTTAGCTTGGTCGCGCTATTTCTGGCGTAAATAAAAATTACCATTCGATACTAAATTTTCTCAACAGAGCAAGAACGGTCACTGAGGCTTTTTTTACTATGATGTACTTATTCATTTCCAGATTCAACGTGGCTTTCACTTTGTTGTTTAACTCCCTTCAGGCAGGTCTATACAATACAATTTTAATATTTGTAAATTAATTTAAATAGAAAGACATGTTTTTATTTTTGCACACAAAATCAATATATATCTTACACATGTTAACTTTCCCAGCGTTTTCTACTCAGATCATGGTTACCCTTTGTTCAATACATGATTACATGCGCGCCATTAAAATCTGTCTTCACGAAGGCTAGATTGTCAATCGAGTTTTTAATTTTAACATGAAAGAGGAAAAAACTTAATAGGTTGCTTTTACCTGTCTTCCTGGCTTTCCTGGTACGCCTGGTAGTCCATCCTCTCCCGGGTATCCCTATAAACGATGACCAATATAGATTTTCATTTTCTAAGTGAAACTACAAATCTGATTAAAATGAAGAGAAAGTCATCCTTGTAGCCCAATCATACCATAAGAATAGCATACAAAAACATATGATAAGGCTAATCTGAATAGATAAGCAGACTGGTTTCTTGTCTTCTCTGATCACAAACCCGAAGGACATGTTGTCTCTTGAAGTAGATATTAAGACAGATATCACGTTAATCATCAATTTATTAACTTGAATAACTTTTCTAACTGTATTTTAAGACAAAATATTGTTAATGTGTGGTATATATTTGAACTTCTGTAAGACACATTGGTATTTTGGAATATTGTATGGCTCATGTGAAAGAACCGTATTTATGGGGTAGAATATCTACTAAAATCCGTATGTAAAGCAGAAAACAGATGGCATATTATTAGATGGGTATATAATTATATGATAGGATTCAGGCTCCAGCCTTATGAATAACTGTGTATTTTGTCGTGATTATAACCATGAGCATTATATATCGAAAACATATAGATATTACGGTTATCAACAACTTTCGGTTCTTACTTTATGTAATTAAGTAATGTATGCAGAGATGGACACTCTTTCTCAGTCAAAATACCTACATGTACTTTTCGCCATTGATACTTTGTAACAGACGCAACGAATAAAGCATTAACACCTGTTACTGTATCATTAAATTTGAATGTAAAAAGGTTATATATAATGGCTCTCTATCTCTCTCTTTGTGTAGGCATATCAAGATATTTTACCCATTACATACCCTTTCTCCTGGCGAACCAGGTACACCTTGAAAGCCGGGCTGTCCTGGTGAACCCTGAAAACAAAACCACATTCTTATTGATTTGAATTCTAAGCAAACATGCAATTTCTTTAGTAAATGTGTCAATTCAACTGTTAACAGAATTATTTTCTTGACTGTTTTGACATGCTTTTGCTTTTGTTTGCTTGCGTGCGGGTCAAAAAGTGTTTTTTATGGTAAGATACATATTGATTTAAGTATATCACTCGAGCTCATATCACAACGATATGTTATCATTTATATACGACAAACCGTATAGGTGATTCAATTTTTAATAAGTGATATACATAACTATATACCTTTAAAAAGACTGGTCACTGATGAGGTCTAATTGGCTGAAGCTAGCTAATATGGCCCAGAAAAACTTGCACAATTTGTTCTTTTTTTTCTGTAGTGTACTCCATGCTTTCAAGGGATTACCAATTCTTAGAAAATATTAAACCTCGCTGCAGCTGGTTTTAAGGGAATGCGTGGCGGCCGTAAAAAAGTGTCCATGCCCTTCATCATAGTGTAGATGATATTTATTTTCAGCAAAATGTCCCAAAACAAAATGTTTTGAAGCTAGTGCCCTTTAGGATCATTGATTCCACTGTGGAATTTTGAAAATATTTGAGGGTCACTGATGAGGCCTCATTTGCCAAAAAAAGCTAGTCTGGCCCAGAAAAAAACTTGCAAACTCTTTTATTTTATTTTCTGTAGTGTACTCCATGCTTCTTAGAATATATTGATAAGTTTTGATATATAACATTAACATGCCCGTGCTTAGCCATCTTTTCAATCCCACTTCAGACGAAAAATGTTTTGTTTGCAAGGTTATATATGTATTTGTTGTTTTAGTTTTGGTCCGAAAATTGTTGGTACTTGTTTATCAGCCTCAGTCCGGGGATTATATTAGGCATCCCCATTTTATGCCTGTAGCATCACTAACAAACACAATTTCGCAAATATTATCAATAACATGCCAAGCAGATTATTTCAATGTGAAATTTGAACATATTTGTCTGTCACATACGAGTTCAAATTTGGCAGAAATGTATTTTAGTTCGATTGCGATGGAAGCTTCAAGCTTATTTAATCGCTCTAGAACACTCATTCCGGATGTTTCCACGCGCGCGAGAGACAGGCAGTGACTATTATACCACTGCTACCCATTTACACCTAGGTGGAGTGAGGCAGTGTGATTACGTGTCTTGCCCTAGGACACACCTCGATACCGGCACCTGCTACCCATTTACACCTGAGTTGAGTGAGGCAGTGTCATTACGTGTCTTGCCCAAGGACACACCTCGATACCGGGTGCCGGTATCGAGATGTGTCCTTGGGCAAGACACGTAATGACACTGCCTCACTCCACCCAGGTGTAAATGGGTAGCACCTGGTTTCGAGGTGTGTCCTTGGGCAAGACACGTAATCACACTGCCTCACTCTACCCAGGTGTAAATGGGTAGCACCCGGTATCGAGGTGTGTTCTTGGGCAAGACACGTAATGTCACAGCCTCACTCCACTCATGTGTAAATGGGTAGTCACGCCCATGTTGTAGTACTTTCTTCAACAATATTACATTTCCATAGATCATGTCTCATCTTACATTTGTACATCATTCATATCAACTTACGTCTTTTCCTGGTTTACCAGCTGGTCCAGTGTTTCCGGGTGTACCAGGCGACCCATCAAGACCAGGTATACCAGGAGTTCCTTCAAGTCCTTGGGGCCCTCGTGGTCCCTGTAATGCAAAATTACCTGTGTCGAATAGGAATTACTATCTTGCTCGCAATAGACGTTTCTGGGATATATGTGTTAAGCGTTAAGGTATCGGTAAAACGGTATTGCACATAGACTTTCGCATGATGAAAAGCCAAAACTATGTATATGCTTGTTTCTTAGTCTGGATAAATATCTTAAAACAAAGAGTACGGAAATTATTTCGTATCCCAAATATGACACTTATGTCATATGTTTAGATGACATATTTATGGCAGATGTTTTGCCTATGTCAGGACCATTACAAATTTAAGGCGTGTCTGGTTATTTACATATATGGTAATTTTAATGTGCGCAAATACTTTACTCATTGATCAGACGACCCTATCGTTCTGCGGCGCAGGAAAAAAATAACAAAACGTCCACTTCATATGTTTTGCAGACTGGGTTTCTTTACCGCGGGGTCTACGATGGTAAGTGAATAAGTGACCAGCCTATCCCATTTCGAATTGACCGAGACAACCAAGATTTGCATGCCTTGTTTCAAGACATGTTTTAGGCATGAGGGCAAAATTTCACTCTTATCGTGCCATTCACTCATAAGATATTGAACGTCAAACATAGCTAGCGATGCAAAAGCAAGCTTTTCGTCAACAGTTGAGTTCTGTACTTGTATTTGAAAGGGAAAACAGGTCAGGAAATACACTAGCTAATGTTTATGAGTCTTCTGCACCATCGTATGCACAAAATAAATTCTGGGTTGGGGAATTCGAACGCGGAAGAACGTCATTGCCTTCGCTTCTATTTAGTATATGGGTTCATAAAAATATATAAATACAATGACTTCAGCATCCGGTTTAGTGAGGTCATTCTTCGATATATCAAGATGGGTTGCATCATGGGTGTTGTACGGCGGACTGCATGCATGGTGGTTTGCCCGGTCACTGTTGTCTGCTTTGCTTCCCTCTTTTGTTACGCGCCGGTGGATAGGGCCTCGGGTTCTGTGGCCGTTCCGGCGTGGAGGCTTACTGAGAGTTAGAGAGTATCTAATTTTGTAGTCTACGTAAAGCCTTTTCTAAGTTTTATAGACGTCATTCTGATTTGGTTTCAAAATTCAATGTTGGACTTAAAACACTTCTGCAACATGGCCTATCTGAACCCGAGTTCTATGGTGACTTAGTATATAAATTGAGAAAAATACATCCCTGTAATGACTTTAGTACCCTATTTCGTAAAATCGTTCGTCGATATATAAAGATCGGGTACACCATAAATGTTATAAAACAGACTGCATGCATGGTGGTTAACCCAATCACGGTTGGCAACTTTGCTTCCCTTTTTGATTGCACACCGGTGGGTCGGGCTTAAGATTATATGACGGTTCCAGCGTAAAAGCATAAATGGAATTTTATTTTATTTTAGTATTCTTTATGTTGGTTGGCGCCTGATACTCCGTCTTCTGTCGGCCCCCTCGGAGTCTAACTGTTGGTTTTCTTTTGCTCCAGAAATTCTGTTGTTGTATGCTGTCGAGTCCTCAACCTTGTTTCATCTCTATAATTTTTTATGTGTATGCTCTCGGAGGTGTTACACCGATGAGTTAGGAAGCCTTCATGCGGACTAAACAAAATTAGTACATACCGCGACAGAGGTAAGTGCAAGGATTATGGCCATGTAAAATCGATTTAAGCCCCCCCAGTGGAATTCTTTCCACTGACCGTTCCAAGGCGGTTCTTCTGTGGCGGTTTATTTATGTTGTTGTTTGTTACTTACTGTGTGTATCACTTGTGTTTTTTTATTTTGGATGGTCATTTGGCCATTTTGTGGGAAATATAACTGTCTTTATGGCCTTCCTTTGTTTAGGTTTCTATTATGGTCTGGTCGCTTCATGTTTGTGTTTCTTTCCCTTTGGTGTCTTTGATGGGTGGAGTAAGTTAATTGTATCGATTCCTGATCTTTGTTTTACTTCTACTTTGGTTCTTGCCTAGCGCTCTGTCTCGGGTCGGACCCATCGGTGTCTAACTGTTGGTCTTCTTTTGCTCCAGCATTTCAGTGGTTTCTGGCTGTCGAGTCCACACCGCTGTTGCATCTCTGTGGTTGTTTGATTTTCGTGGTCCCGGAGACGTTGCAGTGATAAGTTAGGAGGCATTCATGCGGACTGAACAAATTATTTGTCTAAATCGCGACGGAAGTAAGGCACGTAAAATCGATTTAAGCCCACAAGTGGAATTCGTTTCACTTACCGTTCCAGGGCAGTTTATTTTTGTTATACTTGTCTTTGAGTGTGTGTATCGCTTATATTATTTTGTTTTGGTTATCCAGTTGGCCATTTTGTGGGAAAGTAATTGTCCTTTTGGCTTTCCGCTATCGATGTTTACATTAGGGTCTAGTTGTTTCATGTTTGTGCTTCTTTCCCTTTGGTGTCTCTGATGGGAGCTGTGGGTTAAATGTATCGATTCCTGATCATTACCTTCACTTCTATTAAGAAGACAAAAACAGGTCTCGACGCAACCCAGATGCCACCGATAAGGAAATAGGTAATAAAATACAGGATCTGGTGTACACCGATAGGCGAATTAAGGTGGAAGAGATAGCGAATGCATTTTACAATTCATATGGTAGCGTTTCAACAATATTAAATGATCGCTTAGTATGCGTAAGCGCTAACAGCCCGTCCGGTCCCCAAATCACGTAGCGACGAGCAAATGGCAACCAGGCCATCAGTATGCAGCGCATTGCTAAAGCGGTTTACGTCAAAGGAAGATGATGTTCTTTCACGTCTGGGGACTGTAAATGAGACGTTTCCATTATTATGAGCCAGGGAATAAAACTCAGTCGTCAGTTGGTGGGGCCGTGGTCTCCGAGGCCAAAGAATTTCAAAACGCAACCTTCTGCTGGAAAGGGCATGGCAACTGTATTTTGGTGTCAACTTTCTAGCAAAGAAAAGTTTTGTTTTTTTGTTTGCATTGTAGTTAAATGGCCCAAACAACACTATTAGGTCATTTTCGAGCCGGTCAGTTTACCTATCAACCGTTGTCCTGGGCAGGCTTATACTTTAGCGGTTAGCAAATACAGTGCACATTCTTTCGCCAGAAACTGAAATATGCCCTTCTTGAATCTGCGGAAGGGAGAGAATGACCGTAGAAAAGATTTCATGTTCAATCTCCACGAAAGAATGTTGCCGACTCCAGCAGGTATCGAACCCGCGTCCTCCTGATCACCAGTCAGACTCGCATCCAACTGAGCTGGCAAGGCCGGCAGCAAAGAAAAGTACAATAACAGGTGCGTATTATGCAAATTTTCACGACCAACAGAGAACTGCGATCCATGAAAAAACGCCGGGGTAAACTCTATAGAGGGATTCTGCTACAACAGGACAATGCAAGAGTCCACAATATCAACTTTGGAAAGGAAAGGGGTTCGAGATAATACCGTACCCCGGCTTTTCTCCGGACTGAGCTCCTAGTGCGTATTTTCTATTCCCAAACTTGAAAAAGGATAACCATGGACGTCACTTCTGGTCCAACGGAGAAGTCGTGGCGCAAGTTGAGGATCGGGTCGAAGACAAAGACCCAGGCTTCTTCAGTTCTGGGCTGACTGCACTCGTCGAACAGAGTGGTCAAAGTGTATCATTCTAGAGGGCAATTACATCTAAGCAGAAGAGATCACTCTTACCAAGAACTAGAGCTGTCAGTGAAACTGACTAGGGCCCCGGCAGCGCTATCAGAGGAGTAGGAAAATGTTGATGTTAAAAAAGACGTTTTTTTTTCCTTTCACCTCTAAGTATGACCTTGACCTTTGAGGTACGGACCTGGGTCTTGCGCGTGACACACTGTCACATTATGGTTAATATTTCTGCTAAGTAATATTTAAATCCATCCAGGTATAAGAAAGTTATAGATTGGACACAATAAAAAAGACGCTTTTTTGACCTTTTATCTCTAAGTATGACCTTGACCTTTGAGGTACGGCTGTGGGTCTTGCGTGTGACACTTCGTCACATTATGGTTAACATTTCTGCCAAGTAATATTTAAATCCATCCAGGAATAATAACAAAGTTATTAATTGGACACAGGAAAGACCCTTTTTTGACCTTTAACCTCTAAGTATGACCTTGACCTTTGAGGTACGGACCTGAGTATTGCGCGCAACACTCCATCACATTATGGTTAACATTTCTGCCAAGTAATATTTAAATCCATCCAGGAATAAGAAAGTTATGGAGGATAAAAAAATTTGTGGACGGACAGACGGACAGACGGACAGACAGACAGACAGACAGACGGACGGACAGAATGATGCCAAGTAATATTTAAATCCATCCAGGAATAATAAAAAGTTATGGAGGATAAAAAAAGTTGTGGACGGACAGACGGACAGACGGACGGACAGACAGACAGACGGACGGACAGAGTGATTACTATAGGGCACCCACACTTTCAGTGCGGGGCCCTAAATAAGTAAGGGTGTTTTTGTTGACTCGCCATCGCTCCTATTTCCACCAACTGGCTCATTGTTGGTGGGCATATGCAAAAGATACAACTATCAGGAGAGAACATTAGGTCCTAAGGATACTTGCCTGCACTACGCAGCCTTCTTAAACTTGCCAAATATTTACCGTAAAAATCCGAATAATTCGGACATCTTGAGAACTTGCTGTAACAAATTTCGTTTCACGATCCAACAAGAAGTCCAAAGGTACAGGTTGAAAGGCAACCAATGTAGACACTGATCAAACTGCTTTTAAGCAGCAGTGTTATTTGGGTCTGTCCGGTTTGCTTAGGTCTGTATGTCCGTATAATCAGTATAATTGCGGTTCTTAGTTATAAACAAACTAGGGCCTACGAAATAAAGCGTAGTGATATTCAGCCAATGTGTGTTTGGGTGACAGATGTTTATATATCAAATTCATGGATAGAATAAACGGAATATCTTTTAAGAATTGACGTTTGCAGCACTATAAATTGATGCTTTGGGAACGTATCAAGTCATACCATTGGACCCGTTGGACCAACTGGGCCTTCTGGACACATCACTGTATCACAGGCTTCAAGGGTTTGGTCGCCTCTTCGACTCCCTACCTGAATCAAACAAACAACATAATTGATAAGCGTCACTTACAAACATGGCAGTGTTCCTGAATGTATAGATAACGCTTGCATTTGACTGAATTATGATAAAAAGCGTCGTATGCACATTCGAAACATAATACGACATTTGATCTCGATGGGTTTGAGTGCAATTGGCTTATACCTTGGTCCTACACCTATCAGCATATCAAATCTGAACCAAAACAATTTTATGCTTAGGAAAATACAAGGTATTATTTTAAAACTTTAACATACCCTTTCGAATTTCGTGACATTGACGTTAATGTTATGGACATTGAGAAAGGTACGGTGGAATGAAACATTGGACCGATATCCACCATCATAGCAAATGTGAACCAATTACATCACCTGGTTTTGGAAACTCAAGGGCGTCGCAAAACTTGCAACTAAAAAGTGACATAGGTCACAGATATTGGCGATGGTGCTGCTGAATATAACATTGGAGCAAAATCCATTATCATGCTAGATATTAACGAAATCCATCTTTTTTTTTAGGAAAACATCAACCCTTAGAAAACTTTACTGTAAACCAACACAGTCGCAGACGCAGGTGGTAATGGAATAGCATTTTCTTTACCTTGTGTGAGCTAGTTTTAACTGCCACTTCTTATATATTTTTAAAAGGTCCTTGTGAAAACCCAACATGAAAATAATGAAATAATCTTAGTCCTTATCTCGCTGAAAACAGCAACTAACACCTTTGCCAACATGGTAGATCCTGATCAAAATCCATCTGATCAGGATCTACACTGTTTGTCATTCAGTTTGCAAATTTGGATATATATTTTATATCAAGTAATTTGATTTGTTGATAGTCAGATATTGGTCTGGCTAAAATAATATAATCAGGAAGATAATGGTTAAACTTGCGTAAAGCACGGGTATACTTTTATACAAATCAAATGGAATTAACCAGTGTCATTGATTCATAAGCTGGCCTCTGGCAATAAGAGGCGGGAGCTAACTCGCTTGATTAACCATTAAAGCATACCGGCCCCGATAGCTCAGTTGGTAGAGTGTCCGCTCCGGGGAACGGGAGGTCACGGGTTCGATCCCGGGCCGCGACATACCAAAGTCGTTAAATATGGTACTACACATGGCTGCTCCTCGCTTGGCACTCAAATTTATGGGGTAGAGCTAGGACTGGTCGACCCAGTGGCAGGATAATGTGACTGGGTGTGGTACCATGTAATGTGTCTGGGATAGGATACTTCAGTGAGGCAGCATTATAAAAGTGAGCATTGAGCTCCCTGTCGCAACCAGACACCGTCGTGATATGACTGACAAATTGTTGAAAGCGACGTTAAACCCGAATTCACACCAAACCATTAAAGCATACCAGTAATTATTAAGTGCTATGGATTCTAAAATAACACAGACAGGCACGAACATTGCTCAGTTTGCTAAAAAGCGGAACCGATTCTGAAATCGAGCGTACGTCTGGTGGAACATCGCATCTGTGTAAACTTTATTAGCAAGTCACTCAGTCTTAATTAAATGACTGCAGTAAAGATCTGTATGAACCGATTAGTAAGTATACATTTCAAATATCTACGCTAGTACTCTGATACGGGGATAATGGCATTCAAAAACATTAGAAAGAAACCTGGTCAAATTTAAAAACAAAATTATGAATACAAATTTCAATGCACTTTTTTATTTCTCAAACGGATCTGTAAAGACTATATTGGGGGCAGCTCATTAGAAAGCGGCACTTATCGCAGAAGCGAGTAAAAATAGAATGCTCATGCGAGCCTGTGCATAAAAGCGCTTGCTGCTCGAAGACCTGTAGACAAGCCTACTGGTATCACAGACTCGGTTGAGCCTTTTCCAGTCGCTAACATTACGAACACGTGCCTATACAAATACATTGTAAATTGTAACGCCGAAAACATCCCATAAATTTTCAGATGATAAATTGTTGACTTTTTCTTATTTCTCTTAAAATCATAGACTGTGGGTAATGGGTAGACCTTAGAACAGTCTCACCGTTTCGGTTCTAAGGAGCACGCACAGTCTATAGTTTAAGGGAGAAATAAGCAAATCAATAAATACCCATGTAAACCCTAGTGTTACAATATAAAAGTGGGGTTTGAGGGAGTCAAAATTATAAAGGTGTGTTTTCGTAATGCATGCGATTGGTGATTATTTCTCAAGAGCTTGTTCAAGTATTCTAGCGAAGGTTTTGAAAAAAAGGTATGTTAAGCATCGACTGAGCCGGCGCATTCGCATGCAACATTGTATTTAAAATGGTACTAATCGCTGCTATTGAACGCCCTTTTACGTTGCAGAGTAGTAGCGCGACTTGAAATTGCAGCATGTGCACGTGTGTATCTATACTAGACGTTTTATTAGGAGTAAGCTCTTTACATGTTTATGCATTTAAAAATGTAAAAGCAGTCTGCGTTACGAGCCTTCCTTGTATTCAAGACCGAAGTTATTCATCACGTTAACATGGTCGTGAAACAAAATACTGCACAGCAGCCCCTGGGTTTGTTAGCCTAGTGTATTATCTAAGTAAAGATTTGGTCGCGGTAACAAAAATAAGGCTGACAAATGAAAACGTTTTGCAAAAATCACTGTACTTGGTTGAAATTGATTGAGAGTCATGCGTATTGTATTCCAAAGGGTAAATAATACGGAGAAATAAACATGCCGCCGCTATCAAACGCGGGCTTTTCACATGTCTGAAATAATCGTTAATGATAACAACGTGCAATTCAAAATGGAAACAGGCAAAGAAAAAGTAAGAATCGTATGAAAATACTAAAACTCAAGCAATAATTGCTAAAGGGACAGTAATATATTTTCAAAAGCTAAATGCCAGAAAAAAATCAATGAACACCTAATATCCCAATCCAGATGACTTTCAATATACATTTTATTTTAATTATGTATTATGTTACGGAATCTTTACTTGATTGTAAATAGTAGGCTGTAGTTATGGTTCTTCTAAATATGGGATCTACTCGTAAACAGCCGCAATGCCAGCCAGTAAGAATTCTGAGCAGACCCAGTCGTGCATGTGCTGAACTGAATTTGCTTTCAGAGGTAGTTTTCATCTCAACTTACAGAAGGTTAGCAGAGGAGACAATTTATTCGCTTAAGTGTGACTGTGTTTTTTTTATTTGAGGTTAAACGTCCCCATCAACACTGCATAGGTAGTTTTGGAGACGTTGCTTCCAATTTTGTGGGACCTTTACCCTACATTGGAATAAAATGACATATCAAGCCCTCTCGCCCAAAGAAACCAATAGGGTTAATAAGTATGGACGGCCCGACACGCACCGCTTTGCCTGGGCAGGCTTATGTCCTCTGAGCGGTCTACCAGCACTCATGTACGGTCGATTTCAGCTCTGCATGGAAGCTTGTGCAGCCCATCTATTTCTTCAAGCCCCGATGGGCGAGGGTCATTGATTTTTGTTCTTCAGTAACTTAGTCACCAGAAAAAGGCATAAACCGTTTCCTGTACGTAAACAAGTCTCTGGAAATGTGGAATCGGAGTTTTATGAGAGTATTCTATACAAACTGTGCTATTTCTGCAATCTCACACAGTCTATTTCTGGTGCAGATACAAAACATTACAGTTTGGATCGCTCTTTTCCAGTAGGTCACGGAGGATCGTATAATACATACCTTCGGTACATAAGGTTTCGGGGTAGGACAGTAATTGATTTTTTTTGTTTGTTTGAATTGCCGTTTGGAGACGTTGCTTCCAATTTTGTGGGACTTTTACCCAAACGGCTTATATTTATTGGACGGTCTGATTCTTTCCACTTGACCTAGGCAGGTTTTATCCTTTTAAGCGGTTTACCAGTACAGATGTGTTGTCGGTTTCAGCTCTGCGTGGAAGCATCTTAGAGCCCAATCTATTTCTCAAAGCCCATATTGGCGGGGACGATAGATAGTGTTTGGATTGTAACTTTTCTTGAAAGCTTTGAAGTAATAACTCAACAACTAACACTTCACATGCCACTAAATACAGTCTGCATTTGTTAATGATCTCTAACATAAATAATTGAAATAAATATTTATATGCTAACACGTAAAGGACTCCGAATAAAATATATTATATATTTTCGATATATATGTATTATAGTTTAACCATGTTTCATCAAATGCTCGTCAGAATAACATCTGTATTGAAACACGAAATGTTTGATAACAAAAATGAGATATGTTTGATGTATATTTCCCAACGATGCGTATTTTATAATTCCTTATCACATTTTTGGGTGAAAATCAAATTTGAAATGCTAACAAGCAAACAATTCATGCATAAGGGACACTTAAAAACTGGTTTTGGGTTGTTTATTGATCTACTGCATCAATTTGTACATTTTGTCTACATTACGAAACACGCCTATACAAATACATTGTAAACTTTACCGCCGAAAAAAAAACTAACATTTTAAGATGAAAACTTGTGATATTTTGTTATTTCTGCTCAAAATATAGATTGAAGGTACTCCTAAGAACCGCCACATCGTTCTAACGAGTACCCACAATCTATATTTTATGGCAGAAAGAAGAAAATAATGTTCACCCTTGTATACCCCAGTTTTAATATATAAAAGTGGGATTAAAGAGGGTCAAAGTTAAATTGGCGTGTTTTCATGATGACATGTACATTGTTTCTCGCAAACAATATAAACCCAGAGCCAGCTTTCTCCAAGAAATAGATCTATGTAAAATTATATTATATATAGGAAAAGCTACTTTAAAAATAACACATGGAAGTAAATTGTGTTAACTTTTACAAAAATTGGAACTCAAGTTAATTTTATATTATACCTTTATAAGAGTATCTCTCACCGGTTTTTCAGTCGGCTAAAATAGTCAAATGGATTAGTTTTATTGAGTTTATTGACAGTAGTTTTTTCGATATAGTCACGTTGCCTTTTCGCGACACAAAACTACACATATTGGGCATACTGCATTTAGACAGCTTAATTTTAGGTGAACAGTGACGTAACATTTTTTGTGCAACATTTCGAAAGTGCCTAAACCCGAACACTGGTTTTTGCAGGCGTCGTCAATGGTTTTGCGTTTTGCTTTGTTAAGGTAGTGTTTTAATAATATCTTTCAACTGCCAAATTATTTGTTGATAAAGCAAAACGCTTGGCGCTATTTAATGCATTCTGCAACAAATAGCATGTTAAAAATGGACGAAGACTAATTGATAAGATTAAATTATTAAAATCATTTTTGCTTACATCATATATTTCTAGAACATATCCTTATCAAGAAAAATATACTTCATTTAAATATGAACTTCATATATAAATATCGTATTCCAAATCTTTCTGCTGATTCGATTTTCAGAAGGCAGTTAAGCTTTCTCGACATTTTCAACATGTTGCATGAATTTTGGCATATCACTGCATCACAGAAAGTACTTGAAATAAAAATATAGAACGATATTAAACTTTCAAAAAAAAAAATAATAATAAAAAAAATAAGCACCGCTGTATAAAATTTGTTGCTTATATATACTTTTAAACATATTGTGAACTAGAAATTAGCAAGACTTATGCATTCATGAGAAGTAGAATGCAAGCATAGAATTCAATCAAACTAATTAATGTTTGTTTGCGTGAAAGGATGAAAAGCAAAGTTTAAATTAGGGATTTGTGACTGCTCCAAAAGCTTGAGCCGAAATAGTTTTTATTTCCAGTTTAAATTGGTTTAGGGCAATTCAGTGTTGTAGCATGAAATTACTCAAATATAAGAGAACATATTAGTCAGTTTAGCAAACCCATGTAATGGACATCCTTAACATAGTTCACACTGATAAGCTGGCTTTCTAGGATTCAAACATGATTTCACTAGTTCTGTTCAAAGACAGTCATTCTGATTGGTACTTTATTGAACGGCCTTTGAGTCGTCATGGTTGTGATGAGCACACAAGTTATAAATTCGGAACTGAGTCTAATTGTTAGTTTTCTTTTGCTAGAGCATTTCAGTTATTTCATGGGGTCGAGTCCTCACCATTGTCCCATCTCTGTAACTTTGTGTTTTTACGTTCTTGGAGATGTAGCATTGATGCGTTAGGAAGCCTGATTGCAGACTGAACGACAGGGCGAGGATTGTGGCCACGGAGAAAACCACCCCTCCCAACACCGCAGAGAAATTTCCTTTTCACTGACCGATCCAAGGCGGTTTTTCTTTCGCGTCGCGGTTTATATTTTGTTACAGTTCGTCTCTGACTGTGTGTGCCGGTTATGTATTTTTGTTTTAGATAGCCAAATGGCCATTTTGTGGCAAAGTATATGTCCTTTTGGCTTTCCGCTAGTGATATTTCCATTAGGGTCTAGTTATTTTATGTTCGTGTTTCTTTCCCTTTGGTGTCTCTGATGGGAGCTGTGGGTAAATTGTATCGATTTCTGATCACTGTCTTCACTTCCATTTTTTTTATAATAAATTGGAAGATATCACAATAATAGTTGGCACTAAATGCAAACATATGCCACTCATATAGGTTTAAGGGGAATGGGAATACCTAAAATATTTACCACCATTTTTCGAAGGGAGACAACTTTTGGGATTTCCCGTTTTTGATTTTTTATAGGATCAGTCCCACTGAAAAAGGTCTGCTCTTAAAAGAAAGAATTTGCTCCTCAGGAGCGAAATCTTACCTTTAATAATTGACCCCTATTGACATGGAAGACAAAAATACTTTTGCAAGATTTGTCTCCCATTAAGGTGCAACTATTCCCCTTAAGTATAACAGAAAATCATATGATGCTGTTATTATATTACAAGAGCGACTTTCATGTCACCCTTAAGAATACTACGAGTATGCACACACGATCATTCTAGACAGCCCGGAACCATACTTGAAGAAAACGCATGGAGAAGGCATACCTTACGCAATACAATATTTTATTATGTTACAAAACAATTTCATGTATCGGGATGGTCTTTCTGATTCGTGTATTTGTTTGCTAGAAAATGGGTTTAACGTCCCCGTCAACACTATTTAGGTAATTTTGGAGACGTTGCTTTCAATTTTGTGGAACTTTTACCCGACATTGAGATGAAATGATATCTCACGGCTTGTCACCCAATGAAACCAGAAGGCTTATATGCATTGGACGATCTGACTCACATCGCTTTGTCTGGGCAGGCTTCTAAGCGGCTTTCCAGGACTCGTGTGTGGTCAGATTCAGCTCTGCTCGGAAGCACCATGAAGCCCAATCTACTTCTCCAAGCCCTGATGGGGGGGGGGGGGGGCGGTCTGATTAGTGTAAAGTACTGGAAACAAACATTACTTGTTCTAACCTATATGGTTCTAACGGAAGTCAAGAAAAGCAACGTTCCGCTTTGCTTTATGAAACTGGGCATGCAGTGGCGCTCCTAATAAGATATTTATCAAATCGCATAAATAAATATTCAAATTAAAGCACCTTCATTCTTTCCATTCCGAGGCCTAATTGGCCAACCCTTGGTACTATGGAGCTGCAAATGTGTAGTTTTTGTTCTTTTCAGTTTTGCGGCGTCAAAGAATGACCTTTTTATATAGAAGATTTGTATATTTTTGTAGGCTTTAGCGGGTGTCCTTAGTCTTCTCTTAACTGAATTTAAATTATGTTATATACAAAAAGGGACAGAATCAGTATTTTAACCATAATGTCTAGTTTATACCAGAAGAAAGCATAGTGCATTGCGAAAGCAACAGATTTGCAGTCTGTTTAACAATAGTTCTTTATTTAGCAAGCGCAAAACTGCCACCTACCAGCTCAAGATGTTTCGGCTCAGTGTTGGCCTAGAACAAAGAAAAACATATTTTAATAACATTGTATCTAATCTAACGCAGGAAGCATATTTCGCAAACATACAGCTAAGCATAGCGCAGAAGCAGTTCACTGGGAAACATTTCCTGAGTACATTTACAGAAATACAGCAAATCAAAGAACGAACCTATTATCATTTGTGATAGGTGAAAATTCTTATATGTTTATATCAAGAAATTATTAACTGATTCAAAGTAAATGACCGTTTTATATCTTAAAGCCATTGGTCTGAAACATGTTACGTTCGCCGAAACCATAAATGTGACCACATAATGATATATAGTATACATACAAATAGACAGTTAATATACACTGCTCAAAACAATTAAAGGAGCAAACACATATTTCCTCATGGTATAAAGATGTTGGATAATGATGATGAAACAATGATTCAGAAAGATGAATAACTTTATCTGCAACGTGTTAATGGCAAACATTGGCAACCAGTTCACAAATCACGGCCTGTAGCCTGTTAAGGAAGAATTAATATAAATGTTAGAGAAATCACCATCTTTACTTCCGATTATTTCAAATGTCAAAGACATGCGCAAATCAGTCAGTTTTTCCTGTAGGTAATGTGTATGGACACATCGAGCAGTACAACACTCCTGGCATCGCCGAGGCATGCAAATTTTGAACAGTTTGTAAAGCTAGTGGTTCCCACTCATGTCTAAGGATAGTCATTGGGGGATGATCGCCCTGTGAGATACGTCAGTAGAAAATGTCCCAGACATGTTCTATTTGGTTTAAGTCAGGAGAACGTGCTGGCCAGTCCATTACTTCATTAGTCTCACGATTCAGGTAATTCATGCACACTCTAGCAGTCTGTGGCGCGCACGATCCTGCATCAGAATGAAACTGTCACCGATTGCCCCAGCGAAAGGCCTCACAATAGGATCTTATATTTTATCTCGATACCGTAATGCAGTCAATGTACCTCCGTTTATCACGTACAAGTCCGTTCGGCCTTCATAAGAAATTCCACCCCATACCATCACCTCCATATCTGTTTGTTTTTACAATGTTGCAGTCCTCGTAACGTTGTCCGGGTCGTCTCTAGACTCGAACATGTCGATCACATGTACTCAGGTGAAATCTGCTTTCATCCATGAGCAGAACTATACGGCAGTTTTGCAATCGCAAGTTCTGATGTTCTTGGGCAAACTCATATCGCCGTGCACGATGTTGCCATGTCAGAATAGGCCCTCTTGCCGGACGTCTGGCCCTCAGATCACCTTCATGTAACCTGTTGTGTATTGTTTGATCGGATATCCTTTGACCAATTGCATGCTGAAAATCGATTTGTAGCCTTCTTGTCGTGTACTGCCGATTTCGTAGCTCTAGATTTCGAAGATATTGATCTTCCCTTTGTGACGCCATGCGGTGTCCGCCTTGCTCTTCTCGTCTCGTGTAGTAAACTCGCCCGTCTCCTGATAGCGTCTACATAGCCTGGCAACTATACTTCTCGATACATCAACGCGTTCAGCAACTATCCTTTGGGTGTACCCACTTTGAAGCAAAGCGACAGCATGAACGACCTTAACTTCTTCAAAGAACCGCCTAACACCATATGAAGTCACTATGAAGCTCCAAATAACGCATAACCGAATGATTGACATGTTTCTGACCACAACACACAATTTGAACAGATCGCCCCAACCCGAATTCCAGCCGTTTTATAGGGACATCCATGCTGTGGCTCACACTCTTGCTTTGCACGTGAACCTTGCTTCTTGACGTTTGCATGAACATTGTTAAGAGATGTCACTTTAAAATAGTGCCTTTCCTTGAATTTTAAAAATGCCAAGCGGTGATGTTATACAGGCTTAAACGTTTGCTCCTTTAATTGTTTTTAGCAGTGTCTTATATATCCGAACAATTACATCTTTATACATTACGATAACACATCCGTGCGACACAGTGCATTATTTTATATGATGAAATTTTCTGATGAAAAAATGTGGAGTTTTTCTTATTGTTACTCCAAACATAGGTTGTGGGTGCTTGCTGGAAAGAGGCGGTTCTAACGAGTACCCACAATCTATGTCTTAGAGAAGAAAGACGAAAAATAATGTATACCATTGTAAACCCCAGTTTTTCTATATAAAGTGGGGTTTAGAGGCAGTCCATGTCACGGACTTGTTAATGTGATGACAAGTAATGAACATTACAGAACATGTTGTATTTTGAAATTTCGTTATGTTTAAGTTTAAGAAAGTTCTGTTAAATCTGTTGTTTCTCGACTTTTTGAAGACGCACAATACATCAAGAACTGAATGAAAGCTCTAGTTTACCTAAACCCTGTCTTATAACATTAGTTACAGCGGCTGTTCATGCTGTGCCGGAGCCGAAGCCTGCTCTGTATAATACAACATGTCCTTTAAAAATTCCATGCCCAACAAATACAGTGAAATTCCGCTATTAAGACCACCTGAAATTAAGACTTAATCTGCTTTTAGGAGCATATTTAGTAGGTTGTCGTTATTCTTTCTTTTTCTTTTCTGCATACAGTGTCCTCTGGTCTGAGACCACCTTTGGGACTGTTCAAAGATGGTCTTAAAGACCACTTTTGAACAGTCCCAAAGGTGGTCTTAATATTGGAATTTTACTGTAGTTTACAGAAACTATTTTCACATGTTTCCCAATTTAACACTACAACAAACGTATACATATGTTCAGAGATTTGAAATGAGAACTTCTTGTATGTCATTGTAACAATAAGGAAACACCGATGTTTCGCAAAGAAAAAATTTAACTGTAAAGTTAAAAAAAAAAACATAACTAGAGAACATATGTATCGATTTCTCAGTCATTTCTGTCCGGATAGTGAAAGTCCGTTGACCCCAAGACATTCAACTTACGGTCCTACGTTTGTAAAAACCAATACCCTAATGACAACAAAATCAAGCATAGTACATTTTACATAGAAATCATCATAACGTTTTGTAAAGAAAATAATATCCTTAGCTACAGTCTGGAATGCAATGTCAATAACTTTCAAATGTAATAATTTATCACATCTATGGTGTTATTAAACAGTACTCCAGTCATCGTTCCTAACACGGTAATGTTTTATTTAGTATTTTCTGAAACAAAATTTTGATTTAAATTTAATAATCAGAGTCCATGCTTGCATCTCTGTGACATCACGTGAACAAGGCCGTGAAATGTACACCCCTAAACCCTACTTATATAGAGAAAACTGGGGTTCATGGGGGTTTGCATTTTATTTCTTATTTCTGCTCTAAGACATATGTTATGGGTACTCGTTACAGCCGCTGAGCTGGTTCCTACGAGGACTCACAACCTATGTTTGCAACGTAAATGAGACGAATATCGCGGATGTCATCAGAGAGTAGCCATTTCACTATGTCTCTCGGGTGTGTTATCGTAATGGGATAACGTCTGGGCCGCGCAAAGCGCAAAGGGTTATTCGAGCATGTGTGTCAAGGAAAGACTCTTATCAGCCTTTGTGTTCGCGCAGTATGATCAGAGTCCACTATGTCTGTATACGGATGGCCATTGTTCGCAAGTGTTTACATGCATTCATGGGAGACTTCACCGCAGCTGGTGTTGTGCCCTGTTGCGGCCGTAAAATATCTCCCCGTACATCATCATAGTGCATACTATACTTTCTGGTCCTTTGGGATCATTGGGTTCATTTAGAGTCATCTTGAAAATACAGTGACCGGTTTTGCACATTTCAGTACTGGTTATGAACAATTAAAAATCAAAAATGAGTTCCTTTAAGAGCAATGGAAACATTCATAAGAAAGAAGATGGGTCATACTACGTAGTTTCGGCTAATTGAGCCTCATCAGTGACCCTGTAATGATCCAGCAAAGAGAGCCAGAGGAAACATACTGCAATTTTGCGAATTTCGAATAGGCAGTCGATTAAAAGACTGATATAAATCAAAATGGGGTCCAAATAATTAAAAACATGTCTAGAATATGAGTCCAAACCGAAAATATTTCCGATTTCTCAGAATATTCACGCTGATCTCAAAGGACCAAAAGTAAAATATAAACTGCACTATGGTTGATGTACGGGGAGACGTTTTACGGCCGCCACACGGCACAACACCAGCTGCAGTGAAGGCAAATAAAAATCAAAAATGAGTTCCTTTAAGAGCAATGGAAACATTCATAAGAAAGAAGATGGGTCATACTACGTAGTTTCGGCTAATTGAGCCTCATCAGTGACCCTGTAATGATCCAGCAAAGAGAGCCAGAGGAAACATACTGCAATTTTGCGAATTTCGAATAGGCAGTCGATTAAAAGACTGATATAAATCAAAATGGGGTCCAAATAATTAAAAACATGTCTAGAATATGAGTCCAAACCGAAAATATTTCCGATTTCTCAGAATATTCACGCTGATCTCAAAGGACCAAAAGTAAAATATAAACTGCACTATGGTTGATGTACGGGGAGACGTTTTACGGCCGCCACACGGCACAACACCAGCTGCAGTGAAGGCAAATAAAAATAAAAAATGAGTTCCTTTAAGAGCAATGGAAACATTCATAAAAAAGAAGATGGGTCATACTACGTAGTTTCGGCTAATTGAGCCTCATCAGTGACCCTGTAATGATCCAGCAAAGTAAGCCAGAGGAAACATACTGCAATTTTGCGAATTTTGAATAGGCAGTCGATTAAAAGACTGATATAAATCAAAATGGGGTCCAAATAATTAAAAACATGTCTAGAATATGAGTCCAAACCGAAAATATTTCCGATTTCTCAGAATATTCACGCTGATCTCAAAGGACCAAAAGTAAAATATAAACTGCACTATGGTTGATGTACGGGGAGACGTTTTACGGCCGCCACACGGCACAACACCAGCTGCAGTGAAGGCAAATAAAAATCAAAAATGAGTTCCTTTAAGAGCAATGGAAACATTCATAAGAAAGAAGATGGGTCATACTACGTAGTTTCGGCTAATTGAGCCTCATCAGTGACCCTGTAATGATCCAGCAAAGAGAGCCAGAGGAAACATACTGCAATTTTGCGAATTTCGAATAGGCAGTCGATTAAAAGACTGATATAAATCAAAATGGGGTCCAAATAATTAAAAACATGTCTAGAATATGAGTCCAAACCGAAAATATTTCCGATTTCTCAGAATATTCACGCTGATCTCAAAGGACCAAAAGTAAAATATAAACTGCACTATGGTTGATGTACGGGGAGACGTTTTACGGCCGCCACACGGCACAACACCAGCTGCAGTGAAGGCAAATAAAAATCAAAAATGAGTTCCTTTAAGAGCAATGGAAACATTCATAAGAAAGAAGATGGGTCATACTACGTAGTTTCGGCTAATTGAGCCTCATCAGTGACCCTGTAATGATCCAGCAAAGAGAGCCAGAGGAAACATACTGCAATTTTGCGAATTTCGAATAGGCAGTCGATTAAAAGACTGATATAAATCAAAATGGGGTCCAAATAATTAAAAACATGTCTAGAATATGAGTCCAAACCGAAAATATTTCCGATTTCTCAGAATATTCACGCTGATCTCAAAGGACCAAAAGTAAAATATAAACTGCACTATGGTTGATGTACGGGGAGACGTTTTACGGCCGCCACACGGCACAACACCAGCTGCAGTGAAGGCAAATAAAAATAAAAAATGAGTTCCTTTAAGAGCAATGGAAACATTCATAAAAAAGAAGATGGGTCATACTACGTAGTTTCGGCTAATTGAGCCTCATCAGTGACCCTGTAATGATCCAGCAAAGTAAGCCAGAGGAAACATACTGCAATTTTGCGAATTTTGAATAGGCAGTCGATTAAAAGACTGATATAAATCAAAATGGGGTCCAAATAATTAAAAACATGTCTAGAATATGAGTCCAAACCGAAAATATTTCCGATTTCTCAGAATATTCACGCTGATCTCAAAGGACCAAAAGTAAAATATAAACTGCACTATGGTTGATGTACGGGGAGACGTTTTACGGCCGCCACACGGCACAACACCAGCTGCAGTGAAGGCAAATAAAAATCAAAAATGAGTTCCTTTAAGAGCAATGGAAACATTCATAAGAAAGAAGATGGGTCATACTACGTAGTTTCGGCTAATTGAGCCTCATCAGTGACCCTGTAATGATCCAGCAAAGAGAGCCAGAGGAAACATACTGCAATTTTGCGAATTTCGAATAGGCAGTCGATTAAAAGACTGATATAAATCAAAATGGGGTCCAAATAATTAAAAACATGTCTAGAATATGAGTCCAAACCGAAAATATTTCCGATTTCTCAGAATATTCACGCTGATCTCAAAGGACCAAAAGTAAAATATAAACTGCACTATGGTTGATGTACGGGGAGACGTTTTACGGCCGCCACACGGCACAACACCAGCTGCAGTGAAGGCAAATAAAAATCAAAAATGAGTTCCTTTAAGAGCAATGGAAACATTCATAAGAAAGAAGATGGGTCATACTACGTAGTTTCGGCTAATTGAGCCTCATCAGTGACCCTGTAATGATCCAGCAAAGAGAGCCAGAGGAAACATACTGCAATTTTGCGAATTTCGAATAGGCAGTCGATTAAAAGACTGATATAAATCAAAATGGGGTCCAAATAATTAAAAACATGTCTAGAATATGAGTCCAAACCGAAAATATTTCCGATTTCTCAGAATATTCACGCTGATCTCAAAGGACCAAAAGTAAAATATAAACTGCACTATGGTTGATGTACGGGGAGACGTTTTACGGCCGCCACACGGCACAACACCAGCTGCAGTGAAGGCAAATAAAAATCAGAAATGAGTTCCTTTAAGAGCAATGGAAACATTCATAAGAAAGAAGATGGGTCATACTACGTAGTTTCGGCTAATTGAGCCTCATCAGTGACCCTGTAATGATCCAGCAAAGTAAGCCAGAGGAAACATACTGCAATTTTGCGAATTTTGAATAGGCAGTCGATTAAAAGACTGATATAAATCAAAATGGGGTCCAAATAATTAAAAACATGTCTAGAATATGAGTCCAAACCGAAAATATTTCCGATTTCTCAGAATATTCACGCTGATCTCAAAGGACCAAAAGTAAAATATAAACTGCACTATGGTTGATGTACGGGGAGACGTTTTACGGCCGCCACACGGCACAACACCAGCTGCAGTGAAGGCAAATAAAAATCAAAAATGAGTTCCTTTAAGAGCAATGGAAACATTCATAAGAAAGAAGATGGGTCATACTACGTAGTTTCGGCTAATTGAGCCTCATCAGTGACCCTGTAATGATCCAGCAAAGAGAGCCAGAGGAAACATACTGCAATTTTGCGAATTTCGAATAGGCAGTCGATTAAAAGACTGATATAAATCAAAATGGGGTCCAAATAATTAAAAACATGTCTAGAATATGAGTCCAAACCGAAAATATTTCCGATTTCTCAGAATATTCACGCTGATCTCAAAGGACCAAAAGTAAAATATAACCTGCACTATGGTTGATGTACGGGGAGACGTTTTACGGCCGCCACACGGCACAACACCAGCTGCAGTGAAGGCAAATAAAAATCAAAAATGAGTTCCTTTAAGAGCAATAAAAATACATAAGAAAGAAGATGGGTCATACTACGTAGTTTCGGCTAATTGAGCCTCATCAGTGACCCTGTAATGATCCAGCAAAGAGAGCCAGAGGAAACATACTGCAATTTTGCGAATTTCGAATAGGCAGTCGATTAAAAGACTGATATAAATCAAAATGGGGTCCAAATAATTAAAAACATGTCTAGAATATGAGTCCAAACCGAAAATATTTCCGATTTCTCAGAATATTCACGCTGATCTCAAAGGACCAAAAGTAAAATATAAACTGCACTATGGTTGATGTACGGGGAGACGTTTTACGGCCGCCACACGGCACAACACCAGCTGCAGTGAACCCAAATTAAACGAGTTGGCTATTTTCATTTATTTGGTGTATTCTTTGCTTCCAAAGGATCTAACTATTCAGAACTTATTTATAGGTGCCATCGTGATTTTGTTTCAAAAAAATTAAATTGAATTTAATTCACTTTTGCTACAAGGTCTATCGTAACTTGAATCTTATGGTTCCTTAGTATATGATTCAGGAATATATATGCTTGCAATGTTTTCAAAGGCCAATTTCGTAAAATCATTCTTCGATATGAAAAAGATTTTGTATAACATAATTTACGACAGACTGCATGCATGGTAGTTAGCCAAATCACGGTTGACAATTTTGCTTCCCTTTTTAATTGCACTCCGGTGGGTCAGGCCTCAAACTATATAACGGCTCCATCCTAAATACTAACTTCAGTTTTAAGTAATGTTGGCTGGTGCCTGATGCTCTGACTCATGTCGGGCCCAACGGAGTCCAACTATTGGCTTTTCCTGCTTTTCCTTTATTTGATATTGTTAAGTTCTCATCTTTGATACATCGTGTATTCGTTTGGGTTTAATGATGTTGGAAATGTTGCACTGATTAGTTAGAAATCCTCCATGCGGACTAAACAAATCAATTATCTAAACCACACCAAGGGCGAAGCTTGTGGTCACATAAATCGATTTGAGCCCCACCCCCACCCCCATCCCCCAGTCAAACTTTTTACTGACCGTTCCAAAGCCGTTGTTTATTACTGTTATAGTTCGTCTTTGCATGTACATACTGCTAATAGAAGCCTCCGTGGTGTAGTGGTTTCGCTACTCGCCTTGTAAACCAGGGATCGCAGAATCGATCCCGGGCTTCTGCAAACTTTCGGATTAGCCTTTAAACCGAAGTCCCGGCTCCGTATGACCTTAGCTGTTGGTGGGACGTAAAACTCAAAAACACTCACTCACTCACTCACATACTGCTAATATCTTTTTATTTGGGATAGCCGTTTGGCCATTTTCTGCGAATGTAATTCAATGATGATTCGTTTAGCTTTCCGCTTGTGAAGTTTGCATTGTGGTTAAGGTATTTTACAGTTATATTTCTTTGCTTTTGGCGTCTTGGATGGGAAGTGTGAGGTGGTTCTATCGATTCCTGATCATTTTCGTCACTTCTATTTTCATTCTGATTATGTAATATGCAGGCTGATTCGAGATCTTTCCGGGCGCACATACTCGAAACCTCTTTCCGCTTGGCATTACGAAATCACGCCTATACAAAAACATTGTAACCTATATCGCCGAAAAGAATGAAAATTTTAAGATGAAAAAGAGTGATGGTTTTCTTATTTCTGCTCGAAATGTAGATTTTGGGTACTCGGTAGAACCGCCTCATCGAGGCGGTTAAAATGTAGATTGTGGGTACTCGTTAGAACCGCCTCATCGAGGCGGTTCTAACGAGTACCCACAATCTATATTTTAGAGCAGAAATAAGAAAATTAAGGTTTGCCCCTTTAAACCTCAGGTTTAATATATAAAAGTGGGGTTCAAGTGAGTCAACATTATAGAGGCATGTTTTCCTAATGGCACGAACCATCTGATAATACATGATTTCAGATCCTTGGAAATAGACATGGTATAGAAATAGAAATGCAATACAAGCTCTAGCACGCTGAGACGAAATGAAATTCAGAACTAGCTTCTTTCAGAGATACTAAAACAGCTCAGATAGAATTAAATGTCGTAGAGACTAATAAGCATCATGAAGGACTTTGAAAAATGAATAGCTACAATTAAGTAAGATGCAACCATAAATATCATATGCCTAAAAGTGTCAGGAAATTTCCTGTTGATTTCTATGATCTCACGTATATCGGTCTGTCGCCGACAAAATACATACCTGAAACTCAGCCATTTTAGACTCGCTGAACATCACGAAAACACGCCTATATCATTCTGACCCCTTTTGAACCCCACTTTTATATAGTAAAACTGGGCTTTACACGGGATAAACCTTATTTTTTCTTATTTCTGCTCTAAAATATAGATTGTGGGTACTCGTTAGAACCGCCTCGATGAGGCGGTTCTAACGAGTGTCCACTATCTATCTTTTGAGTAAAAATAAGAAAAATACCACAATTTTTCATCTTAAAATTTTCATTTTTCCGGCGATAAAGGTGGCAATGTATTTGTATAGACGTGTTTTCGTAATGAATCTATCAACAGATTGTTGACATAATACTCATGCACAGGACCTAATGAAACAGAGAAATTATTCACTTTCAGTATGTTTGATGGCATAAGATGCCGACGTGTCCATTTGTCAGTGGTCAGATTTTCGAAAGCACTATGCTTCTTTAAAAAGGCTAAATACATTATACTGAATGATTACCTCTTCCAGCTCCTTGCAGTTTTTCTCTTTATATGGATTGCAGTGAAACTCCATCCATTGCACTTTGAACTGAAAAAGATGTATGGAAAACAATTACTGAAAACCCACAGTATTGCTTACTCATGTTTTAGCATTTTTTGACCTGCTGCTTCCCCAATGCGTCTTGCTGATAATATTGATTTGCATAATTAAAGCCAGTTTCACGCCACGTTAACAAGTCCGTGAAATGTACACACCGTAAATCAAAGTTTAAATAAGGAAATGTGGAGTTTACTGGGGGTATACACTGTTTTCCTTATTTTGCTCCAATCATAGGCTGTGGGTACGTACTCGTTAGAACCATCCCGCCTGAGGCGGTTCTAACGAGTACACATAACATATGTATGGGGTGAAAATGAGAAAAATATATAAAAAAAAATTATCTGAAAATTAACCATTTTGTAGACATGAAAAACTGCACTTTGTCGCACGGATGTGTTATCGTAATAATAAAATATTCAATACAGTTCAATCAATTATGTTTGTATTTGGAACTGACGTTACTGTAAACAATTATCAATAAAGATAGATTATGCGGTGGTATTTTTGCTGCAACTGTTTCATCAAAAAGTATCAGCATATTTGCTATATTAAATTATGAAAATTTAAAAATGTTAACTACCGACACCGTCTACATCGCTGTGGTTTCCCTAATGCAAATAACGTTGAATAATTCATTTCTGTGTTTCTTTCCCTTTGGTGTCTCTGATGGGAGCTGTGGGTTAATTGTATCGATTCCTGATCGTTGCCTCCATTTATATTTTTCATTCATAACGGATGTTTCCTCCAATTTCAGATACTTCGACCAAAGTCAAAATATGTTAGTCTTGTCCGCGGTTGATGCTATCATAAAGTACCATTGGACTGGAGTTTTGGATTAATACTCGCACTGATGAGGCCTAATTGGCCGAAACTAGCTAGTCTGGCCCAGGAAAAAATGTACACTTCATATTTTCTAGTTCTGTGGTGTATTCCTTGCTTCCAAAGGATAACCCTTTTATAGAACATATTTGTAAGGGTATACCTGGTGTACCATCAACGTATATAAAAGTATTTGACAATTTAGAGACTTTCTTCCAAATTAAGATCACATGGGCATTTTTAATCATAACACAATCTTTAATCATAACACAATCTGAAGAGTATAATGCCATCATGATGTTTATTGTTGTCTTTCACATATCGCTATAAATGTAATAAAAAAACTGTTGCCGGCGTGATAGTGTAGTTCTAATTCTACATTTCTGTTCGAATCCACACAGCATTGACGAATCGTTCAATCAATGTAGACAAACGCGGTTGCAACGTTGATTTAATGGTGAAGGCTGCTTGCATTGTTCTACCCTTGTAAGTCAACTCACATGGTAAATTCTTTGGATTGCATTAGAAAGGCAGAGGGATTTTCAATTGTCATTAGCAAATGTTTCATGGCCTATTAGTAGTGACTGAAGAGTCACATGAGTATGTCTCACTATCTCTTAGTTACCGCAACACTGTGAGAAAATGAAAACATACCCGTAACTTTTTACCATCGATATCCCTTCCCACTGCTGTGTAACCGTTGATATCTATGTTAGGTTGTCTTGGTACGTCTAGCACTCTCTTGTCTGTCCTGACACAGTCGACATCTATCGTCACAATATCTACTATTCTCTTCTGTCCGTTTTCCTCTACATCGCCTTGTACTATTCTTAAGTAGATTTTGTGCCAAACCTTCGTCTTGGTTACCTGTAAGAAAGTGAATATGAGGGTCACTGATGAGGCCTAAATGGCCGAAACTAGCTAGTCTGGCCCAGATAACATGTATACTCCATATTTTCCAGTACTGTGGTGTATTCATTGCTTCCAAAGGATAACCCCTTCTAGAACATATTTGATGTCATTTCATTAGGATAAATCACCAGTGCAATATAATGCTACTACTCTATGAAAGATGTGTTTTGTTATTTAAACACACAAACCGTGATTTTTACAGTAGATAAAATAATTAATTTAATAACAAAACGTCTTCCATAGTGTAGTACTTCAAATTTAGAGAAGGATACCCTGGATGATTTCATGTCTTACTGCCAACAAAAAGCATGTGATAAAATATTTCGACAAAGTTTCTGAAAGTTCAGTTTTGATCCTTTAAGAATTCGAGGTTTTATTTGTTTCTATATTTAACTGCATGACGGGTGGTCGGGTCTCAGACACTTGACGGCTCCGCCCTAAAGACTTACGTTTTAAGCAAAGTCGGTTGTAGCCTGATACTCTGTCTCTGGTCCGGCCCATCGGAATCCAACTGTTGGTTTTCTGTTGCTTCAGCATTTCAGTTATTCATGCTGTCAAATTGGGTACTGAAGTCGTGGCAAGCATATATTTTTCTGAATTTATACACGAAGTCACCATAAAATTCGGGTTCTGATAGACATTATTGCAGAAGGGATTTAAGTTCAACTTTGAATTTTGAAATAAATCGGCATGACGTCTATAAAACTTAGAAAAGGCTTTGCGTAGTTTATAATACCGATAACCCTGATTCAGAATATTAACAATTAGCAATTCATTATTGGTGTTGAAGTCAGATACATTACAAGACAATTGGGCAAAGTGAATTGATTGCAAAATACAAATGCCACATAATGCAGCGCGAGGAAGGAACATCACCATCCAAGAAAGGAACATTTACAATCTTAAAATCAAAATCAACCGCGTCTTTTATATTTTTATTCAGGAAACAAATCCATCTACAATAGATTGATGTCAATCAAAAAAAAAACGGAGACTCGGTATCAGAATAATTTGCTTTATTTATCTGAAGTTCCGGATGGAGGGGTAAATATGACTGATCAAACCATCGAAATAGGTATTGTCAATATTTAATAAACCATCCAAATATCTTGAAGTCGAGTTCAAGAGATAATAAAACATCATGTTAACTATCGGAATCTACAGGTTTGAGTATCACTTTCGGTGGGCCTCCGTGGCCTAATGGGTAATAGCGCTGACTCTTAATCATTATGCCTGTCATTAGGTAAGACAAACACTGACATTTGTTTTCATATACAAATGCTGAACTGGCCTCCATGGTCTAATGGTAAGAGCGCTGATTTGTAATCATTAGGTCTCTCACAGCTGTGTTTCGTGCCCCGTTCCGGCCACATGCGAGACGCGAAGTTCTGTAACGGCAGATCAGGTGGTTTTTCACCAGTTACTCCGGTTTTCGCCCAACTCTGATTAACGATTGGCTCAAGATAAGTGAAATATTCTTGAAACGGCCGTAAAACCAAAACAAAAAAATCACTTTCGGCGGTGACAGTATATATATGTTCTCCCAACAGACTGATTCATTTAGGGATAAGACGCCCGACATGGCGAACATTCCCATGTCTTAAAAACTACCATTTGTTTAATATTTTGGGCAGAGGTGGGCGAAGACCTGAAAACCCGTAGAAAAGGCACCTGACCTTCTGTTGCAGAACGTGGCGTCTCACATTTGGCCCGAGCGAGGCGCGAACCACAGCGGTGAGGCACCTAACGTTTAAGAGTCAGCGCTCTTACCCATAAGGCCACGGAGGCCTGTTCAGCAATTGTATTTCTAAACAGATGGCCGTGTTTTCCTGTTTGTATCCCAAACATAGATTTTGGGGGCTCTTTGTAACCATCTTGTGATTCCCACAATGCCAACTATCTGTGTTACTTTAGATAAATAAAGGTATACCCAGTAAACCCCATTTTTCCATATATACATTGAAGTTTACCGGATGTTTGTGAATGTATTGATATCAGAGCGTATCAAATGTAAAAGAACAGGAGATTGGGTCCAACGTTTTGTACGATTTGCACTGGACACGATCGCTCCAGTTATCCGGGCGCCTTATGGTCGTCAGTATCTGGGGTGTTTTACAAAATTTTGAAAATATCTTAGGTAAGGTTTCATTGATCGAAACTACCTAGCCTGGGCCAGAAATAAAACAAAAAAAAAAATATATAATCCACAATGTTTAGATGTCACGAGTGAAGTGCATTGCTTGCTTGTTATAGAACCAAAATAACGGAACTCAAACATAGATTGTGACATTTTGGTTGCGCTTCTTATGTTTATTCCATCCATTAACACCTACGGCTTACACAAGCTACAACCTAAAACGCAAACTAAAACATAATGTTATTAATTAACATTTCATTCCCAGAATCAAAAAAGTCTCCTCGTACGTTCGTGTGACTAACACCTTCTTAGTGTCACATTAAGTATGGCACAGACGGGGCCCTAGTAAGGGCATCGATATCGTAATGTTATTTTATACATTTGTTCTTTTTATTGGGACCGAATAATTCAATGTTTAAACATTTATTCTGAACTGAATGGATTGCGCTGAAGCCGGGTCATGGGATAACAGTGTGATAATATACGGTTATTTCATTACAGCTTCGAGTGTAGTCAAAACTGTTTACCAGAGGTGCTGTCGACGACCTGATGCACTATTGCCCGAGGCTGAAGGCCGAGGATAGATTTTGTTTATAAATTGTTACAGTGAACGAGGTATCCTGTGACCATAACGAAAACCCATCTATATGATTTTGACCCCCTTCAACCCCACTTTTATATAGTAAAACTCGGGTTTACAGGGGCAATCCTTATTTTTTCTCATTTCTGCTCTAAAATATAGATTGTTGGTATTCATTAGAACCGCCTCGATGAGGCGGTTCTAACGAGTATCCACAATTTATATTTTGAGTAGTAATAAGAAAAATATCACAATTTTTTATCTTAAAAATTCGATTTTTCGGAGGTAAAGTATACAATGTATTTGAATAGACATGTTTTCGTAATGCATCTGATCTAGGCCTGCACTATTTGCGAAGCTCCATTTTCCAGATTTCCAAAATAAAATCATTACGCTAACACACCCATGCGACATAGTGCATTTTTTTCATCTCAAAAATGGCCAGTTTTCTGATGAAAATCCGTGATATTTTTCTTATAAATACTGCAAACATAGGTTGTGGGTGCTCGTTAGAACCGCCTCATTGAGGCGGTTCTAACGAGTACCCACAACCTATGTCTTGGAGCAGAAATAGGAAAAATAATGAATACCCCCGTAAACCCCAGTTTTATCTATATAAACTGGGTTTAGGGGGGTCTTCATTTCACGAACTTGTTCACGTGATGTTTGGACTGCAAACATAATACTCACTAGCTTTCCAATATCTCTACGGAATGTAACTGTTCTTTCCTGTCCGTTTATGTCTGTGTAAACAAGAGAAGCTCTTCTGTTTTGCCCATTAAACATAAGCGCTAGTTGAGTCTTTCCGTGTATATCTTTAATATCGAATATTTTCCATAAATGTTTTCTCGAGAATGTTTTAAATGTTGCAACAAAAACAAAATTTCGAGGCAAACCACCCTTGAATAATTCCCTGAAACAAACGAAAAAACATGGAAAAGTTAGACCAGTTTCATGAGCACCCACTAAATGGGACTGCTTTCATTTCTCGAGAACCAATGCTCCCTTTGTAAGGAAACATTGTGCATGATATGTGTTAGTAGAATGATATCTTTTCTAATTTGAAAATGATTGCTTTTAGTGTGACACAGAGTTCACGCGAAGTACATGTAACTGTTTCCATAGCGGCCCCCACCCATAGGGGCTTGAAGAAATAGATGGGTTGCATGATGTTTCCAGGCCGAGCTGAACACGACTGCAGATAAGAACTAGTAAACCACTTAGAGGGTCTAGGCCTGCCCAGGAAAAGCGGTGCAAGTCGGACCGTCCACGCTTATAAACCCTAATGGTTTCATTGGGCGACAGGACTTGAAATATCATTTCATCTCAATGCCGGGTAAAAGTACCATAAAATTGGAAGGAACGTCTCCAAAATGACCTATACAGTGTTAACGTTGACGTTGAACCTCAAATCAAACGAACAAAACTGTTTCCATAGCAACGATCTGAGAGGTTCGGTGTGGTAGCGCAATATGTGAGTTCCACTGTCTTGTAAATAACACGCACGCGTGACACAGATGTTACTTATATTCTTCAAAATCCTCCCTGTACAAAATAAAAGTGAAGGCAATGATCAGAAATGGATTGAAACAACCTCACACGTACACCAAAGGGAAAGAAACATCAACAAAACAGCTTCACAATAATAAAAACTTCACCAGCGGAAAGCCAACTGATAGTTACCTTCCCACAAAATGGCCAAACGGCTATAAAAATAAAAAATACATTAGCAATACATTCAAGGAAATATGAAATATAAGACAAATTTAAAACGGTAAAAAAGTTTTTAACGGTGGGGTGGGTGCGTTTTTACTTTACTTATTCAAAGAGGCGATAATTAATTTAGTAACATGCCTTTGATTTTTGAAGCGAAGTATACCGTTTCCTTCGCTCGCATTACCAAATAGGTTTTCAATGTTACCAGAGAGATATAGGAGAAGACAGCAGGAAATGAGCCCAGTTTTTTCTGCTTGTATCCTTACTACATCTTGTTTTGAATCACCACAACGACGTTTTACTTCTTTTGCTGCGTTTTTCGGTGCTAACGTTTTTGAGGAACACATACTCCCAGCGAAAAAAAAGAAGTTTGGGTGGAGACGCATCCCAAAGCCCGATCAAAACAAAAAATAACATTCTATTCAATCAGATGGTCTGAATAGGCTGTAATGTTTGCCTATCAAGAAAAAACACCAATTACGAACCTACAATGACTGATTTAAACTCGTTCTGAAATTTCGTTGGACATTACAATGGCGCACCCTTGCGAAATAGTGCATTTTTATTATCCAAAAACGGTTATTCTTTCTGATGAAAATTTTTTATATTTTTCATACTTATACTGCAAACATATGTTGTGGGTGCTCGTAGAACGGCCTCATCTGACCATTACTTTTTACAAGATCTTAGTAAAACTTGTCCAATACTCATACATGTAAAACAAAGATAAATTACGATTTCAACAGACAATTTGAAGACAAGTTGACAACAAAGAGGATGTTTATCTTAAAATTCAGTAAAGGCCATCACCCAGTTGTTCATAGCATTGTTAGCTTAACGAGTGGTCTAAATGTTAACTGTTCTAGTAAGTCGAATATGTAGTATACTGGTATAGTAGTCGCAACTAAAATTGACTAGGCGGAGCTACCGTTTGCACATGCCTTTGGAATGTTTTATAAACAAAAAGGTAAACCAAATCACCCGATTGTGTGAATTCAACTGTAACACAACTGTAACACAAAAAGCTGTGGCCTATGTATGGCCATTTGGTCCGCTTGCAGAAAGCATGCGATAGGCACCCTACCGAATCTTCTGGTGGACTCAGTGAATTTGACATATATTGATAACACCTGAATAGCTCCGCCTAGTCAATCCTATCTGCGACTACTATATGTTTGCTGAAAGATGTGAGCAGCTTTTGTATTCACAAAAAGTACTCACATTCTTCTGCAAAAAAATGTAAGTGGTAGATTTGTTATATTAAAAATCAATGTCATCAAGAAAACACGCCTATATAATTTTGACCCCCTTGAATCCCACTGTTACATAGTAAAACTGTGGTTTACAGGAGTACACCTTATTTTTCTTATTTCTGCCCTAAAATATAAATTAAAACGGTTCTAACGAGTACCCACAATCTATAATTTCAGCAGAAATAAGAACAATATCACAATCTTTTTTTGCAATTTTCATTTGCCAGTATTTGTAAAGGCGTGGTTTCGTAATGTTTAACGATAAGTTACCTAACAACTTTGTTAGTTATGAACAACTGGTACCTATTTCCTTAACATCAGTAACAGTAGTTACCTGCCGGCTGGCCTCGGTAGCGCAGTCGGACGCGGTTTCGATACCTGCCGGGGTCGGCAAGATTCTTTCTTGGAGATTGATCATGAAATCTTTTTTTACGTCATTCTCTCCCTTCCGCTGATTCAAAAAGGGCAGTTCTCAGTTTGTCAGTTTTTGGCGAAAGCATGTGCTCTGTACTGGTCAACAGCTAACGTATAAGCCTGCCAAGGAAAAGTGTGGATAGGTAAACTGACCGGCTCAAAAATGACCTAAAATACTGTTGACTGGGCTATAAAACTCCAATACAAACAAAAATAGTTACCAGTTAGGTTCATCTGTCAACGTATCTTTGCCAGTCACGTGGAAACTAACGCCATGTTTTCCAAATCCTTCTTCTTGCCTCACTGAGTCGAATCCGAAATGGTTAAGGAAATCCAATTCTGTCAAATATCAAAACAAACATTACGATAACATACCCGTGCGACATAGTGCATTTTTTCACATGTCCAAAATGGCTACTTTTCGGTTGAAAATCCTTAATATTTTTCTTATTTATACTCCAAACATAGGTTATTGGTGCTCGTTAGAACCGCCTCATTGAGGCGGTTCTAACGAGTACCCACAACCTATGTCTTGGAGTAAAAATAAGAAAAATAATGTTTATCCCCGTAAACTCCAGTTTTCTCTATACAAAGTGGGGTGTAAGGGGGTGTTAATTTCATGGACTTATTCAAGTGATGATTACCAAGTTAAAAGTCTTTGTCATGCCCTTGAATACCCTAGAAAGATCCACTTTACATGGTGAAGGGTTTTTTGTTTTTACAACGTTACATGATATTTGTGCTCATTACCATGGATTTTGAGTAACCGCTGGAATCGCCTCAACAAGACGGTTCTTTCTTACGAGGATCAAAAATCTATGCTTGCTGCGAAAACATCACAAAAATACGCCTATATAATTTCGACCCCCTTAAAACCCACTTTTATATAGTAAAACTGGGGTTTAAAAGGGTATACATTATTTTTCTTTTTCTGCTAGAAAACATGGATTGTGGGTACTCCTTAGAAGCGCCTCGCCGAGGCGGCTCTAACGAATTCCCACAGTCTATGCAGACATGTGAAAAATATCAGGACTTTTAACTTATTTTTCATTATTTTGGTGGTAAAATTTCAATGCATTTGAAAAGGCGTGTTTTCATAATGTAATGTTCATAAGAAAACGTCCGATAAAACTGCACTATCTCTGAGCAGTGCATAATTCCAATGGGTGTCCAAATAGCGCTGATTCTACGTCGAGAGTTCTTAAATAAGACCTTGAGGAAATGAATCTGAATCTGGGAGTAGAAACTGATTAATATCCTGTTGAAAGGTTTTTCTTGGACCACCACGTGAACAAGTTCGTGTAATGAACACTCCCGTAAACCCCTCTTTATATGGAGAAAATTAGGGTTTACGTGAGTGTACATTATTTTCCTATTTCTGCTCCAAGACATAGGTTGTGGGTTCTCGTTAGAACCGCCTCGTTTAGACGGTTCAAACGAGTACCCACAACTTATGTTTGCAGTATAAATAAGAAAAATCCCTCATCAGAAAAGTATCCATTTTGGAGATATGAATAAATGCACTATGTCTCAGGCGTGTGTTGTCGTAATGGATTTAGCAAGCTCATGAGAAAAGTGTACTTATAACATAGCGACCACCAATTATTCTGGCGCAGACTCGCCAGAGCCGTTACTGCTCGCAGACTGTAATAAAGAGACAATATAAGGGGTTCAGGGGAGGTAACGCCTGCAAAAGTATTTTTGTCTCCCATGTCAATAGGGGTCTACTGTTAAAGTAAAGAATTTGCTCCTGAGGAGTAAATTCTTTCCTTTAAGAGTAGACCCCTTTTTCGGTTGAACAGAATTTATGGAAAAGCGAACAGAACGTCCCGAAAGTTGTCTTCCTTTGAAAAATGGTGGTAAACTTTCTGTCAGGTGCACATGTTCCATTCCCCTTAAGGTGTGTTCACACTGCCGATTAAAACAGTGAAGGCAATCGGGTACTAGTCGAGGTCACTCGACAGGAGTGATCCGGAGGTCTTTCTTGATAGGAATCGCTCGACCTTCTCCCCGAGAATGTTTGACATTTCGAACAAATTCGAGTATAGATCGAGTAAACAAGCACTCACGAAGCTGAGTATAGGTTGAGAAGATATCTTTGGCCATTTGGCCATTTTGTGTGAGATAGTAGCTGACCTTTTGAATTTCCGCTTGATGGATTTCAACTGTTAAACTTCTTAATCCGGGTCATCGGTATCATAAACTACGCAAAGCCTTTTAAAAATTTTATAGACGCCATTCCGATTTAATTTCAAAATTGAGTGTTGGACTTAAATATCTTTTTTCGGTCTATCGGAATCCGAATTTTATGGTGACTTAGTATATAAATTCAGAAATATATATACTTGCAACGACTTCAGCACCCAGTATCGTAAAATCATTTTTCGATAAAAACATAAATGTTACACGACAGACTGCATGCATGGTAGTTATCCCAATAACGGTTGACAGCCGGTGGGTCAGGCCTCAGATTCTATGACGGTTCCAGCGTAAAGGCGTAGAATTTAATTTAATGTAATGTTGGTTGGTACCTGATTAGGGCTGGCTAATCGGAGCTGAAAAGATAATCGATTATCAGTCCTGTCATTGCGATCAATAATCGATTAGTAATCGCTAAGGTTTTTTGTCATTATTTTACCTGTCTGACTTTCTGTCTGAGCATGACTCTTACCATATGTTGCACTCTACCATATGTATATTTGAACAGACAGGTCTGAGCAAACAGTGTAGACCCAGATGAGACGCCGCATAATGCGGCGTCTCATCAGGGTCTGCACTATTTGCCACTCATCCAGCTATATTAGGCATAACTTTGGGTAGTAAATTGTACCTATCAAGTAATCGATTAAAAGCAAATCGGAAATGATAATCATTTTGTGGAATTTATCGATCGATTAATCGATTATACGATTAATCGTGGCAGCCTTATACCTGATGCTCTGCTCCAGTATTTCAGTGGTTTCTTTCTTGCTGTCGAGTCATCACAGTTGTTTCATCATTGTGGTTGTTTGATTTGTGTGTTCTCGGACATGTTGCACTGATGAGTTAGGAGGCCTTCATGCGGACTGAAGAAATTATGTGTCTAAATCGCAACGGAAGTAAGGGCGAGGATTGCAGCCGCGTAAAACTGATTTAAGCCCTCCAGTGGAATTCGTTTCACTGACCGTTCCAAGGCGGTTCTTCTGTCGCGGTTTATTTTTGTTATGGTTTGTCTTTGAGTGTGTGTATCGCTTGCATTTTTTTTCTTTAACCATTTTGTGGGAAAGTAACTGTCCTTTTGACTTTCCGCTATTGGTGTTTCCATTAGGGTCTAGTTGTTTCATGTTTGTGTTTATTTCCCTTTGGTGTCTCAGATTGGAACTGTGGGTTAATTGTATCGATTCCTGATCATTGCCTTCACTTGTTTTTCATTGTAGTGAAGTTATGTTATGTTTGTGTTTCTCTGGATGGGTGGTATGAGATAATGTATCGATTCATGACAGTTACTTTCCCACAAAACGGCCAAACGGCTGTCCAAATTAAAAGATATTAGTAATACATATACATGCAACGACAAACTATAACAACAGTATACCGCAACAGAAGAACTGCCTTGGAACGGTCACTGTGGGGCTTAAATCGATTTTTACGTGGCCACAATGCCCGCCCGTGGTTATTCCGTGGTTTTCACAAATCATTTGTTCAATCCGCATGGATGATTTCTAACTCATCTGTTACATAAAACCCAAACGGATACAGATGAAAGCTCAACAGCATTCAATAAGTCCATGTAATGAACTCCCTCTAAACTTCACTTTATAAAAAGAAAAGTAGGGCTTACGGAGTTGATTATAAGAATCTTATATGGATGTGAGAGCTGGATGGAAAAATCCGTCCCGAGGGTCACTGTCCGGCATCACGAGGCTTGACGAGTGATGCCGGACAGTGATCCCGAGGGACGGATTTTTCCATCCGCGCCTCACACCCATATAGGATTCTTTTTCTTGCATACCTTCCATTACTTAGCGCGGATTTTTAATGCTGCAGGCACTTCGGTTACCAACGTCCGCCATATTGTGTTGACACTGCAGGAATGTTTAGTGACGTCACGTAACGTGTTGTGACGTCAACCTTAACGACGGCGCATTCGAGGTCGTAATCAACCAGTGCATTTATCAAACACGCGATTATATTCGATTTTGGGTCGGAACACCAGGGTCAGAACATAAATTTATATCCCAGGATAAAATCAAGGATTTCCTTGCCTGGTGTGCAAGAAAATTATTTTTCTTATTAGTGGCCAAAAATATAGATTGTGGGTACTGGTTATACATGTAATGACATCCTTCAGGCGGTTAAACGAGCACCCGAAATCTATCAAAAATATAGAGTGTGGGTAGTCGTAGAACCGCCTCATTGAGGCGGTCTAGCGAGCACATAAAATCAATATTTTGACTACGAATAAGAAAAATAATATTTTTATCCGAAAAAAAAAACAAACAAAAAAACGCTAGTTATAAAAACACCATTTCAGGCGTGAGGTTATGTCAAAGGTGCATTATTGAGCTATCCGGAAAAAATGCTTCCAAGAATTAAATATATATAGCCGGTATTTTTCTTTAAAACAATACAAATGAATGCATTTTATGCAAAAATGCGAACAATTATGATGACAGGTAAACGATTTTGAGAGGGATTCCCTTACTAGGTTTCGAACACTAGTTAGATCTATTTTTAGTTCGTGACAAAAATAGAATCCCCATATATGACGTTATGCGACGTTCATTTTTGGCCTTGTTTGCTTAGGCCATGCCTGAATCGAAAAAAAAAATATGACGCTGAATACCATGCCATAAGTAACGACACCCAGAGACGATACTGTCGCCATGTATGTGTAAAGTGACAGATTTATTTTTAGAACAGAAATTCCGAACACATGTTCAGAGCGAAGGGTAAACACGAATGAAAACGACCATTTTCACAAAGTTCTGAAGCTGTATTTGGCTCCAAAAGTGTACACATGACAAAGGAGTATGCATTGAAGATAAAAACTAGAAAAAAATTGAGGCGGTCTAGCGAGCACATAAAATCAATATTTTGACTACAAATAAGAAAAATAATATTTTTATCCGAAAAAAAAAACGCTAGTTATAAAAACACCATTTCAGTACATGGGTGTGTTTTCGTAATGTGGTGAGGTTATGTTAACGGTCCTTTGAACAATTGGGTAAAGGTTTGCATGACATGGTTAAAATAATGTATATATGTACACATGTACGCATACTCTTAAACAAATTCAAACTTCATTATGAAAACACTCCTATTCAAATAAATTGTAAATTTTATCGCCGAAGAAAAAAAAATAAGTTGAAAAATTGTCATATTTTTTTTTATTTCTGCTCAAAATATGGATTTAAGGTTCACGTTAGAACCGCCTAATCGAGGCGGTTATAACGAGTACCAACAATCTATATATTTAGAGCAGGACTATATAAAACAAATTTTACCCTAGTTTTACTAAACAAAAGTGGGGTTCATTGGGGGGCAAATTTATATAGGAGTGTTTTCGTGATGAAATCAGTTTTGAAACAAAAAAACATCAACAAACTTACGATTCAAATCATCGCCTTCTACTTCATCTGGACATTCAAATTTTCCCTGAGATTCTGAAAGGAAAGAAGAAAATCAGTACGCGAATAAGTCCTTGGAATGAAAACTCGTATGAACCCTGTTTTTTTTTAAAGAATATGAACATAATGATCAGGACTAGCCTTATTTCTTATACATTACGATAACACAACCGTGCGACATAGTGCATTTTTCACATCTTAAAACGGCCATTTTCTCTGATGAAAATCTGTGATATTTTTCTTGTAAATACTGCAAACATAGATTGTGGGTCCTCGTTAGAACCGCCTCATTGAGGCGGTTCTAACGAGTACCCACAACCTATGTCTTGGAGCAGAAATAAGAAAAATATTGTATGCCCCCGTAAACCCCAGTTTTCTCTATATAAAGTGGGGTTTAGGAGGATCTTCATTTCATGGACTTGTTCACGTGATGTGAACCCTGTTTTATAAAAAATATGAACAGGATGATCAGGACTAGCCTTATTACTTATCTGTTGACATATTATTACTTTGTACTCACATCACGTGAACAAGTCCGTGAAATGAAGACCCCCCACTAAACCCCACTTATATAGAGAAAACTGGGGTTTACGGGGGTATACATTATTTTTCTTATTTTTGCTCCAAGACATAGGTTGTGGGTACTCGTTAGAACCGCCTCAATGAGGCGGTTCTAACGAGTGCCCACAATCTATATTTTGAGCAGAAATAAGAAAAATATCACAATTTTTCACCATAAAATTTTCATTTTTTCATAGATAATGATGGTAATGTATTTGTATAGGCGTGTTTCCGTAATGACTCAGTTTGCGTGCATGAATTGTATTCCGGGGTTACATTTTCTTTTGTTGGTTAAACAGATTACAGGCAAATATACTACACGGTTAGAACTGCCTCCGTCGGATGGTTTTAATAAGTTTTGTTTGTTTGAACTGAAGTCTTATGTCCCCGTCAACGTAATTTAGGTGATTTTGGAGACGTTGCATCCATTTGGTGTGGGACGTTTACCTGACATTGAGATAAAATGACTTCTCAAGCCATGTCGCCCAAACAAACCAAACGGGTTTAAATGTAGGGAGGTCCGTGTCGCACTACTTTGCCTCCAAAGCGGTTTACCAGTACTCACGTGCTGTCGATTTCAGCTCAGCGTGGAGGACTCTTGCAGCCCAATCCCGATGGGCGGACCGGTTTTTACAAGTACTTAGAATATACGTGTTGAAGTTGAGTAGAAATATAATTGGTACCCCTGAAAACGTTGCTGATACCCAATCCCATCGTGTTAACAGGTCTGTGTAACAAACACCACTGTACATATACATCCCATATTATATAGTTAAAACTGGAGTTTACAGGGGTAAACATATTTTGTTTCAAACAAATTGGTTGTTGGTACCCATTGGGGCGGACGGCCCCCGCCCATCGGGGCTTGAAGAACTAGAGCTGCCGCCTAACGGGCGCCAATTATACCCCCGCATGCGTTGTCAGATAGTATTTTTTGTACCGACAAATTTTTACAAGTATTTGACCTTGAGGAAGGTCAACGTAAAGGTCAAGGTCAGGTTTGTGTATATCAATCTTAAGTACTAGTGGCAAGGTGTGTGGTGTGTGAATATTAAAGAAATCGGTCAAAGAATAAGGAAGTTATGAGCAATGTTAAAGTTTTTTGTAACGGACCGACGACGACAGTCGACAAGCTGACTCCTATATACCCCCTTCAAACTTCGTTTGCGGGGGTATAAATATATGGGCTGCATGATGTTTCCACGCAGAGATGAAATCGGCCAGAACACCAGTACTGGTAAACCGCTTAGAGGATCTAAGCCTGTCCAGGCAAAGCGGTGCGAGTCGGTCCGTCCATGCTTATAAACCCTATTAGTTTTATTGGGCGGCAGGGCTTGAGATGTCATTTCATCTCAGTGTCGGGTAAAAGTCCCAGAAAATTGGAAGCAACGTCTCCAAAATGACCTTTACAGTGTTGACGGGGACGTTGGACCTCAAATCAAACAAACAAGCAAACCCATTGGGGCGGTTCTAACGAGCACCCACAAGCATTGTTTGAAGTTTCGATTGTGAGTTCTCGTTAAAACAGCATCACTGAGGCGGTTCTAACGAGCATTCAAAATCTAAGTTGAAAGCAGAAGTAAGAAAGATGTCAAAACTGTCACCTGATATTTGTCTTTTCTGACACCATGTTGGACGCCATTATTTCACATGGACATGTTTTCCTAACGTATAGGCAAGCAAACCGCGACTATACTGCTACTGTCCACGTGACTATAACTGACCAAGGCGCAAATAGCGGTTGATCGAAATCCAGGTATAAGTTATTTATACGAGTTCGTACATGTGCAATTCTTGTGGTTGTGACGCCACCATGCTATTTACGAAACATCGACTCGGTTCATATGCTTGGACATTGGCAAACAGTGGACATGATAAATTAACTGATTTGTTTGGTTGTTTGCTTTGAGGTTTTACGTCCCCGTCAACACTGTATAGGTCGTTTTGGAGACATTGCTTCCATTTTTATGGGACTTTTACCCGACATTGAGATGAAATGACATCTCAAGCCCTGTCGCCAAATGAAACTAACAGTGGACGGTCCGACACGCAGCGCTTTGCCTTGGCATGGACGGTCCGACACGCAGCGCTTTGCCTGGGCAGGATTAGATCCTCTAAGAGGTTTACCAGTACTCATGTGCGGTAGGTTTCAGCTCTGCGTGGAAGCATCATGCAGCCCATCTATTTCTTCAAGCCCCGATGGGCGGGGCCCAATAAATTAACTAACGTCAAAGTAAACCATGATTCTTTACAATCTGATTTGACGGCGTTGATGTAAAGGCGTCAACGACGCTGCTCCGCCGTTGACAGAAAATCTGTGTGAAATTGCCCTGTTGTTTACATTACGAAATAGGCCTGATCAATATATATTAAAAGTTTTACCACCAATAAATAAATAAAATAAAATGATTTTTGTTTTCAGATAAAAAATATGATACTTTTTTTATCCCGCACAAAACATAGCCTATAGTATCTCGTTAGAACCGCATCTAGGTGGCGGTTCTAACGAGTACCCACAATCTAGGTTTCTGAGCAGAAATCAGAGTACCCACACACTAGGTTTTTGAGCAGAAATCAGAACTAATGTATAGCCCTGTAAACCCCCGTTTAAACATATAAACGTGGGTTTTAAGGGTTCAAAATTATATAGGCCTGATTGTGTGATGACATTTTGGCCCTCAAACCAGAACTTTTTGAGACATAATGGACAGAAAATAGAGTATTTATAAGTAATAAAGGCAAGTTGTTAGTGATGAGCCAAACTGACCCGATGTTGTTGGTTTACGTGTACATTTAATACTTTGCTCTTGATCCGATTGTGCAAACTTCAATTGTACATGCACTTTAAACCTGCCTAGATTTCTTAAATGAAAAAAAAAAAAAAAAAAAAATCATACTTTTAGATAAAACGAATCTAATTTTCATATAGTCTTGATTGCAATAACCAGGCCGAATAAGTGTAGTATTCACAAAAATGTCAAGTGTTTCTGTCTGACAAGGAGCTTTACCTGCCTTGGTCCGTGAGAAAGGGGCCCTTAATGGGTATTCTTTTATATCAGATATAGATAAAAATCGTCAAAAATATTGTTGAGAAGATCAAATGTATTAGGTTATTTTCATTAATAAAGCAATGGACCTTTGATAGATAAGCTGCGCCAGCGGAAAACCTGTCTATGTCATTGGCGAACAGAAAAGGAGCAGATCAGACTGCGCATCCGCGCAGTCTGATCTGCTCCTTTGTTGTTACATGTAACTATGTGGATAGTACAATACATCTAGTCCCAATATGTAAAAGTTGGAGACTGTTGATAGCCTGTGTAGCTGTTCAGACCGATTTGTGGGTTACCCGGTCTCAAAACCCGAAGACAGTTTTGCCGCGCCGAGGCTCATCTGTCGTCACTATGAGATGAGTTTTTTGTATAGATAATGCAATATCATAAAGATACATTCATAATGCAACTGTCAATAATAATAACTGTTCAATTGACAATATATAATTAGGGCTGTATGGTACACGTATCAAAGTTCACAAAGATAATTAATAAAGCGATATCGCAAAACTTTAGAGTGCAAAATCAGCTCTTTAAAACAGCTTAAAATCAATTTGTAGGACATTGACTCAAACTGATACTGAATAGTGGGTCCAACGTAAAAGTCCCACATTGTGAATGGGTAAAAATAATAACGATAACACGTCTACTTGAAAACAACTTCACTTTGACAAACCCGTATAATGAAAACCTCTGTAAATAAACCAAAGTTAATATAGAGAAAAATAGGATTTCTACTCCAAGACATAGGTTTTGGGCACTCGTTAGAACCGCTCCAAAGCGGCGGTTCTAACGAGCACCCACGGCCTATGTTCGGAGAAGGAATAAGATACATACATGTATCACAGAATTTTTCTCCAAAATGGCTACTTTTCGGATGAAAATCCATGACATTTTTCTTATTTATACTGCAAACATAGGTTGCGGGTGCTCGTTTGAACCGCCTCATTGAGGAGGTTCTAACGAGTACCCACAACCTATGTCTTGGAGTAATAATAAGAAAAATAATGTTTACCCCCGTAAACCCTCAGTTTTCTCTATACAAAGTGGGGTGTAAAGGGGTGTTCATTTCACGGACTTGTTCACGTGATGCAATATTGCGTAAAAACATTTTTACGATATTGACTCAAACGAGTTAAAGTCACATAATACGATTGGGTTATCTTTAATCCATTGTATGCGGGAAACCCCGGCACTATTTGCAAACAGGATTTTCCGTCAAAAATAGAATAAAACTTTAAAAAAAAAATAGGTCTGACACCCATTATATGACAATCGTCAAATGGACTTGTCCAACATATAGCAATGGAAGAGCCCACCAGTAGTCAAAGGGTTAAAATGTTTGAAAATAATAAGGATAACATCTCAGTAATGAAAACCCCTAAAAACCAAACTTTACACAGAAAAAATGGAATTGTCGGGGGTATACAATATTTTTGGGATTTCTGTTCAGAGACATAGGTTGTGGGTACAGTACTCGTTGTAACCGTCTCAACAAGGCGGTTCTAACCACCACCCATAACCTATGTTTGGGAAAGAAATAAGAAACATAAGTATCAGACAAATGACCGGTTTGGTGATATGAATGAATACACAAAGCACGTGGATGTTTACCGTAAGCAAATGCACTTTTTATACCTCTACTAGCAGAGTGTAACTATTTTCTATCTTTCTTTCTTTTCTAAAGTTTGCTTTGGGTGCTAGTTTATAAACATAAACATTCCAAAGAACCACTAGCATTCAAATAATAATGTATTTGCAACGCCAATTCCCCAGTATACCATGGTGTTGGTTAAAACATGTATCGTTATTGGGGTACGCACATTGTTACACCAGTTGCCGCATTGTATCACGTCGCATTACGAAAACACGCCTATATAAATTTGACCCCCTTGAACCCCAATTTTATATAGTCAAACTGGGGTTTAAGGGGGTATACATTATTTTTTCTTAATTCTGCTCAAAAACATAGATTGTGGGTACTAGATAGAACCGCCTCGTCGAGGCGGTTCTATCGAGTCCCCACAATCTATGTTTAATGCAGAAATAAGAAAAATATCACAATTTTTCATCTTAAAATTTCTAATTTTTGGCGAAAAAATTGGAAATGTATTTGTATAGGTGTGTTTTCGTAATGGAGTGGATGTTTCCAGATGAACGTATCACACGCGACGTAAAGCTGTGGGGCAGGTCATGGTACTAAAGTGATAATTTGTTTATTATGCACATCTTTGCTTCTAATAAATTCTTTTTTTTTTCAAACGTCAATCAGTAGAAAAAATTGATGTTATGCTCTGTGTCTAAGTTGCGTCATCATTTCACGCCTAGTTGCACGTTTTACAGGCGCATTTTCTGACCCAGAGCTATTAAGACCGGCAAGCGTTAAGACTAATTCTGCTTTTAAAAGTATATTTAGATTAAGTTATTCTTTCTTGTTGGTTTTAGCACCCAGTGTTCTCTAGTAAGGTACCACTTTTGGGACTGTTAAAAAATGGTCTTAAAAAGTGGTCTTAAAGACCACTTTTGAACAGCCCCAAAGGTGGTCTTAATATACTGATTTTACTGTAGTTGTAACCGAAACATAAAAGGTCAGAGATCATACTTAACCCTTTTTGTGCCAAATGGAATCTTCCTCTTTATATATAGCAGGAGTCCATTTCAAAATATAGGGATGTCAGGTTCTATTTTCTTCAAAATGACTGAGCTTTTAGCAAACAGTGTAGGCCCTGATCAGACGCCGCGCAGACGCCGCGTTCTGCGGCGTCTGATATGTGCCTGCACTGTTTGCCAAGTACCCCTTTAGGGGTTTCCGGTACAAACAGGGTTAAACAGCAACTTGTCGGTGTGACATTAGCGGAAATTAGTAACTATTGTTTAACTGTGCGTTTCGTATTTGACTGTATTGTTTAACTAATTATAACGCCGGTTCAGCGATCTCGCAGTTTCAAATAAACTTGACCACCCCGCCTAGATTTGTTGTTTGTTAGACCGAGGTGAACTGGAAAACCCTTCTTTATGAAAAGCAAACAAGGGATACCAAATGTTCCAATAAATAACGTGATAACATCTAGCCAGATAGCCATGGGGAAGTGTGAACAATAAACTTTGGAAAGAAGTAAGGCGAACATTCGTGGAATGCCGTAAATCATTATAGCCGACTAAAAGCAAAGGCGTGCAAAAATTATCAGAACCACTTTACTCATTTGTATTCGCAAAAAATCACAAGTTCGCTATTTTTGCGTCGAAATCGCGATTATGAAAGTAAGTACAGTACAAAAAGGATGCATTACGAAAACACGCCGACACAATTACATTGTTACGGTTGTCGCCGAAAAAAAAAAGAACTGATTTTTAAGATGAAAAATTGTGATATTTTTCTTATTTCTGCTCAAAATATCTATAGTTTGCTCAAAATATAGATGGTGGGTACACGTTAGAACCGCCTCATTGAGGCGGTTCTAACGAGTACCCACAATCTATATTTTAGAGCAGAAATAAGAAAAATAAGGTTTACTATTATAAATGTGGGGTTTGTGTGTGTGTAGGGGGTGGGGTGGGGATGGTCAAAATTATATAAAATTATATAGGCGTGTCTTCGTGATAATATGCATTATAAACGCACAAACAATGTCAAAGCGTTGGCAGCATTTGCTACTTTATTGTCTCTGAATGCAGCGGAACGGGGACTTTAACTGTTTCGTTTGACCTGTGAAACTCTGTTTTTTAAGCACACACTGCAGACCCTATCAGACCCCACATTCTGCGACATCTGCTCTGGGTATACACTGTTCGCCATTGTCACAGTACATGCGCCCATTTTTAGTAAGGGGAATGGGAACACCTTCAGGGGAGAGGCTCAGCCTGCCCAGGAACCGCGGTGCGAGGCGGACCGTCCATGCTAATAAACCCTATTGGTTTCATTGGGCGACAGGGCTTGAGATGTCATTTCATCTCAATGTCGGGTAAAAGTCCAACAAAATTGGAAGCAACGCCTCCAAAATGACCTTTACAGTGTTGACGGGGACGTTAAACCTCAAATCAAACAAAACCTTCAGGGGAGACACCTCCTGCAAAAAGTATTTATGTCTCCCATGTCAATAGGGTTTAACTCTTAAAGGAAAGAATTTGCTCCTGGGGAGCAAATTCTTCCCTTTAAGAGCAGACAGACCCCTTTTTCAGCGTGACAGGGCTTATAGAAAAGCGAACAGGAAGTTCCGAAAGTTGTTTCCCTTGAACAAATGGCGGAAAATCTGCCAGATGTAACCATTCCCCTTAAACCGGTACTATGACGTCTCATAGAGAAAAGAATAGTATGGCTTTAACCCGCCGTCACCTGGATTCCGTACATGTATGAGGTCAGCGATAGTCACGTGGGATATCGCAGAGAAACCGTCTTCTAGATCGTTTAGTTACTTGGGTAGTTTGATCAAAGTGAATCAATAAACAAACTTTGGCAGCCAAGCAAACATCATATCAAATATCCGTGCAATGAAAACTTATTCATACCCCACCATAAGCACATCAATGCATTTTGATAAAAGTCCAGTCATGTTAAAGCATACATTTAGCAACGGATAACGTGGGTATTTGGTGATGTTTACACTGCGGGCATGCCGGCCTCGGAAGCTCGGTCTGACTGGTGATCAGAAGGACGCGAGTTCGATACAAGTCGGGATCGGCAACATTCTTTCGTGGAGCTTCATCATGAAATCTTTTTTACGGTCAGTTTCTGCCTCCCGCTGGTTCAAGAAGGGCAGTTGTCAGTTTCTGGCGAAAGAATGTACACTGTACTGGGGAACTGCTTGCGAATAAGCTTGCCCAGGAAGTGTGATTAGGTAAAAATGACCGGTTAAAAATGACCGAAAACGTGTTGACTGGGCCGTTAAAATCCAAACCAAACAAAATCTATTCACCATTCAATATCTATAACTATATAACCATTTCTGGTATACCGCTTATTTCAGCTTTTTCTATGTGGTATTCATTAGAGTTGCCAAAAATAATACATGCTCTGTCCCATTTTTTCTCATTTTAAAACAGGGCTTACATAGCTGTTCATTACATGGACTTTGGTAACTTGTTATCAATTTTGCCCGAGTCATGTATTAGATAATAAACATGCTTGTAGAACCTGCATTAGCGTAAAAATCCTAAAAATTCGAACACCTTAATGACTTGCCCTAATTCTCCTAAATAAAAGCTTAACAAAGTTTCGTTATCCTGAAAGGAGTCAAAAAGGTGCAGACGTAATGGCAAAAAGTGTAGACCTGATCAGACTGCTCCTGAGCAGTCTGATCTAGGTCTGCGCTGTACTTAAGCCTATCCGTCCCCATTACAAATTATTAACTATTCCCCCTAATCTAGCTCAAAAACATAACTTGTGTTTATTCGTTAGAACAGCCGAGGCTGTTCAAACGAGTACCCACAATCTATGTTTAAAGCAGAAATAAGAAAAATAAAACTAAATTTTGCTTCATATGTTTTTTAAAGAATTTATCGTGTCACACAAATGTGTCAACCTAACGGTAGTAAGGACACTTATAAACAACACAACGCAACAACAATAAGAACAGCAATTAAGAAACAAAAACAACGACAACATCAGCAGCAACAACAATCCCGACAACAACATCATCAACATAAATCAATCAATCAATCAATCAATCAATCAATCAATCAATCAATCAATATTACTAGAACTAACATTTTTCAGACGAAACGTAAGCTATTTTTCTAAGTTCTAGTCCAAATATGGATTCTGTGTGCTCGTTGGTACCGCCTCTTTTATGTACACAAAATTTTGTTTTTGAGTAAAAATAAGGAAAATAATGAATATATGTACCCTCGTAAACCGTTCATTTGACGGGCTTGCTAACCTGATGAAAATAATTAAATAAATAAATAAAATAAATGTTTACTTACGAGCGTGTGCTGCTTGCAAACACATGAGAAAGACTACAGCCGTCCACAGTGATGGCGGCATCATGGTTCCTGTAACAGAAGAATAAAACTAACATAAATATGCAATGAAAATATAACACAGGCTGCGTCACACAAAAACAAGTGTCTTCGGAAATGAACGCCTCCGAGCAAACTCAGATCAGCATTCAAATTCGGGCCGTCTGATCACAGTGCTCGCTATTTCATTACGATAACGCAACCGTGTGGAATAGTGCATTCCGTAATATCACAAAACGGTTAATTATCTGGTACAAATTGTGATAGTATTCTCATTTATGCTCCAAACTTAAGTTGTTGGTGATCGTTAGAACCGCTCATATAGGCGCTTCTAACGAACACCCACAGCATATGTGTAGGACAAGAAATAAGGAAAATAATTTACAGCCCCGTAAACCCGACTTTTGTAGATATACAGTGCTGTTTAGAGGGGCTGTTCGTTACACGGACTTGTTTACCTGGTGGTTACTTGGATTTCCATGGACCCAATTAATTTTTTCCACCTCATCGAGTATCAACAATCTATATTTTAGCGCAGAAATAAGAAAAATAAGGTTTATCCCTGTAAACCCCAGTTTTACTATATGGGCCCCGTCAAGCGATTTTGGTACTTATCGCCTATGCGAGCAGCGAAGGTTCAAGTGAGCCTGCGCATCCGCGCAGTCTCGCCAGAACCTTCGCTGCTCGCTCATACAAGCGGTGAATCAAGAGGAACCTTCAGATAGAAAGCCATATCCCTGGCCCCTCTGAATGGCTGGGCATGCGCAGTTAAAATTTGTCATGACGGAATGCTCGAAGACACAAATTCGCTTGGCGGGGCTCATATAAAAGTGGGGTTCAAGGGGGTCAAAATTATATAGGCGTGTTTCGTGAAGATGTTCAGTAGGATAAGGGTTAATCATGTCAATAGTTTAAATGAAACATTTGTTGTATTATAAAATTCTTACATGGGTGTGAGGGGTGAACTGAACAGTCTGTCCCGCGGGGCCAAAGACCGGGTACCTCCGATCACGAGTACCACATCGCTCTACTATGGTTAAAATGTGTTATTCTCTGAAAAGTTTTGCTAAACGTAATTCAGAAACTGTTCTGTTATATGGAAAGCCTTCTTTCTTAAAAAATAAACGGTAACGTAAGAATCAGTTCACCTGTATTCAAATATACTTCTAGAATTTGTCTAACAAGCAACGTTTTAATTGACAGGAATTTGGCAGCTATAACTGGACCATTCATTGTTGTTTTATGTGCGCATTTTATTCTAATTAGTTACACTCATTAACCTCCATTAGTTCCAGTTCCAGACTTAAGCAGTCTAAATTCCTATTGAATGCATAAGATGCCATACATTTCAGTCTTAATTACTGGTTTTCTGTAACGCCCTGTACACCAATAACATTGTGACAGTTCTTCGGTTACCTAATCTGCGAAACACTAAATCAAATATTTCAACCTGTAGGAATAAATTGAATTGCAGCGCATATGTGTGGGTGCACACCATTTACCCACAAGCTTCTCTGCCCTTTTGACAGACATACCCTGAATTGTGACTCGACATTACTGACAAACACGGGCAACACCTTTAGAAAGGATTTCAACCTTTTACGTTTAATGTCTTCTTAATTATAGGCATATTACAAGTTTGAAATATACACCTTAACAGGTGCTCTCTTTATTGCCTTATTGTTTTCAAAGTCATGGCAAAACTAAACGATCTTTAATCCACAGGGCCCAAATAATAGTTCCTGTTCATTTTTTGTGAATCTCGAAAACTGCACATTACACAGGTACTGGAACTACCGCCACAGAAGCTCAAAACCATGTGCAAAGTGCCTTCAAAATGATTGATTTTCGTGATAATTTTCTTATTAATGCTTCAAACGTATGTAGTGGGTGCTCGTTAGAACCGCCTCGATGAGGCGGTTCTATTGAGTAGCCACAACTTATGACTTGGAACAGAAATAAGAAAAATAATATATACCTCTGTACACCCCAATTTCCCTATATAAAGAGCGATTAGCCTTACACGTACCTGCTAACATAATGAAAAAGCCACATTAGAAAATCCATGTAATAAATACCCTTGTTACCCACATAAAGTGGGCATTACAAGGCTACATGTTATTTCAGAATCATAGATTGTAGGTACTCATCAGAACCGTCTCAATGAGGTGTTTGTAACGAGCATACACACTGTACGTTTGCAGCAGAAATAAGAAAACGCCGCTTTTAATCAGATGTTTTTGGTTTGGGGGGGAGGGATGGGGTGGGGGTGATGCATATCAGTCTCTTCATAGACACTTTCCGATAACGCATCCGTGTTACAGAGGACATGCAATCAAATACCACGGTTACAGATAAAAATAAAATGTGATATTTTTTCTTAAGAATGCCCCAGACATCGGTTGTGGGTAACCATTAGAACCGCCTAATAGAGACCGTCTATCAAGTACCCACAATCTATGCCTTGGAGCAGAGATGAAATCCATACTGCATACACCTGTTCGCTCCAGTTTTCTCCATATGTAGGGCACCTTCGCTAACCGTTCGTTGGACAGCCAGGAACCTGCACGTCGTGTAGAATGCTCATTCGAATAGAAACGCCTCTCATCCCTCTGGACACGCCGGCTGATCTATGTCTTTGCTGGTCATATCTGTTTTTATAGAATCTGTCACGCCCTACTTGTATTTCTTTGTTTGTTTAGGAGTAACGGCCCAGTCAACACCATTTACAAAATATCGAGCCGGTCAGTGTACGTATATATACTTTGTCCTGGAGAGGCCTTTTCGTAAGCTTACAGTGCACACCACTGATTTCTTAAATCAGCGGAAGGGAGAAAAATTTCACGAAACAAACCGCGTCCTCCTGATTACAAGTCAGACGCGCATGCCTCACTAATATACTCAGAGGCAAAAGAAAGTATACAGATTTTTTAAGCCCATATTTTTGAACTGGTTCATCAGGCAGACTCGAAATTTTGAAAAACATGGTTTTACCCAATGCACAATATCGTAGTGTGGTAAATTTACCGAATGTAACGCTTGAATAGCCACACTATAGGTACATGACGATTTTGCACTTTTTGCACGTGCACCATATCGGATGATTTCATTTACCTGTGATTCACTTTGTGAACTCTCAGGTGTGTGACTTAACAAACCACAACCTTAGATTTGCAATCACATGATGGCAAGGCTATCAAATGCAGACAGAAATCGAGCTATTGGGATGCTGCAGGCCGGCCGCTCGAAGCGGTTTGTGGCTCGCATATTGCAATGCACCAGAGTAGCAATATATCGGCTTTGGAGACGTATCCAGCAGAATGGAAATGTGGCAGACAGGCCAAGGACAGGCAGGCCTAAAGTAACGACGCCCAACCAGGACCGGTACATCCGCCTACTACATGCCCGCGAGCGTTTTAGGCCTGCCATTGCAACCGCGAGGGCCACAGTTGGCACACATCACCGCCCTGTGAGTTCTCGCACTGTTAGAAGGCGTCTATCTTCAGCAGGAATGCGTGCTGGACGGCCTTACAAAGGGCCTGTTTTAACAGATCGACATCGCCGGGCTCGCCTTAATTGGACGACTGTACGTCAGGGACGGGGTAATCGGTTCTGGAACTCAGTACTCTTCAGTGATGAGAGCAAATTCATTGTAGTCCAGGCCGATGGTAGGGAGCGAATCTTCCGTCGGCGGAATGAGCGATTTGCCCAGTGCTGTGTAAGAGAGACAAACCGATGGGGTGGCGGTGGTGTTATGGTTTGGGCAGGGATAAGTGCCCACCACAAAACAACCTTGCATGTTTTTCGGGGACGTCTGAATGCTGTTGCATACAGGGACACCATTCTGCGTCCGATAGTTGTGCCCTTTATGGCAAACCATGGCCTTCGGCATTTTCAGCATGACAATGCCAGGCCTCATACTGCAAGGGTCACTGATGCATTTCTTCAGCAGCAGCCATTCAATGTCCTGCCATGGCCGTCCCTCAGCCCAGACCTAAACCCAATCGAACACCTGTGGGATGAGTTGGGCAGAAGAGTTCGCGCTCGGCCGGTTCAGCCAGTGAATTTTGCTCAGCTTGAAGTTGCTCTCCAGCAAGAATGACAGGGGATTCCACAACAGTTCATAAGGCGCCTGATCAATTCCATGTATCGGCGATGCAGGGCTGTGATCCAGGCGGGTGGTGGTCACACCCGTTATTAGTGAAGGAGCTATAGGGAAGCTAGACCTTAACACCCAGTACTGGTAAACCGTGTGTCGAGTTTTAAACCTGCCTAGGAACAGTGTCACTGGAAAACATTAAACTGGTAAACCGCTAAGGAGGTCTAAGCATGCTAAGGATAAGTGCCAATTTCTTAATTTCGATCATGTTAATCAACAATCAATCAATCAATCAATCAATTGATCAATCAGTATCAAGTCCAGAGAGTCTGATTCAAATCAAATGTTTCAAATTTGTCTTCTCAAACCTTCGGACTTTGAAGAACAACCAATAAAGATCAAATTTTAACGTGAATGAAATTTTCTTATCCAATGAATTTAAATTGATTTTTTTTTTCTGACAATATTTTTTAGATTTTCCATTTCTTTTTTTTTCATTTATTCTGTAATCAACTTGCCAATATCAGGTTTTGAACTCAGTTGGACAAAGCTTCAATCCCTACGTTTTATGGGTAACTCAGTAAATGCATTTCACCAATTTAGTCGATTTAAAATGTCTTTAAATGTTTAAAAAGACAATACTCTACATTCATGAAAAGACAAACATTGAATGAATGCGGTTTAAACAACCGAAACCTCGTATCAGCAAATGCCAATTTAACGTCACTCTCTAAATCGACCCCTTTGATTGATTATGGCCCCTGTTTTAACAATTATTGGTGACTCATTCACAAAATTTCCATTTACGTATGCCATAATGATTGCTCTATCCAGACAAAAAGATTTCGTATATCTCACTTTTACCGTTTTGACAAAAATCGGGAAAAATTAGGGTGTATACTTTTTTTTGCCTCTGAGTATATATTAAAAATATATTGATATATAATTTGTAAATGGGACATCTATGCATCCAGATATTTGAAAAGGCGCCTCACTGCATGTATTGTATAATTCACTGACCTCTTCGGTCGCAGCAATAGTCCTAATGAGGCTGACAAATATACACATGTAATTGGGTTGATTGTTTTACAATCGACCCAAAGTTATAAAGGACAGAAACTGAATTCGTGCTGTGGGGAATTTGGGGAAACCAAGATTATGGCTATTAATCGAAAATACTGAGTCGCTCTATTTTTATCGATGTTACATGTGGGTCAGAGTGTTTCATTTGTCAAAAAATGTGTACCAAGATCAGACGCGCGAAATGCGGCGCCTGCTCAGCCGGCTGCTCATCATCTACACTGTTTGCTTTAAATACTGGTATATCAGTTCAAACCAATGCTGATATAGATGACAGTATTCAAATTTGACTGCAATGTATGCCACTGCTTAATATTAATTAAGCCTGCCTCTCGGAACAACAACCCTTAAGCTTGGTGCAGATACTTTGTTTGATTTGAGGTTTAACGTCCCCGTCAACACTGTAAAGGTCATTTTGGAGACGTTTGGTGCAGATACTTAGTCAAGTGCAGTTCATGATGCGATGGCTCTGAGCCATCTTATCGGAGTATATATTGCTTACCATTCAGCAAGACACCCTATTGGGTAGATAAGACATGCCCAACTTTCAGTGACAGAAGAGTGCGCTCCAGAAACACAGGGTGAGAGGTTTTGAGGGTAAATAAATCAAAGCACTGACATCACTGGTTGGACGATTGTTTGAGTGCAGGCTGTGAAATGGTCATGAACGGGGACTTGGACTGTTCCGGTATATCATTTTGTTCTTGGGACTAATGCAAACAGTGTAGACCCTGATCAGACACCGCTTTCTGCGACGTCTGATCTGTGTATACACTGGTTGCCAAACCGAACACATGGTTCCAGTCCAGATTTACCAAAACACTTTCTTAAATGTATGCAACAGTCTGACCTCATAGTGGAACAAATAACACGGCTACTTTGGGTCGATTATTTTCAATCGACCCAAAGTTTATAAGCAGAAAAGCTACTTAGTGTTAAAGTCCACGTGACTATCACTGACTTGTCGGAATAACTTTTTTATAGAAAATAGCCAGCGTATTGCGTAAGAGGGTTATCTTGGAACCAAAGGTTGGACTTGGCAAACAGTGAAGACCCAGACCAAACGCCACAGAACGCGGAGTCTGATCAAGATCTACACTTTTTGCTGAAAAGCAAGAATTTTAGGGTTAAATGAAAAAGTTGAAATCACAGCCAAGCACTATTTCTGCGACCCCTGTCAAAGCACTAGTTAACAAAGGCAATCGACCAAACAATACTCTCAGTGCTTTGATTTTATTATAAAGCGTCGATGTTACGTAACCTAGCTTCATATGTTCCGCGTGTAGCATGTGGGATATCGCGTAGCAACGTCGCGAAACATTATCACGCTGCTTGTGCCAACGTGACATTTTCTGAGAAAGTTATTGAAAAATGGTCATACGAGTAAGAAGAATAGGCTCCCAACGTCGTGGTCATTGCTTATGAATTATAAATTTCATGTGGAATTATCGCTTATGTAATATCTCTATAAAGAGTTTGGAAATGGATATGCGTTGGTTGCGAGTGAAAATTCAATTCGTAGTATTATGCAATATGTCAGACTCGGGCTAATAAAGATATTGTATCAAGCTGAAACATCATATGGGCCCCGCCAAGCGATTTTGGTACTTATCGCCTATGCGAGCAGCGAAAGTTCAGGCGAGCCTGCGCATCCGCGCAGTCTCGCCAGAACCTTTGCTGCTCGCCCATAGAAGCAGTGTATCAAGAGGAACCTTCAGACAGAAAGCCATATCCCTGGCCCCTCTGAATGGCTGGACATGCGCAGTTGAAATTTGTCATGACGGAATGCTCGAAGACCCAAATTCGCTTGGCGGGGCTCATATCTGACTTGAACGTTTTAGCTGAGGCAATGTATCAGGCTTGAGCGGTTAGTCTGAGACTTTACATCAGACTTGAACGTTTAATCTCAGACATTGTGGCTGGTTTGAAGATTCAAGCTGAGACAATTCATCTGGCTTGAACGTTCCAGCTGAGACATTGCATCTGACTTGACGTTCAATATGAGACATTGCATCTTGCTTGAACGTCTAAGCTCAGACCTTGCATTATGGTTTAAACGTTCAAGCTCAGACATTGTAACTGGCGTGAACGTTCAAGCTGAGAAAACGAAGCTGTCTTAAACCTCCAAGCTGAGACATTGCACGTTCAATATGAGCAATTGCACCCGACCTGAACGTTCACGCTGAAACAGTGTATCAGGCTGGAACGTTCAAGCTGAGAGTTAGCGTCTGACTTGAGCGTTCAAGCTGAGATTTTGAATCTGACATGAACGTTCAAGCTGGGACATTGAATCGAGCTTGGGTTTTTAAGCGGAGACATTGAATTTGGCTTGACCGTTCCAGCTGAGGCATGGCATCTGGTTTGAACTTTCAGTCTGAGCCATTGTATCCGGCCGGAACGTTTACACTGAGGAAGTACATCTGGCTAAGAGATCGCATCTGGTTTAAGCGTTCAAACTGAGCATGCAAGTTCTAATTGCGACAAAGCTGGCTTGAACGTCCAAGCTGAGGCATTGATTCTGGCTTCAACGTTCAAGTTGAGATACAGACCCTGGCTTTAACGTTTAAGTTGAGGCATTGCATCTTTCTGCTCAAACATTCAAACTCGGGTTCAGACACTCATTGTGGCTTTAACCTTCAAGCTCCGACATTGCATTTGGTTTGAATGTTCAATCTGAGCCATTGCATCCGACCGGAAATTCACCCTGAGAAAGTGCAACTGGCCTGAACTTTCAAGCTGAGAGATTGCATCTTGCTTGAGCGTTCAAGTTGAGACATTGACTCTGGCATCCAAGTCAAGCCGAGACAATGCATTTTGGCTTGAACGTTCAAGCTGAGACATTGAAACTGGCTATCGGTATCATAAATTCAAAATGTTATCGTCGACAGTATGACATTATTTCTAAATATGACGTTTCTTTGAAGACACTTCTGCGAACCTGAGTTTTATGGTGATGTAGCTTATAAGTTTAGAAGAATACTAGGTAGAGATAATTTTTCTGCTCAATTTACAGTGGACAACTTTGCTTCGCTCTTCGCTTGCACTGTGTCGGGCTGGACTTCGGACTCTATGACGGCCTCGTCCTAACATTTTTATTCGACAGAGATGATGCCTGATGTTTCCACCGTGATCTAACTGGTGGTTTTGCTTCTGCTCTGACGCCGGATTGTTGTTGAGTCCTCAACCCTGATTCATGACAGAATTAACCTATACATGACCATTTTACAGTATGTATTTTATTTGACTCACTTCTACGAACCTGAATTTTATGGAGATTTAGCTTATAAGTTCAGAAGAGAAAGCCTTCATGCTGGTCAATTTGTTTTTGTTATTATGTTTGATACTTCACTAAGAGCGAGGGTTGAAATTTCATAAACTCCGGAGTTTAGCCCCAAGTAGTTTTACTACTGACAGTCCAAACGCGGTCGTTCTTTTGCAGTGTCTTATTTGTTAATTGGCTTTGTGCCGTTGGTATATGTTCCAATGTTTTTGTATTGCCCTCACGTCACTTACTTTCTTAAGATGGCTTGAGATGGCTGCGTTCTTCGTGGGTGACTTTTTTACCATTTAGTATACACGTTCAAACTGACACATTGCATCTGGCCTAAATGCTCAATCTGAGACATTGCATCTGGTGTGAACGTTCAAACTGAGACAACGACATTGGCTTGCAACTTCAGGCTGAGACATCGCATCTGGCTTGAACGTTCAATCTGAGCCATTGCATCTGAATGAATGTTGCGCTAAAAATGTGCTTATGGCCAGAACGTTCAAGCTGAAAGATTGCATTTGACTTGGGCATTCAAACTGAGACATTGAATCTGGCATGAGCGTTCAAGCTGAAATACTGAATCTGGCTTGAACGTTCAAGCCGAGACATTGAACATGGCATGAACGTTCAAGCTAAGTCATTATAAATGACATGACCATTCAAGCTGAGACATGGCATCTAGCAAGATACAATGACACAACTCCGAGTGTAATCTAACTTCAAATGTTCACATCGTTTCTAAAGAAAGGACAGGAAACGTATAAAACCATAACGAAAACACGCCAATATGATTTTGGGCGCTTTAAACCCAACTGTTATACATTTAAACTGGATTTTACAGGGGTATACATTTTTTTTATTTCTGCTCTAAAATACATTGATTGTGGTTGCTCGTAAGAACAGCCTCGGCGAGGCGGTTCTTACTAGTACCAACAATCTTTGTTTTGAGCAGAAATATAAAAAAATGAAAAAAAAATAATAACTGAACATTTTCATTTTTTTGGTGCAAAAAAAAAAAAAAAAAAAAATTTGAAGCCGCGTGTTTTCGTAATGTCCTGCAGCTTCTGTGTTCCGTCTATTATGGACCAGCCCTTCAAATAACGCTTTAGTTAGTTAAGCTTCATCAATAAATATGGCACACATATGCACAAAGTTCCTGTTGACAAAATGTGAGTTGCTTTTGCAAATGTACAAGTTGCTCACTTTTTCCGGCTAAAGAAACAGGCTAAAAATATTTTCGCTGCTAGAACAGCGGACTATATTTAATGCTGCTTTAAACAAATGGGTCCTTTTTACGAAAACACGCCTATACAAATACACTGTAAATTTTACCTCCGAAAAAAAAATGAAAAATTGTTATAGTTTTCTTGTTTCTGCTCAAAATATAGATTGTGGGTACACGTTAGAACCGCCTCATCGAGGCGGTTCTGACGAGTATCAAAAATCTATATTTTAGAGCAGATATAAGAAAAATAAGGTTTTTCCATGTAAACCCCACTGAGTTTTACTGTATGAAAGTGGGGTTCGAGGAGGTCAATAGTATATAGGCATTTTTTCGTGATGAGATGGTTTGGGTATTAGTGCCTGCGAGCGTTGGAGTTTGTGTGTGTTAGCTTCGTTCCATACCAAAATGCACCTATTTTGATTACTTAGGAAAGAAAAAGGTTTTCCAACCAATTGACTGACTTCCATTGGTTACAACTAAGGATAACCTCCATTACCAGTTGTAGGGACGCATCATGAAAACACACCTATATAATTTTGAACCCCTTGAAACCCACTTTATTTGGTACATGTGTATAAACTGGGGGGTTACCGGGGTAAACCTTCTTTTCTTATTTCTGCTCTAAAATTTAGATTGTTGGTACTCGTTAGAACCGCTCGGTTCTAACGGGTACCAACAATCAATATTTTAGAGCAGAAATAAAACAAATATATCGCAGTTAATCAGCTTAAAATTTTAGTTTTTTCGGCGGTAAAGTTTACAATGCATTTGTATAGGCGTGTTTTCGTAATGGTAAACGTATTTCGCCGGAAAATAATTATGCCTATTATAGTAGTAATAACAGTAAAAACTACCTGAAATCACATGTGTTTAACTGAAGGAAATAATAGAAAATCAAAGCCACAAGGAAAATACAAATGTCAGTATTAATTACAGTTCACCGCCCCATTCAGTTTTTATGGCGAATATCTGCCTAACAAACAGTTGGCTTAATTTGCTTTACATTAACATTTTTCTTCGGGAAATTATTTGTCTACAGCTCGGGAGGTTAGACCAATTTCAAAACATATGCTCTTGGTGTGCTTTTGCGAGAAGACTTGTAAAAAGCCCCCCCCCCCCCCCCCCCCCAATTTTCGAAATAGAAGGGGCCCGTGTTTAAATTACGTGTGACAAAAATACGATAAAACATCATGAGCTAAATTGGTGCCTTTCTGATCTCCAGAACTAGCAATTTCCGATAACAATGTTCAATAGATTTTTTATTGCTAGATCAAATATAGAATGTGGGTACTCAAGGGAACCGCCAATTAGGCTGCTCTAACGAGTACCCACAATCTACATTGTTGTGCAAAAAAAAAAAAAAAAAAGAAAAAGAAAAAAAGTGAATTATATTTATACATGTGATGTTGAGATGATTTTTCATTATTCGGACTTGTTCATCACAGAAACATGCCTATATAGTTTTGACCCCCTTGAACCCCACTTTTATATAGTAAAACTGGGGTTTACAGGGGTAAACGTTATTTTTCTTATTTCTGCTCTAAAATATAGATTGTGGGTACGCGTTAGAACCGCCTCCATGAGGCGGTTCTACGCCTCCATGAGGCGGTTCTAACTTGTACACTCAATCTATATTTTGAGTAGAAATAAGAAAAAAATTCACAATTTTTCATCTGAAAATTTTTATTTTTCGGCGGTAAAATTTGCAATGTATTTGAATAGGCGTGTTTTTGTAATGTTAACCTGATGCCTTAACAAGTCTGTGTGATAAATGTGTTTACACAACCAACTATATACACGAAAAAGTGAATTTTCAGGGGGAGGGGGGGGGGGGGGGGTGGGGGGGGGGGGGGGGGGGGTGGTTAACATTGTTTTCTTAATTTTGCTGGAAAACTGAATGCGAGTACGTAACAACCCTCACATTCTAAGGAATTTCCATCCGAAATTGCTGATTCGAGGGGCATACAATATGCAACTCTAATCGCACGGATGAGTTATCATAATGCTTTGCAAATAAAATGAATACATCACGTGAACAAGTCCGTGAAATGAATACCCCACTAAACACCACTTTATATAGAGAAAACTGGGGTTTATGGGTGTATACGTTTTTTTCTTATTTCTCCTCCAATATATATATAGTTGTGGGTACTCGTTAGAACCGCCTCAATGAGGCGGTTCTAACGAGCACCCACAGCCTATTTTTGCAGTATATATAGGAAAAATATCACGGATTTTCATCAGAAAAGCAGCCATTCTGGAGACTTCGTCGCATGGATGTGTCATTGTCATGGTAGTTTTATGTCCAGTTGAATTTGTCCTATTGAACGAAAGAAAGAAAAACAAAACAACACACAACAGCTCAATAAGTGTTTAAAACAATGGTGAACTGACATGGTGCGTATCTCGAGATAAGACCGCTGTCTGCTCTACTTGTCTCCAATGAATTTCGCTTCTGGGTCTCGCTTTCTCTGGTTGATTGATTGTCGGTAAATTGTTTGTCAAACGACCAATGACCCAATTTTATCAATATCTATTTTATCCCAAAATTTCAGAACAGTTACTGAGAACTCGTCTTGTCAAAATTTGGGCCGAAGGAAAAGGGTAAAGAAGTACATCAGTAATACTACTACTACTACTACTACTACTACTACTACTACTACTACTACTAATAATAATAATAATAAGAAGAAGAAGAAGAAGAAGAAAAAGAAGAAGAAGACTGAGTGAGTATTTCAGTTTTACGTCCCACCAACAGCTAAGGTCATACTGAGACGGGACCTCGGTTTAAATATGCTCTAGAAAAACTCATCCGAAAGTCTGGAGAAGCCCGGGATCGATCCTGCGACCGCTGGTTTACAAGGCGCGTAGCGTAACCACTGCACCACGGAGGCTTCTAAGAAGAAGAAGAAGAAGAAGAAGAAGAAGACGACGAAGAATAAGAAACGCAGCAAAACCAATAAGAATCCCCACTTCGTTTGAAAGACTAAATAATGAATAATTTTATACATGTAATCATCGCTATTCCATTTTGTTACAACAACGCAATCGGCAAGTTAGCAATCGATCTTCTCCCAGACGTACTTTTGATGTTGTTTGAGACGAATATCAAATACGTGCCGAAAGCTTTGTTGCACCGTTTTGAACTTTCCATCACGTGCTTCTGAACCGGTATTTTAGATGATTGACACACGTCTTTGGACGTTTTAAGCGTGGGCGGGACAATAGCGCTGTCAGTTAATGTTACAATCGATTTTAATACGGCTCAAAAGAAGATTGTGGATACTCGTTAAAACCTCGAAGCGGTTCTAACCAGCAGTACCCACAATCTATAGTCTGCTCAAAACAGAGATTGTGGATACTCGTTAAAACCTCTAGGTGGCGACATGGCTTGAGATGTCATTTCATCTCAATGTTGGGTAAAAGTCCCACAAAATTGGAAGCAACGTCTCCAAAATGACCTATACAGTGTTGACGGGGACGTTAAACCTCAAATCAAACAAAATACACAAAACCTCGAGGCGGTTCTGACCAGCAGTACCCACAAGCGAATATATATTCATCTCAAAACAGATTGTGGATACTCGTTTAAACCTCGAGGCTGTAGCAGAAACAAGAAAGAACAATGGATGAACCCCTGTATATGCATGTATTAAAGTGGTCGAGCCGGCACTCGACATTGAATCAAGCGTGGTAGCTCAATGGTATAGTGCACCTGCCTGTGATGCTAGAGGCCCCCGGTTTGATTCCCGGCAGCGGTAATAAAACTGCGGTGTCCGAAATTGCTCCGGGTGAATGCCACAAAGTGCACCGTCCTCCGCATCGGGACGTTAACTGGGAGGCCCATTCTGTGCAGTTTAAAGATTTCTTCGTTATTACATGATTACTGTGTATGTTTTCATCCTGCAGACCTGGATCGGCAATGACCGATCACACTAGAATTGAAAACGCTCCAATGTTGATTCGACCGATATAGATAGAAATAGTAGAAAGAATGAATTAGAGAGGAGCAAATTCTTTCCTTTAAGAAAAGAAAATAAATAAATAAAAAAATCAGAAAATAAATAAATAAAAAAATATTTGTCACTTAATTGCTCGACTCGACGGTTACTGATTTTTGCGTGCCCCCCAGGAGACCTGTTGGGTCCACACTTTTAAATCTTGAAATCTTCCTGCACAACTTCATTTTCATATCTGTCTAGTGGTTACTGAGAACTTATCGGGACAAAAATTGGGCGGAAAAAAGAGAAGAAACCCAGAAAAACTAATGTCTCGTTTTGGAGACTTAACCCTTATCCTGCTGAATAAATTAATTTAGCCACACCCATTGTTGGCTACCAAAGCATCATGCAGCCCATGTATTTCTTCAAGCCCAGATGGGCGGGGGCCGCAACACTGTATAGGTCATTTTGGAGACGTCACTTCCAATTTCGTGGGACTTTTACCAGACATTGAGATGAAATGACTTCTCAAGCCCTGTCGCCCAATGAAACCTATAGGGTTTATATACATGGACGGTCTGACTCGCAACACATTTCCTAGGCAGGCTCAGAACCTCTAAGCTGTTTACTAGTACTCGTGTTCGGTCAGCTCTGCGCGGAAACATCATGCAGCCCAGTCTATTTTTGCAAGCCATGATGGGCGGGGCTATTCACAGAAACAGTAGGAAGTTCCAACTTTGAGCGGTAGGGGTCAAAATTAAAAAGGTGTGTTTGTATGGTTCGTATCAACTACGAGACTATGAAGATGTAATCACAGTGTTGGGAACAGAACTTTATTGAGCATCAATGATGGGAAATGCCGGATCCGGCGTATTTTTTACGCCAGTTTTGTTTGTTTGATTTGAAGTTTAACGTCCCCGTCAAAACTGTAAAGGTCATTTTGGAGACGTTGCTCCCAATTTTGTGGGACTTTTACCCGACATTGAGATGAAATGACATCTCAAGCCCTGTCGCCCAATGAAACCAATAGGGTTTATTAGCATGGACGGTCCGCCTCGCACCGCGGTTCCTTGACAGAATTAGATCCTCAAAGCCGTTTACCAGTACTAGTGTGCGGGCCGGATTCAGCTCTGCGTGGAAGCATCGTGCAGCCCATATATTTCTTCAAGCCCCTATGGGCATTTTTTACGCCAGATTTTGCGTAAAGTTTCCAGTCGTGGCCAGTATTTTTTCTCCTGTCGCGTTCGTCTTTGTAAATGACAGCGAGTGCTCAATTGATCAAAGGATTTAACAGTCTCAGGTCTGTAGGCTGGTGGGTATTGCCTATCGCGACTGCGGAAAAAATGACAGGTCCATCTTGCGACACTCGGGTGTGCTGTGACAAATCAAGCATGTGGCTGATTAACACTTATTAAATGTTTTGCTTCCCGGATTTTTGTACACACACTTGGATTATCGGTAATTTGATTGTTGAGAAAATGTCGGGGTATAATTAAAGAAAGCGCTCATTACCTATATTTTGATTTAAAAAAAAAAAAAAAAAACAACAGAATCGTCGATATTGCGATTCCCTATCTAACACCATTATCCATACCATCAACAAATAACAAAATGCGTTAAACTGGCAAATAAATCAATTTTTGGCTATTAAACTTTAAAAATAGAATAACCAAACTAATCATAACTGAACTTTATTTTATCAGATGCATTAGTTTGAATTTTAAAAATTGATTCGAAAATAAACATTTTTTATGTGGAAGTTCGCCATTGCGACTGACCGGAGAAATGACCCGAATTACATATGGTTCAAGCCCCAAAGTCTTTCGGATCCTTACGCGACACATGTTCATGATGCTGCCTGACACAACAGCCTATAATACTGGCGCTTCAGATGTCTGTAAACTTTAGCCATAAACTCCCAAAGCCTGCCCTGGTGAGTCGGACATGCAACGCTTCAGATGTCTGTTAACTTTAGCCATAAACTCCCAAAGCCTGCCCTGGCGAGTCGGACCATCCGAGCATATAAACCATATCGGTTTAACTGGTCGGCAGGGATTGAACTGTCATTTTATCTAAACGTCGGGTAAAAATTTCACACAAAACTGGAAGTAATGTCTCCAAAATGACCTAAATAATGTTAATGGGGATGTTTAACCTCAAATCATGTAAACAAACAATCTAACAGAAAAGCAGAACTATTGGTCAATTAAAGTCCGTTATTGGTCACATGAAATCTGATGGGAATGACTTGGCAGATTTTGCCACATTTTTCAAAAGGGGGCAACTTTCGGAACTTCCTGTTTGCTTTTCTATAAGCTTTGTCCCACGAAAAAGGGGTCTACTCTTAAAGGAAAGAATTTGCTCCTTAGGAGCAAATTCTTTCGTTTAGAGTTGACCCTCATTGACATGGGAGACTAAAATACGCTTGAAAGAGTTGCCTCCCCTGAAGGTGTATGCATTCCACTGAAAGTCTGAAAAAATATGTTTTTCACTTAATTGCTCGACGATTAGTAAAATATTTGGGCGGATTTTTGCGTGTTATTTCGTGATTTTATGGGCCCACCCTTTTAAATTTTGAAACCTTCCTCACAACTGGACAAAAAATGGGCGGGAAAAAGAAACCCAGAAAACCCAATAAGTCTTAACCCTTATCCTGCTGAATATATATATTTAGCCTCAGCAATTGCCGACTGTCAAACATGAAAATTTCTTAACATTATTCACAAGCTGCATGGCAAACAGTGTAGGACCTCATCTCTGTTTGCAAAAGTAGGAGTTGTTATGGGTTAAATATACACTAAAGCCACTTTATAACTGAGCCTCCTGTTGTGCCCATTTCTGTTTGTTTCTTTGATTTGAGGTTTAGCGTCACCTTCAGCACTGTATAGGTCATTTTGGAGACGTTGCTTCCAATTTTGTGGGACTTTTACCCGTCATTGAGATGAAATGACATCTCAAGCCCTGTCACCCAATGAAACCAATAGGGTTTATAAGTATGGGCGGGCTGCCTCGCATCGCTTTGTATGGGCAGGCTTAGATCCTCTAAGCGCTTTACCAGTACTCGTGTAGTCTGCGTGGTAGCTTCGTGCAGCCCATCTTTATCTTCAAGCCCCGATGGGCGGGGGCCGACCATTTCTGTATGCATTGGAATTGCACAGGGAGGGTAAATTACAAGGATTCGTGTCAAAAATACATTGTGTATAAAGAAGTTGTTTTGTGAAAGCAAAATGTAGGACAAAGGGTTAATTCTTTCATGGAGGTTTGAAATATTAGGCAATAGTAATTATATATCAGTTCTCAACAAGCTGTTGTATGATAAGCACTAAATCAAGGCGAGATGCAAAGGACTAAACTCAACCATTATAGATAAAGGTATGCACATGTATGTAATCAGACCGGACAGTCGTCGGCAGTCGCGAGCGGACGACAAAGGCGACCAGCGGAAAGGGGAAGCGTTCCCGACTGCCACCGAGTGTAGGCTGGGAATTTTTTGTTTTTGTTTGGTTTTACGGCCCTTTCAAGATTATTTCACTCATATCGAGCCGATCGTTAATCAAATGTGGGAGAAAACCGGAGTACCCGGAGAAAAATCACCTGACCTTCCGTTGCAGAACATGGCGTCTCACATGTGACCCGAGCGAGGCTCGAACCACAGCGGTGAGAGACCAAATGATCCAGAGTCAGCGCTCTTAACCACTAGGCCACGGAAGCCCGTGTAGGCTGGGAAAATAGTCCCGGACTGAGATCCAAACTTTCGTTCAAGCCCTAAATTCCACTTTCTTTGTAAACAGTGTAGACCCCGATCAGACGGTGCGTTCTGTGGCACCTGATCTGAGTCTCCATTGCTTGCCAAGCCTCTCACAGCGAACATTCTCTACTGAAATCATATACGCTAATTGGTGATTGATTTTTTACATGACCCGTGGCGTCATGCAGTAGATTTTTGACAATCGCTTAGCTCCGCCCTCTCCTGTGGGTTAACCGGTATTGGATGGTGATGTTAAGTATTGATTACGGTCAGTTTGACATTCTTGTCTCTTGATACACCTATTCTGGTGTAGCGTGTCAGTGTTTTTTGACGTATCTGCTCTTTAATGAACCGACGGGACATGACGTATTGCTAACTTGCTGGGTGCGCGGTTGTAAGTGAGGTTTGTTTGGGTGTTCCGGACACTAACCTGTTGTCATAGCGGCGATACCTTCAGCTACCGGATTATAGGCAGCATTGCATTAAATACTGGGAGGTGCCGGAGTTTATCACTTGTGGACCAAGCTTTTAGTTTACACCCAAGATTCCTCTGTATTAAGTAAGGTTTAGGGGGTATTCATTTCACGGAGTCGTTTACGTTACGGCTGCTACAAGTGCAACCAAACTTCGAGGTCTCGAACAGAACACCGCTCTTGACAGGGATTATTCACGCCACTGAAGGCAGGTCAGAAGGCAAACATCACGAAAACACACCTATATAATTTTGACCCCCTTGAATCCCACTTTTATATAGTAAAACTGGAGTTTACCGGGGTATACATTATTTTTCTTATTTCTGTTCTAAAATATAGAAAGTGGGTACTCATTAGAACCGCCTCAAAGAGGAGGTTCTAACGAGTACCCACTATCTATATTTTGAGCGGAAATAAGAAAAATATCGCAATTTTTAATCTTAAAATTTGCGTTTTGGGGGCGGTAAAGTTTACAATGTATTTGTATAGGCGTGTTTTCGAAATGTTTGGAATTATTTACTCTTGCCCTGCCGAATGCGATAATCCCTACTTTTGCAATCAGTGTAGATCCGGATCAGATACACACATCTGATCTGAAATTACACTGTTTGTCATACAGTTTATGGATTAAATTGAGACGCTATATCAACTAATACGTATCATTACGCAAACACGCCTACACAAATACATTGCTACCTTTATCGCCGAAAAAAAACGAAAATTTTATGATGAAAAATTGTGATATTTTTTCTTATTTCTGCTCAAAATATGGAACGTGGGTACTCGTTAGAACCGCCTCGATGAGGCGGTTCTAACGAGTACCCACAATCTATATTTTGGAGCGGAAATAGGAAAAATAAGGTTTACCCCTGTAAACCCCAGTTTTACTATATAAAAGTGGGGTTCAAGGGGTCAAAATTATATAGGCGTGTTTTCGTGATGGCCTGATTGCTAGCAAGAAATGAGTGTGGCTAAATTAATATATTCAGTAGGATAAGGGTGAAGGTATATCTGTCCGATCTGCTTTAAAATAACATATCTGTGTGACATAGTGCATTCTTTCATATCACCAAAACAGTTATTTCTTTTCTGATAAAAATATGTGCTCCTTTTCTTATTTTTATACTGCAAACCTATGTTGTGTGTACTCTTAAGGACCGCCTCAGTGAGGAGCAGAAATAAGAAAACAAGTTTACCCCTGTAAACCCCAGTTTCCTAAAAATGGGGTTTAAATGAATTTTCGTCACACGGACCTGTCGAGATTTCAAGAAGAGTTTGAATGAGCAATGGTAATTCAAGTGATCAACGGTTCACATTTACTGCTCTTCATAACGCCTTCTTAACCCTTCTCTTGCTGAATATTCATTTTAGCCACACATATCCCTGACTTTGAACCAATCAGATTACTTGATGTATTTTATTCCTACAAATTCATAAACTGAATGTCAAACAGTGTAGAAAGCCATCTGGTCTGTATCTACATTGTTTGCAAAGATAGGGGTTGTCGTGAACAGCAAGAAAAGGGTTAATTAAAGCACACAGAGTACTGATGGATCGATTGTTACTTAGTGTAGGCTCGGAAACTAGTCCTGGAATGAGCTTTAAACCCTAAAATTCCATTTTTAAGCAAACAGTGTAGACCCTGATCAGACGCCGCTTTCTGTGGCGTCTGATCTGTGTCTACACTATTTGCCCAGCCCAGTCCAGCCCATGATTCCACGATAGATAACCCTTTTACGCAACGCTCTGACCTCACAGCGGCTATTTTCTATAAAACGCGTTACCGGGGTTTCCGACAGGTCAGTTGTAGTCATAGGACTTTAGCAATTACGATTGATTGAGTGATTTGAGATTTATCATCCTGTTTTGGAGACGATGCTTCCAAATTTTGTGGGACTTTTACTCGAAAAAATGAAATCAAATGACTTCTCAAGCCCTGTTGTCAAAATGAAACCAATAGGGTTTATAAGCATGGACGGGCCGACTCGCACCGCTTTGTCAGGGCAGACTTAAATCCTCTAAGCGCCTTGCCAGTACTCGTTGCGGTCGGTTTCAGGTTTCAGCTCTGCATGGAAGCATCATGCAGCCCATCTATTTCTTCAAGCCCCGATGGGCGGGGGCCGATTAGCACCCGATTAGCACTTACGAGGTCTTATGCTTAGTTACCTTTGGTCGATTGACAAACAATCGGCCCTAAAATACGCTGAGTCAACAAAAATGAACCTTAAAGTCACAAATAAAAAAAAATGTCTGAATATAGTTTTAGGGCTTTGCGGATGAAAACTATAACAGTTTAATTGAAAAAAAATATATATAGTTCAATGTACAGTGAACTAAATTCATTTGATTATCTTGATGAAACGATTCATACTGTTTGTCTACTTTATTTTATTCGTGATCATAACGCATTAAAGATGCTAGCTGATTGTACACTAAAGTTAGTTTCAGGGCCGTTGACATACGGTCTAAATTGAAAAAAAAATCTCAATCAATCAATCCTAACTGCGATCATCACTCAAAGTACTGGTCCCCGCCTCGATTTCAGGATCGAATAATTTGTAGATCGTTTAACATTGAATTTTGACAAAGGTTAATTTTTTGTAATCCATGTCTGTCAATGAGTGGTCTTCTTAACCATTACTCTTTCATTTCTATATGAGCCCCGCCAAGCGAATTTGTGTCTTCGAGCATTCATTCCGTCATGACGAATTTTAACTGCGCATGCCCAGCCATTTAGAGGGGCCAGGGATATGGCTTTCTGTCTGAAGGTTCCTCTTGATTCACTGCTTGTATAAGCGAGCAGCGAAGGTTCTGGCGAGACTGCGCGGATGCGCAGACTCGCCTGAACCTTCGCTGCTCGCATAGGCGATAAGTACCAAAATCGCTTGACGGGGCCCATATGTTGGTCAAGTCCATTTGTCATATAAGGGGTTCCAGGTCTATTGTTTCGTTTTTATTCTATTTTTGAAGAAATTCTGTTAGCAAAACCTACATGCCCTGATCAGATGCCACGTTCTGCGGCATCTGATCTGGGCCAGCACTGTTTGCCAAGGTACCCCTTTAGGGGTTTCCTGCATGAAATGGGTTTCCAGGTATATTTTTTCGTTTTTATTCTATTTTTGAAAAAATTCTGTTAGCAAATACTCCAGGCCCTGATCAGATGCCACGTTCTGCGGCGTCTGATCTGGGCCAGCACTGTTTGCCAAAATACTCATTTAGGGGTTTCCTGCATGGAATGGGTTTCCAGGTATATTTTTTCTTTTTTATTCTATTATTGAAGAAATTCTGTTAGCAAATACTGCAGGCCCTGACCAGATGCCACGTTATGCAGCGTCTGATATGGGCCAACACTGTTAGCCAAGGTACCCCTTTAGGGGTTTCCCGCATGCAGTGGGTTAATAGCATCATTTAATAAAATTACGTTGACAATCCGTGAATTAATTATCCACTTTAATCAGTAAAAAATATCGAACCAAGTCCATGGAAAATGATTTGCTCCCATCTCGAACCAATTCCATTAAAAATGATTTACTCCCACCTCGAACCAATTCCATGGTCCGATATATATTTGAGTTATCGAAGTTCCCAGATATATTTGAGTTATCGAAGGTCCCAGCTATATTCGAGATATTGAAGTTCTTCTGTATTTGTAAATGTATGGTACGGTGGATTGAGATTTGCAAAAACGTCACGTTCACAAACTTTTGCATTACGATAACACACCCGTGTGACATAGTGCATTTTTCACATCTCCAAAATGGCCATTTTCCTGATGAAAATACTTGATATTTTTCTTATAAATACTGCAAACATAGATTGTGGGTGCTCGTTAGAACCGCCTCATTGAGGCGGTTCTACAAGTACCCACAACCTATGTCTTTGAGCAAAAATAAGAAAAATAATGTATACCCCCGTAAACCCCAATTTTCTCTATATAAAGTTGGGTTTAAGGGGGTCTTCGTTTCACGGACTTGTTATCGTAATGCAAACCCTTTTTGCCGTTGTGATTCTAAGTATTCGGACAGAAAGGCCTAAGCAAAGAGTGCAGACCCAGATCAGAGTGCTTCCAGATCAGGGTCTTCTCTGTTTGCCATTCCGTCTGCACTGGTTGGATTCCTTGCTGGATCGTGTGTGTGTCTGTATCTGTTTGGTTTAGTTTTACGTCCCACCAACAGTTAAGGTCACACGAGTGCGGAACCTCGGTTTAAAGACTCATCCGAACTCTTGAGATGCCAGGGATCGAACCCATGACCCCGGGTTTATGCGGCGAGTAGCATAACTACTACACCACGTAGGCTTCTGTTGGTTCGTGTTACAAATGTGAAAAAATTACAACAAGTCCTAAAGGTGTCCGAAGTTTTAACCCTTGTCCTGCTGAATATTCATATATGCCACACCCACTACCAATTATCAACCAATCAGATTACTTGATGCAAATTATTGCAACAAATTCATAAACTGAATGACAAACAATGTAGATCCTGATCAGATGGCCATCTGATCTGGATCTTCATTGTTTGAAAGATAAGACATATCCGGGATCAGCAGGACAAGGGTTAATGATTTTTACGGTAAAAAGCGAAAACTAGTTTATACAATGGTATTTATTATTTCCAAGAAATAGATTGTGGGAACTCGTTAGAACCGCCTAAATGGGTTCTAATAAGGATCTTAAATTTATGTTTGGAGCAAAAATCAGAAAAATAAAATATTATTCATTTTCGTAAAACATTCCAGATTTGAAAGAATGCACTTTTTAACACAGGCGTGCTATCTTAATGAGGCATACATACCTGAATACGTATTTTACTGCCAGCTAATAGGTATGTTTGACAATCCGCTAAAATTGTAGCCTCATCGATGTCTGTCAATTCATTCAATTTATTTTTCGATCTATAAAATCCAACAAAACACTAAACCCGTGTCCCACCGACCGTGTCAGTACCTCCACTGGGCCTAGTATAGATGCAGGATTACAGGCCGCCCAAACATTTCACTACTCACTCAGACACTAACACACCTGGAATACAGAAAACAAAGCCCAATTTTGAAAGCCAGCCCTTCTTTTTACTCAGTTGTATAAAACAAGTCAATCATTAAGACTAAAGACCCCTCCTAACTGGGCTTGCAAACGAAGCCGAACTACTTGACAGGTCGCAGTCAATTTATCAAACGATAGATTTCACAAAATGATTAGAATTTGTAAGTTTTGCCGCAGTGAGTATACAACTGTAATGTTATAGACCTTCGAAAAATGACTAAAAAGATCTTTAGATTATTTGATATTGTCAAACAATAGTAATAGCTTTGTCGCGGTTTATGCCTGGTACTCTAATACAAATATCGTTTGAAAAAATAACAGATCAGCAGTATTAAATTCAAATAGAGTGTTGAAATTTTCATACCTGCAATGAGATAATCATGCTTTTAAATTCTAATATCCGCTAGATTACTACGACTATGTGAGAACGTTCATGTCATTTTTTGTAGCTGATTTGTCGCACGACTGTGTGTCTTGAAATGTGCCGTTTTAACTCCTGACTTTCCAGAACGAAAACACGCCTAATAGTATACAAATACATTGTGACCTTTATCGGCGAAAAAAATGAAAATTTTACGATGAAAAATGTGATAATTTTCGTATTTCTGCTCAAAATATAGATTGTGTGTACTCGTTAGAACCGCCTAATCGAGGCGTATCTAATGAGTAGCCACAATCTATGTTTTAGAGCAGAAATACGAAAAGTAAGATATCCCTCTGCAAACCCCAGTTTTACTATATAAAAGTGGGGTTCGAGTGGGTCAAAATTATATAGGCGTGATGAACTTCTGACTTCCCAGAGTTTAATGAATGGAGAACGTCGGGCGTTTGTACAAAGAAATACTTTCATTATGGCCTTGCCATCACGTTCAAAAATGGTTTAACGCATCATTCTTGCATACACTGTTTGAAGCTATTGAAGCCGTGTTCAAACAAAAAAAAACCCTGTTCAAATCATGAAATTCACTTGCAGTTTGAACATGGGTTATCATAAAGTGGGCCTTGCTTTGTACACGTTACGTGAAGCGAAGTATCGTTGGCGCCCTGAACGTAGCATTTTAAAATTTCATGTGTGACGTTAGAACGCCATTGCGGATCTGACGTAATTGTTAACAACGTTCTTTACAAGCCGCCACGTTGGCTTTACGTTCTCATCTGAAGAGTTTTTATGGGGTTATGGGGGCGTTTTCGTCACAGTTTTGCCGCTTGAGGCGTAAGTTAAAAAGAAAGATCAACCATGGTTATTTCATTGTAATAACATTTGCCGTGTAACTCGGAAGCTATTTGAATACTCGGTCAAGTGGCCTCGTGTTCAAATTTCCTCGGGACCCGATAAATGTTAATGCATGAAAAACCATGGATGTTCCCTATATTGAATCTCTCATGAGCGTCCGTATCATACCAAATTAATATAAAACGGCCACAGGTGTCTCGATAACATTTTATCTGTTATATTTTATAGTTTGCTTGTAGTTACAGGGATTTCTGGTGAAAATAAGTGATAATGCCTTCTGGGAAATAATTCGAACATCTTGCAAATAACGTTACTGACTTCACGTAATGGCATAGATGTGGCCATGTAAATGCGTCAGTGAGTGAGTTTTAGTTTTACGTCCAACCAACAGCTAAGGTCATACGGAGACGGGACCTCGGTTTAAAGACTCATCCGAAAGTCTGGAGAAGCCCGGGACCGATCATTAAATGCATCAGATTTCATTTCAAAGTTATATGATGCATTAATCAACATGTGTTTAAAATATTAGAAATAATTCTCACGGGTGTTGCAATTCCGTATAAAAATCAGGTTTTCAATGCCCTGGGGAATAATTTCTCGTACTTTAAAATCACATTACATGTACATGCGGAAAAACGAAATGTCGTTATGACAATGAGTATCAACGGCGTCAAATAATAAATGATAATATATGTGAAATACTATATCTTTTCTGGAACTACAGTAAAATACCGCTATGAAGACTACAAAAAATTAAGGCAAATTCTGATTTAAAAAGCTTATTTAGAACGTTGCAGTTAGTTTGGCTTTGTGCTGTCTTACAGCAGTGTCTCCTGGTCAAGGACCACCTTTGGGAAGGTGGTCTTAATATAGGAATTTTACTGTATATGTTCGGTAGGATAGCCGAAGGACACAGTGATAGATTTGGCGATCTAATTGTTTTATTGTCATTTTTAATAACACATCTTAGAACAACATCTCATACAAAATGAATATCAAAACGATTTGAATTGGTAAATGCAATCTTCCACTATGCTAGTGACCAATACAATACATTTAGGAATTATGTAACACGCGATTGAGCTTTAGGTTGGTCTGTAAGTGTTCTGCAAGCTCCTTCAGGGTCAATACGCCACCACCACAAACATCCCACCACTAAGAATGCGGCAGACAGTTTCACATCAATCACAATGGCAAAATTTAATTTAGGCGTCTTTTGATATACTTTGACATACCATTTCAGTTACCTTATTCTGTAACCCACACTGAAACAAAGGATTAAATCTTGATATATGTTAATTAAATCAGCCACGATAGATCAATGCTATAGTATGTCGTAGATTTTGGCTTTAGATTATTATATTTCTTGTGATCTAGACTTATCAAAATATTTTGTTGAAATATCGGGTATAATGCCAGTTCTAGTGCAATCTTACAGCTTCAAATTGCATGTGTATCATTATCAATTAATTGACCGTATAATGTGCAATAACACCTCAACTCCGCAAGATTTATGGCCGTGTTATATTTATGCAATACATATGTTTGCAATATTTCACGTACGTTTGAATGCAGTCTGTGACCTGATATGATGAAGCATATCTGTCCCACGGTCTGATTACAGTGGTATTTGGGTTTATTTTTATGAATGGGATGTACATCAGATAATGTTATGGCGACAGATGTCTAAGAGGTTAGTTTGGCAACTAATGGTGAACAGGTGTGACGATATTTGCAATCAACAGCTTAAACTTGATAAATGGGACACTCACCTTTGCTTCGCGTTTGGCATGCTCATCGAATTGCCTGTCTTAAGTTACAATGATTGTAATAACATAGGTATCATCAGCATAGAACATTTTAAGTACTTTTCTCTCACCACGAGGAGAACACCATGACTATTCTGAGTTAGTTCATGTAAATGTTTCAGATTTTGGCTATAATTTCTGCAGTTTACTTCATGCAAACGAGTTAAAGATATACATCACGTGAACAAGTCCGTGAAATGAACATCCCCTTACACCCCACTTTGTATAGAGAAAAATGGGATTTACGGGGGTAAACATTATTTTTCTTATTTTTACTCCAATACATAGGTTGTGGGTACTCGTTAGAACCGCCTCAATGAGGCGGTTCTAACGAGTACCCACAACATATGTTTGCAGTGTAAATAAGAAATATACCATTGATTTTCATCCGAAAAGTAGCATATTTTGGCGATGTGAAAAAGGAACAGTATCGCACGGGTGTGTTAGCGTAATGTAGGACAATATGCCAAATAAATCTCTCTTGCTTAAACAAAGCCACACGGAAAATTAACGAGGCTAAAACAAAACAATCATATCATTTGGTATATTTTACTCTACCTGTCACTCAAAGTTATGTGGTAAAAGGCTAACCGTATACCCAATTGTTTTTGTGCAATTATAAAGAGAAAGGCAGGTATCCACTAATAGTTTGCATGCGATTGTAATGAATGGCGACTGAGATACGTTTGTTTTTATGGTAAGACAACTCTGCTAAAAGTCAATTTAAGTCAAGACTTTTATCAGGAGTCAGGAATCTTAAAAATGTGCAAGACTGCTTTTGAATATAAGACTAGGCAAAGGTTAAATACACTGTCCTGTCTGTGCACCGAAATAGGGCATAAATCATTTAACAATCGACCTGATATGTCATAATCAGATTAAGGTAGTGCACAAAAAGAGACAAATACTTGTAAGGTATGGTAGTAAAGTATAATAGTCATTATACTGTATGTTGGGCAATCCTTTGCGGGCAAGGAAACTGAAAACTGAGGAGTGTTTAAGTTGTTTCTGGGCCAGACTAGCTAGTTTTGACCAATTAAGCCTCATCAGTGACCCTCAGATATTTTTGAAACTCTGAAGTGGAATGAATGAACCCAATAATCCACTGTGACAAAGTTTAATGTATGTTTGTATCTTTATAGCTTTAATAAATATAATACCCGTCTTGACTACACTTTTGCCTCTGCTTACACTTGAAAAATATGGTTTCGTTTGTTATGCATCCCGTTAAAACACGAACAATCAGTACTTTATTGAAATCATAATGTAAACAACAGATATATTCCGCTTTTAAGACCACCTAACTTCCATAGAAGGTTTCAGTTATACTTCCTTTGTATTTTCTTCACACGGTGTTTCCTAATAAGAGCCCATCTTTGGGACTGATAAAAAGAATAAGCTCAAGTCATCGAAAGAAGCCAGAGGTCAGTGGCTTGATAAAAACATATTTAAACACAAGACATGGCGTACACCAACACACAGCTCCAACAAACATTAAAGCAAATGCAGTAGAACGACCGCACTGCAAACCGCATTACCAATAGAGCTAAGCAAATGCGGAACTGTACAGCTTTTTATGAACTGAAAATGGTTCAGAGTCTATCTCTGAAGCGAAACGTCACCTGCTGGTTGTGTGGGCGTTTTTTGACACGTCACATTTTTTAGAAAGAGGCGATAAAGGGAAAGAACCAAAAACAAAAGAGGACATAAATACATGTGTTACAGTCAATAATTTTTACGGGATTTCTTCTAACAACGGCGAGAGGTTGTGAGAATTTGAAGGGAACAACAACATTATTGCCGATTTTCAGCGTGACAGAATCGACACAGATCATCTCTAGCCTGCGATTTGCTGATTAATAAATCACAGTTTGTCGTTCAATTGTAAGCAGACAAATTACGCGCGCTACGCGCTCGTGATTTGATCTACTTTACAACTGACCGTCAAAAAATCACAGCTAGAGCTGATCTATTTCTTTATCCACCCATATATGACACTGTAATCTTCTGTCCAATGAGTTTGGAGTGGTCACTTTCCAATAATAGGGGCGTCGGGCTGATTTAGTTTGTGGCAATTTTTCCGAAACAGAATTTTCTTTAAGCATATAGTATAGACCCAGGACAGTCGTCTCATCCTGCGGCGTAGGAACTAGGTCTGCACTGTTCGCCAATACCCAAGAAAAAAGGCCGCTAGGCATATATGGGTTAATAGGTTTGAGATCACACGATAGCTGGCAACACTAACATCTTGTTGTTGCTCTTATCTAGTGAAGTTTGTTGCTTTTGTAGAGATAATCATACGTGCATGTATCTGTGCAGTTAAGGATTTCATTTACTTTGGGACAATCCATGTTGAATTTCATACGAAGGCCAATGATAATGCCTGATTTGCTAACACTATCTAAAGTAGAAGTAAAACAAAGATCAGGAATTGATACAATTAACTTACTCCACCCATAAAAGACACCAAAGGGAAAGAAATACAAACATTAAGCGACCAGACCATAATGGAAACCTAAACAAAGGAAGGCCATAAGGACAGTTACTTTCCCACAAAATGGCCATATGGTCATCCGAAACTAAAAGACACAAGTGATACACACAGTAAGTAACAAACAACAACATAAAATAAATCGCCACAGAAGAGCCGCCTTGGAACGGTCAGTGGAAGATTTCCACTGGGGGGCTTAAATCGATTTTACGTGGCCACAATCCTCGCCCTTACTTCCGTCGCGATTTAGACAAATAATTTGTTCAGTCCGCATGAAGGCCTCCTAACTCATCAGTGCAACATCTCCGTGAACACAAAAATCAAAGAACCACAGAGGTGAGACAACGGTGAGGACTCGACAGCAAGAAACCACTGAAATGCTGGAGCAAAAGAAAACCAACAGTTAGACTCCGATGAGCCCGACCAGAGACAGAGCATCAGTCTGGTCCAGAAGGCAAAACAATTGATCTGTATTTTTTCGTGTATGTTCTTAGTGTACATCGGCAGCTTTATAAGCTTATTGTATATCTTCCCATTACGAGAACACGTCTCTTCAAATATATCGGAAATGTTCCCAAAAAGTCAGATTAAACAACCATGGGACCAGTTGTGCAAAGCATCGTTCGCTTAACGAGCTCGTTAGCGGTCAAATTGTTAACTGTTCTAACAAGTACAATATCGAAAAGTTTGTTATTTTTGCTGAAACATTGTTCGCATATTTGCAAATATTTAATGATCGAAGTTTTACGTCGTCGTTAGTTTTGAACAACTGGCCCCTGATATTTATCGTATTTCTGCTTGAAACATAGGTTGTAGGTAATGTTAGAAACCCCTCAGATTGTTGGTTCGAGGCGATTCCATGAGTACCTACAATCTATGTTTATCAGCAGAAATAGGAAAAATAAAGTATACTCCTGTAAACACCAGTTTTACCGTATAGAAGTGGTGTTTAAGGAGGTCGAAATTATACAGAGTTTGTGTGATGCACTGATAAAAACCCTGAACGTTGCATTCGTGCTACTGGGCAATAACACGTCGTCAGCTTAAATCGGACAGTTTAAAAAGAGCATTACGGAATGACATAAATATGTTCGATAAGTTAATAATGTTGGCGGAATTTCTCCCAGCAACGGCCAAAGGTTTGGAGAATTTGCAGGACACACCAACATTATATTCTAAGTGTGTTAGAATCGGAATAGATCAGCTCTAGTGTGATATATCAAGGATTGTCGATCGGATGTACATGTAAGTAGACAAATCACCCGCATTCGGCGCTTGAGATCGAATCTTCTTTGCCAGTTACCTCCAAACTGTGTTTTATTGCTCATGAATTACTTGGGCTGATCTATTTCCTAAATGTAATGCTATTAGCTATGTTTCATTTTAAATACAGTTTAATGTTTAAAACAAGCATTTGAGTAGAAATACATCTGTATAAAACTGTATGTCATCGAAACACATTTCTCTACGGGTTGTATTTGATCACATGGACCTATGTGGTATTAGTCATCAAACCCATAGTAGAGACAATCATATTTGCTAAATTGTATAGACGTAATCCCGATTTAATTTCAAAATTGAATGTTAGACTTATATCTCTGTTCTGTAACAAGGACTTTCGGAACCCGAATTTTATTGTGACATAGTATATAAATTCAGAAAAAATATATACGTGCAATGATTTCAGTACCCAATTGCGTGATATCACTCTTCGATATAGAAAGATTGGACACAACATAAATATGACATGACAGACTGCATGCATGGTAGTTAACACAATCACGGTTAATAACTTTGCTTCCCTCTTTATTTGCACGCCGGAGGGTCAGGCTTCAGATTCTATGACGGTTCCAGCGTAAAGGCTTACGTATGTAATGTTGGTTGGTACCCGATGCTCTGTCTCTGGTTGGGCCTATCGGAGTCTAACTGTCGGTTTTCTTTTGCTCAAGCATTTCAGTGGTTTGTTGCTGTCGAGTCCTCGCCGTTGTGATTTTTGTGTTCTTGGAGATGTTGCACTGATGAGTTTTGACGTCTTCACGGGGTCTGAACAAATTATTTATCTATCAAGGGCGAGGATTACGGCCGGATAAAATCGATTTAAGCCCCCAAGTGAAATTATTTTCACTGATTGTTCCAAGGCGGTTCTTTTGCCGCGGATAATTTTGTTATGGTTTGCCTTTTGAGTGTGTGTATCGCTTGTTTCGTTTTGTTTTGAATAGCTAATTAGGCCATTCTGTGGGAAAGTAACTTCCTTTTGGCTTTCCGCTATTGATGGTTCCATTATGATCTAGTCATTTAATGTTTGTGTTTCTTTCCCTTGGGTGTCTCTGATGGAAGGTGTAGTGTAGGTTAATTGTATCGTTTCCTGATCATTTCCGCCACTTCTATTTTACGATAGCGATATGTTATTGTGGACGTATTCGAATCATGTGCAAGAATGAATACTTTGGGGAATAATACACGATTATAGTAAACTTAAGGCGCTCTTGTACAATAGTTGTTTAAACTTTTTTTCTAGTTGGTTCGTTGGTTATTTACAGCTTGTTTCCTCTTGAATATTTTTCAGAGATCTGGGCATTAATCGGCTGTAACAAATTAGCTCAGGAATTACGATCACACAGACGCAAAACATTTGTCTCCTTTTGTTCTGGATTAATGAAACTTACTTAATATTTAGTTTCTTGTGTTTGAAATAAAGGACCAAAACAAGCAAAATACCTTACTAACACCCCTAGTCTATAGACCTTGTGAAGTATCTTGTATCAACCTCGCAACGATAAACTGAATGAATTAACCAAATGAAGTTTGAAGTATCCGCCGAGATATTATCGAAATTCCTATTATTTTAAGTTTGTATTTGAACCTGGTCGTAATGTGATTTATGAGTGTTTTTAACCTTGTTTTGTGGTCGCCTTTTTGAAACTGCCTGAATATGGACAATATAATAACCTCATGTGGGCTTAGAAGATTTCAGATTTTACTGATAAACTGTCTTTAAGTCGCATCTCTAGTTTTCACAACAATAAAGGTCAACCTATGCTTCTTTCAAACTATCATTATGATACAGTGGTGACAAAGTGTTTCATTTGTGATACATATGGAGTAGCGGAACATGTGTACATTCTGTGGACTGGTCATTCATTACAACCTGTCAAGATTGACATCTGCAATAAAGATACGCATCATGCTCCTGATATGTATTAGCTAATGAGATTTTATCTTCCATAACTTTGTCCTTACTCCTCTTTGTTCGTTTTCCAAGTCATACACGCACCACTCCAAATTACAAGACATCAGGCGACTAGAAGTGAAATCGATGTCCTGCTCCGCCCGGATATGTCTTATCTTTCAAACAATGTAGATTCAGTTCAGATGGCTTCTGAAGAAGAAGCCATCTGATCAGGATCTACATTGTTTGTCATTCAGATCGTGAATTTGGTGCAATAACTTTCATCAAGTAATCTGATTTGTTGGTAATCAGTATCTATCTATCTATCTATCTATCTATCTATCTATCTATCTATCTATCTATCTATCTATCTATCTATCTATCTATCTATCTATCTATCTATCTATCTATACTGCGTCGGTCACATTTGACCATTACCGCAGGTGTACATTACATACACTCCATGTTTTCACGATGAAAGCCTACACAGTAATCATGTAGGTAGAGATCTTTAACCTGCACATGGGACGGTTCTCCCTGCACAGGGGGCCGCCAGTTTACCTCCCGATCCGAAGGACGGTGCACTTTATGACATTCATCCATGCAAATGATGCCAATAGAGCGTGTTCGGACACCGAAATTTTATCGTCACTGCCGGGGGACCCGGGATCTCTAGCACCAGCAGGTCAAGGGTTAATCGATACAGTTACCTTACAAGACGTCCAAGGGAAAGATATAACCAATATAAAACAACTTCACCGTTAATAAACCTTTTTGTGTCAAATGGAATCTTCCACCATATATATAGCACAAGTCCATTTCAAAATTAAGGGGTGTCAGGTCGAACACTTATTCGAAACTATCGATCCTTCTGATTGTTACTAAATACGTATTCAATAATTGTTAAAACAGTATTTACTATTTCTACAGGGCCCCATCCGTATCACCACATTCAGAGATACGAACCTAGGATCATATTGGCAGCAGTCCTTTTGACATGCCCGTCTATCTGACTAACTTGAACGAGAAGTAAATTCCTTCCTTTATATTAAAGTTAGAAGCTGGTATTCCATGCCACAGAAGCACAAGGCGAAAACATAAGCTGGTCATGTCCTATTTAGCTTAATGAGCTAATAAAACCTTGCTGAACTGGTGACGCGACTATCTTAACAAGCCAAGTCAGTCCGACCTACTACAGTTCAAAAACGCAACATGTTCAAAAACAAATATAATGAAAACTCCTGTAAATCCAGCTCTACACGGAGAAAACTGGGATTTACAGGGATCTACATTTTCAATTATCTGCTCCAATACCTATGTTGTGGGTACTCGTTGGCGAGGCGGTTATAACGACAGACGGGCATGCGAAAAGGGCATTAGTCAGACAGACGGGCATGCAAAAAGGACAGCTTACACTATGATCCTAGGTTCGTTTCTCTTGATATGACCTATGATTTGAGTATAAACCGCGATAACAACCAATGGGCGGCCCTCCCACACTAGTGCTTGAAGAAATAGACAGGGCTGCATTGTGTTTCCACGTAGAGCTGAAAACAACCGTACATAAGTAGGCCTACTGGTAAACCGCTTGGAGGTTCTCAGCATGCCTAAGAAAAGTGTTGCAAATTGGACCGTTCATGCATATAAACCCTTTTGGTTTAATTCGACGACAGGGCTTGAGATTTCATTTCATCTCAATGTCGGGTAAAAGTCGAGGTATCCAAAATGACCTAAACAGTTTTGACTGGAGCGTTCAACCTCAAATGCCTCAAATCGACCAAACAAGCCAACCAATGGAAGGCTAGGATTATATCATTTAAACGACATATTATGTTGAAAAAAAACAACATCTTTAACCAATGGGTGATCAAGATTATGTCGATTAAACGACAGCATTATTGTTTAAAATTCCACGCTACTTTTTCGGTTTGGAAAGGAAAACAAAAATATGTCGTTTAAACGACATATATTTTTGTTTTCTGTTCCATTCTAATTTTATTGTTTTAAATTCCACGCTACATTCGCAGGGCGGAAAGGAAAACCAGAAATATGTCGTTTAAACGACATATTTTTGTTTTCTGTTCCATTCTTATGTTATTGCTTTAAATTCCACCCTACTTTTTCAGAGCTGAAAGAAAAACAAGAAATATCGTTTAAACGACAAATTTCTTGTTTTTCTCTCAACTCTAATGTTATCGTTTTAAATTCTGTTCTGCTAGATACTGGAACAGAAATTCCCTTCCCGGGTTCCGTAATCTTATCAGTGCGACATCTCCGAGAGCCAAAAGTCAAACGAATGCAGAGATGCAAGAACGATGAGGAGTTGACAGTATGAGTAGAGCAAAAGAAAACCACAGAGCATCGTTATGGTAGTCGCAGATAAGATTGGCAGGACGGGACATTTAAGGTGTTTTCAATCTACGAGTGTCAAATTCACTGAGTCCACAAGAAGATTCGTTAGAGTGCCTTTCGCATGTTTTTTATTTATTTATTTATTTTTATTATTTTTTATTCTTTTTGCAAGCGGACCAAATCGTCATTGCTTTGTTTATGTAACAATTGAGTGACTTGGTTTACCTTTTTGTTAAGGCATGTGTAAACGATAGCTCTACCCTGTCAATATTATCTGCGACCACGTACTTTACTAAGTGATACTAACGGTCGGGATGTCCTTTTGGCTTTCCGCTATTTATGTTTCCATTAGGACCTGGGTATTATTTGCCAGGATCGATTCCTGACCATTGCATTCACTTCTATTTTATATGATATCGTACAATTCCTGTATTTAGGGCATGTTTGGAACTGTTCAAAAATGGTCTTTCAGACAAATTTTGAACAACTCCAAAGGTTGTTTCGTCCAAGAAGGCACTTGGTGTGGAACACACAGGGAACGAAAAGCTGAAATATTTTATGTATGTTTTTTTTTTTTTAATATTTCTTTTGTGGCTTGAGAAAACTGTGTTATTTGATAATGAAGGCGTTCTCTTGCGGTTTATTATAATGTTGGCAGCAGATCCTAATATAAAGCCGGTGATATTGAAATGAAAAGAAATATGAATTAAATTCAGATGATAAGTTTCAGCTCTTTAATTGAATGTGATTTAAGAATTCGTTGTTTTGTTTTTTAGGGTTTTTTTTTGTTGGATTTGAGGTTTAACGTCCCCGTCAACAGTGTATAGGTCATTTTTATTTTGGAGACGTCGCTTCCAATTTTGTGGGACTTTTACCAGACATTGAGATGAACTGACATCTCGAGCCCTCTCGCCAAATGAAATCAATAGGGTTTATAAGCATGGACGGTCCGACTCGCACCGCTTTGCCTGGGCAGGCTTAGTGCAGTTTATATTTTACTTTTGGTCCTTTGAGATCATCGTGAATATTCTGAGAAATTAGATATAAATTATTGATTTAGACTCATTCTAGACAGGTTTTTAATTATTTGGACCCCATTTTGATTTATATCAGTCTTTGAATCGACTGCCTATTCGAAATTCGCAAAATTGCAGTATGTTTCCTCTGCCTTTCTTTGCCGGATCATTACAGGGTCACTGATGAGGCTTTATTAGCCGAAACTACGTAGTATGGCCCATCTTCTTTCTTATGAATGTTTTCATTGCTCTTAAAGGAACTCATTTTTTATTTTTATTTGCCTTCACTGCAGCTGGTGTTGTGCCGTGTGGCGGACGTAAAACGTCTCCCCGTACATCAACCGTAGTGCAGTTTATATTTTACTTTTGGTCCTTTGAGATCATCGTGAATATTCTGATAAATCAGAAATAAATTATTGATATAGACTCATTCTAGACAGGTTTTTAATTATTTGAATCGACTGCCTATTCGAAATTCGCAAAATTGCAGTATGTTTCCTCTGGCTTTCTTTGCCGGATCATTACAGGGTCACCGATGAGGCTGTATTAGCCGAAACTACGTAGTATGGCCCATCTTCTTTCTTATGAACGTTTTCATTGCTCTTAAAGGAAGTCATTTATTATTTTTATTAGAACCTCCAAGCGGCTTGCCAGTACTCGTGTGCGGTCAATTTAAGCTCTGCGTGGAAGCATCATGCAGTCCATCTATTTCTTTAAACCCCATTGGGCTGGAGTCGAAAGGTTCGTATCGTACTTAAAGTAAAACAAATATACATCACGTGAAAAAGTCCGTGAAATAAAGACTCCCCTAAACCCCACTTTATACAGGGAAAACTGGGGTTTAAGGGGGTAAACATTATTTTCCTTATTCCTGCTCCAAGACATAGGTTGTGGGTACTCGTTAGAACCGCCTCAATGGGGCGGTTCTAACGAGTTAGAACCGCCTCAATGGGGCGGTTCTAACGAGCACCCAAAACCTATGTTCTGAGTATAAATAAGAAAAATATCACAAATTTACATAAGAAAAATTACCTTTTTTTGAGGTAAGAAAAAATGCACTATATCACACGAATGTGTTATCGTAATGAGCCAAGATGGATATTTTAATGTGAAATTTGAACTTGACACTACGGGAAACGATCAACATTGAAATCAGCATGTTTTCGAAACACAGTTTCAGTGGATCTTAAGAAAAAAAATATGTATTTCATCAATTTACCCTGCCACAGCAACATAAATACATGTGTTTTAAAAACGCATAATATCATATCAGCGTTCACAGACAACCTAGGTAACGTATTTCCAACGTCTTTCCAATGTCGTTCAACGTAATGACGTTGCAGCGATTTGAAACGACTTTTCTTACCACGTCATCTGTCCAGAGAGATAGGGTTAATAGAATTTGGATATACAAGGACGAGCTGGGCAATGAAGTTTGGCGAAATTCAATACAGAACTTATCGATATGAATGAAACTAGACTAAATTTGATGAGTCGGAAAAACGACAGTTTACAAAACCCCCAATTTTGCGGCTTGTCTTTTAAAACAGATTGAATGTCATAATTAAGGACTGTAAAACACATTAAATGAAATTTAAACAGTAGAAGACAAATTCTAAAAATTAATTAGTTTCAAAGATATCCGCTGTTACACAAAGGAAGAAAACATTTGTGGGTCACCTGTCTCTGCCGTGTAAGGTTGTTAGTTGTCGTTACTGGCACGAAGTGTCAGTTAGTACAATACAAGAATATTTTGCATATTTTTTGCACTAGCACAGTGCATTGGAACTGAAATTATAATGCATTTTAGTACTTCGTTCATAAAATGTGGAACACTTTTGTTCAATTAAAATGCTCTTCATATCTTTGACAAATTGATACATATCAAACCAAACTTGTTTTCAAAAATTTGCCTATCATTACAGAAACACGCCTATACAAATACATTGCCATTTTTTTGGCCAAAAATTAGAAATTTTAAGATAAAAAAATGTAATATTTTTCTAATTTCTGCCCCAAACATAGATTGCGGGGACTCGATAGAACTGCGGGGACTCGATAGAACCGCCTCGTTGCGGCGGTTCTATCGAGTTCCCACAATCTATGTTTTGAGCAGAAATAAGAACAATAATGTATACCCCCCTTAAACCCCAGTTTTATTATATAAAAGTGATGTATGGGGGGGGGTCAAAATTATATAGGCGTGTTCTCGTGATGGTTAAACTATTTGTTACTTCGAACTCGTCCGTTAACTTACTTTGTTCACGCCTACGAACTTTGATTACATGTGTACATCAGGAACCATTTTGGGCCTGCTTCTGAATCGATGCTCGCGTGTTTGGAGTAGTAACATAACTGTCGTTCCGTCTTTTTTAATGCCTCAGTGCATATGTGGTTTGGTTTCTGTTTTTTGTCAGTTGGATTGCTGTGTCCCTACACTGTATAATTGCTGACTATCGGATCGCGTCATATGCGGTTTCCGTTATTTTCGCCATCGTAGAGGGCCACCATTACCAATACATATTTAATTGTACATACGAAATATAGAATTTGCGAATCTGTGCGCACGCACTTTGATAATATACAGGCTGGTTTAGTGAAATAAGTTCTGAATAGTTAGATAAGTTCTGAATAGTTAGATCCTTTGGAAGCAAAGAATACACCAAATAAACGAAAATAGTGAATAATACAGAGAAACTCTAATGGCTCAAAAACTGATAACTCGTTTACTATGGGTAGTTAGAAGTCACTTGTAAGTCTCAAAACATCTTCCCATAGCTTAAGATATACAGTAAAATTCCTATATTAAGACACCTTTGGGACTGTTCAGAAGTGGTCTTTAAGACCATTTTTGAACAGTTCCAAAGGTGGTCTCTAACCAGAGGACACGGTATGCAGAAAACACAAAGATTTGTTTGATTTGAGGTTTAACGTCCCCGTCAACACTGTAAAGGTCATTTTGGAGACGTTGCTTCCAATTTTGTTGGACTTTTACCCTACATTGAGATGAAATGACATCTCAGGCCCTGTCGCCCAATGAAACCAATAGGATTTATCAGCATCGACGGTCCGCCTCGCACCGCGGTTCCTGGACAGGCTTAGATCCTCTAAGCGGTTTACCAGTACTAGTGTGCGGGCCGGATTCAGCTCTGCGTGGAAGCATCATGCAGCCCATATATTTCTTCAAGCCCCTATGGGCGGGGGATAAAGAAAACACAAATACAGAATAACTGAAACCTACTAAATAAGCTTTTTATAGCAGAATTAGTCTTAATTTTAGGTGGTTTTAATAGCGAACTTATACTGTTTTCTGGATAATTCAGGGATTTCATCTTGAAATAATATCTCCGTGTACTCATTAGACTCGTCTCAGTGAGGCGATTCTTATGAGTACATATGAGAATATACAACATACCTTTATTCTATACAAGATATGAATATTAATTCAAATTAAGTCTCGAGATTTGACTCTATAATTAACACCTTGGTGGCTTGAACTAGTGTCCCAAGTTTTCATTGTCCCAAATCCGTTCGTGTCATTGTAAGTTTAACTCTATTTAGTTTACACAATGGTAGGACCTTGGTGGAAGACTAGGACCGGACCGAGAGTGAATACTTGGTGAGACGTAGAGGGCAAAAATCAGATTTAGGATCCTGTTAAACCGCCTTTAATGGAGCAATTGATACTTTTCAGAACGTCTGGTTGTTACGTTTTATGCATGGCATTCTGGTATCTGGGTGTTAGTTTATGTTTCAACCATACACATTCTGTCGCAAAAGAAACCTTGCAGATTTGCTGCTTCTTTACATTACGAAAACACGCCTATATAATTTTGGCCCCTTCGAACCCCACTTTTATATAGTAAAACTGGGGTTTGTAGGGGTAAACCTTATTTTTCTTATTTCTGCTCTAAGATATAGATTGCGGGTACTCGTTAGAACCGCCTCGATGAGGCGGTTCTAACGAGTACCCACAATCTATATTTTGAGCAGCAATAAGAAAAATATCACAATTTTTCAACATAAAATTTTTATTTTTTCGGCGATACAGGTGGCAATGTATTTTTATAGGCATGTTGGGTAATGTTTTGGTGCAAAAGGTTCAATATTTCCACAACATTCACTTTTATAAGCCAGAAACCGGTTTCGATGTGGTAGTGCGGTACTTCTGGAACACATGCATTTATACTTGGTCTGTGATATATACACGAAAACGAAAAGAAAAAAAAATCTGTGTACACTTTACAATGTTCATTAGAGAGAGCTCTTCATCGTAATTCCAAGGACATCACTGGGTTATTTATCACGATTTATACAAACTGGGTCAACGCTGCCTTGGTATAATGCAGAGTGCACTAGTAAACTGCGAAAAGGCAAATAACCCATTTTCAGCTGCAAATATGTTTCCTCTCTACATGTTCAAAATGTGGGGATGCAAGTATGTTGGGTTACATTTAGAAAACGGCTTTTTCCTGATAGAGAAGGTCATGATCAGGCGCCATAAAAGGCGGCAGCTGATCTGGGCGGGAACTATTTGGCAATGTCTCGATTTGGTGAAGTAAAACTATTAGTACTTAGCAATTATTAAAAATAGTCAAATATTTGTGCTATTTAGTCAAACACCCAACCTGGCCTCGAGCTATCATAAAAAAACATCAATAAAATTTTACATTCGTAAACCCCAATTTTATACATTTTTTTCTTATTTCTGCTAGATTACGTGTTTTCGTTAGAACCGCCTCGTCGAAGCGGCCCAAAGAGTTCCCACAAGCTAGGTTTTGATCAGAAATATGAATATGAAATTTTATATCTGAAAAGTATCATTGTTTTTCTATGGTAAAATTTTCAATATATTTGAATACGCGTGTTTCCGTATTGACTCAGTGCAGAAAAAAACTCGCCTGTAAAGTTTCTTCCCCATCATTATACAGAACTGACTCCGTGGCCTAGTGGATAAGAGCGCTGATTATTAATCATTATGTTTCTCACCGCTGTGGTTTGAGACTGTCTCGGGTCATATGTGAGACGGCAAGTTCTGCAACGGAAGGCCAGGTGTTTTTTCTCCGGGTAAACCGGTTTTTTGCCCACCCCTGATTAACGATCGGCTCGATGTAAGTGAAATTATCTTAAAAGGGCCGTAAAAACAACATAAAAATTACAGAACTGAATATGCCCTGATGAATGAAGTACAAATGGCCTATGCCTTAGATGAGTAAAATGTTTGAACGGATTTACTGTATAGGTGTACAGTTATTCCTGGTACAGGAACTTGCAGGTACGCCATACCAAAGGCAGACACGTGCTAAGTGACCTTTATTTATGGTCCAGTGGATTGGCACAACCTTAGATGAGTGCAGGTGGATTGTTTGTTGATCGACCCAAATTTACCACATGGATCTGAGCTATGTTGCTAACATCAAACCGTGCAAAGAGTGTTTTTCGATATCACGAAATCAAGGTAACGGATTTTTTTTGCAGAGCTGTTCTTGTCCCCGTGCCGTCAGACGGCTGTGTAAAAATATAAGAATCTGATATGGGGTTCTGTTGTAGATAAGCGTTTCCAATCCGAGGGTTGGAAACGCCCATCTACAACAGAACCCCATATTGGATTCTTTTTCTTGCACAACACCTCCGGTTAGTTTTGACAGCTCGCACATATATATTGTTTACAAAATAAAAGTAGTGCGGAAGTAGTTCCGGCAGTTGAATAGAATTGAAGCGCATTTATGTTAGTTGCTTGGGTCGGAACACCAGGGTGAGAACATAAATTTCTATCCCAGGGTAAAATCACGGATTTCCTTGTCTCGTGTGCAAGAAAATGTAATCTAGGCGGGGCGCATATACTGGAACATTGGCAAACATCGTAGACCAATTCCTATGCAATTGGTGCCGTTTTTTTCACGAGCTGTCTCAAATCTTTCTCGTTCTGTTAATGGTATCAGTGCTGTGTGTTACTGCCCGCGGCCTGGTTCTTATGGTGAAACAGAAAGCATTCAGATTTGATCAATATAAAGCCCTTAGCCGATCCCGGTGGCTCAGTTGGATACAAACATGACATGATCAGGAAGTAATGGGTCCGATACCCTCTGCCTGGACAGTTAACGGCAGAGAAAAACAGAATATTAGATACTTAGACAGCTTAGGATCATGTAAGCATACCCTTGGACAGACAGCTATGTTTAGGGAAGACTAGTGGCTCACAGGGATATAAATTTATTTCCTTTATTTTGGTGGCAAACATCAATCGGTTTGAATGGCCTGAATCTATATTTACAGAATAAATAAGAAACAAGATCGCGTTTTTCATCAGCAAAATACCGCTTTAACGTCATTTAAGATATGGAACATGTATTTCACAAGCGTCCGCTTCTTTAATGGTTTGTCCATTACGATAACACACCCGTGCGACATGGTGCATTTTTTCATATCTCCGAAATGGCTACATTTCTGATGAAAATCCGTGATATTTTTCTTATTTTTACTGCAAATATAGGTTGTGGTTGCTCGTTAGAACCGCATCAATGAGGCGGTTCTAACGAGTACCCACAACCTATGTCTTGGAGGAGAAATAAGAAAAAAATATATACCCCCTTGAACCGCAGTTTTCTCTATATAAAGTGGGGTTTAGGAGGTGTTCATTTCACGGACTTGTTAACGTGATGCCTCCGCTGATAAGTGGAAAAGCACCCAATATGGAATGTCTATTATGATAAACGACAGATTGCTTGTATCCTCGGATGGTTTGCGGACTGGTTGGCTGGGGCTGTGTTTGGACGCAAGACTCGATCGACCTCGGCTGGCTGACCCGCGGCCTCAGAGGATCGTCTATAATCTTGGGTCCAAAACTGGCCGGTGTTTTACCTTCTGTTCGTTCGCAGACGTGGGAGGACGTGTTGATTTGCGCCCCCACCACTCACACACACATAACTGGCGCAAATTATCGGGCACCGCCTCATTATTTTACGTGCACTATTTCAACATTTTTTCGACGCCTCGGTACATGTGACCCTGCTCCCACGCCTCGAGGTTTTTCGCTTAAGATGCCTCGAATGGACAAGCCTGCGACTTGTGGAGTAGAGTGCTTAAGTTACGTTTAAAAAGTTAAAATATCCATAACTTACTTGGTCTATTCTAATTTGTGCTAAGCGTATATTATAGACTATGACTGCGATTTTAGGGACTATCAAACTAGTATTGGATTAGGGGCGTGCTGTTTGGACTTTGGTTTCCGCCACGCGCCCCTCGCCTCAGCCTTGATAGTCAAGGCCCTTTAAACATTTAACGTACATGTATATATTTGTGAATATGTTTTAACTTCAATTTGTATCATTAGGTGCGGAAAATGTTTATCAACAATGCATACATGGACATGTAAATGGTACAATGAGGACCATATGTTGGACTGGCACTCATGCCAAATATGTTATGTTATCTTCTTGAAATAAAGTTGTTGTTATTATAATTATTTGACTAGTGATAAATAAATGAATATTATCAAATATAGTGTTTTAGACTTTTTTGTAACGACGTTCTCAAAAGAGATGAACGGCACTCGTTTGCTCGATAGTTGTTATTGGAACGGACATTGCACCACAATTCATATTTTCATGTACGCATATCCCGTTTTCTAGGTATGAATTTGACACACAGCGTAGTGCGTGGCGAACATAAAACCGTTATAGGTGCATGCATTGCTGTATTGCATGTATCTTAAAAAGTCTTACCTGGAAATATTCCAATCTATGGTAACGTTTCACTTTTCATTTTATTGGTTTTCGTTGATGCTTGTAACGTCTGAAAAAGAAATCGTAAGCTTAGGAACATAATCAGATAACCAGTATGCATGCAATACTACTGCTACTATTGTTGTTGCTCTTGTTGCTGCGCCTTCTACACCAATAACAACGAAAACAACAACAACCTACTACTACTACTATACCCAGCGGGCACATGTCACTAGGGCAACGTCAAATCAACGTCGGTGCAATGTCATGACGTTGCATCGACGTTGGTGTGACGTTGCATAAAAGTCATGACGTACCAACGTCGATGTGGCGTCACAATTACGTCATGTGCCTGCTGGGTACTATGTTAACAGTCTAAGCCATCGTTCCGGACAATTTGTCCAGCTTACACTTAGGGACAATCGATTAGTACTAATGTTTTTTGTTTGTTTGTTTGATTTGAGGTTTAACGTCCCCATCAACATTGTAAAGGTAATCACACTTACGATAACACATCCGTGCGACATAGTGCTTTTTTCACATCTCCGGAATGGCTACTGTTCTGATGAAAACCTGTAATATATTTCTCATTTCATTTCGATAACACACCCGTGCGACATAGTGCATTTTTACATCTCCAAAATGGCTAATTTTCTGATGAAAATCCGTGATATTTTGCTTATAAATACTGCAAACATAGGTTGTGGGTGCTCGTTAGAACCGCCTCAATGAGGCGGTTCTAACGAGTACCCACAACCTATGTCTTGGAGCAAAAAAAAGAGAAATAACGTATACCCCCGTAAACCCCAGTTTTCTCTATATAAAGTGGGGTATAGTGGGTCTTCATTTCACGGACTTATTTTTCTCATTTATACTGCAAACACAGGTTTTGTGTGCTTGTTAGAATCGCCCCATTGCGGCGGTTCTAACGAGTACCCACAACCTATGTCTTTGCGCAGAGTACCCACAACCGATATCTTTGCGCAGAGATATGAAAAATAATGTTTACCCCCGTTGACCCCAGTTTTCTCTGTAGAAAGTGGGGTTTATTGGTTGTTCATTTCACAGAATTTAATGCCAAGAATTGCGCAGCCATAAATGACCATTACATGGACTTCGTACAAACATTATGCCCCCGCGTTTTATCGCTCAACCCTGGAGACCGGTGTAGATACCGATGCAATATAGAAGTGAAGACAGGAATCGATTAAATTAACCCACAGCCCTCACCAGAGACACCTCTTAACCTTGTCAATCCAGATCGTATGTCGCATAACGAGCTGTTTATTAGGATCTTCACTGCTCCCATCCATGTTAATGAAAAACTAAACATCTTTATATCCAATATCAAAGCTAAAATAACTCAAATGTGAAAAGATATAGATTCAAGTTTGGTCACGAAGTCAGTTACAGATACAACTGTCGACTCGGACACATAAAACTAGTTCCGTTATCTTTTTTTTTTTTTCAGAACTCGTCAGCGCCAATTTATTAAAAAAAAATCAATAAGAATGCTTAAAGTATTTGGCATTTTAACGACCCGGTAATGTCATTTAAGTTCTATGGACTATTTTATGAAGCAAACAGGTAGGAGGTAGCACTGAGTTATATGCATACTAGAAAGTTGATTTGAAAATGAAAGCAAATTTTAACAAAACCTGCTTTCCTTTGGAAGCAAGTTATACATCACAACGCTGAAACGTGTTGAGGGTACACGTTTTTTCTGAATCACAACTAGCTAGTTTTGACCCTCAAGTATTTTCGAAATCCTACAAATAGATCAATGTTCCAGAGGACTAGTAAATATAATCTACACTACGATGAAGGGAAGGAAAATGTTATACGTCAGCAAACTCCAGCTGGGGTGAAATGAATACATGTTCTATAAAAAAGGTCATGGAGCGTTCTTGCATGATTCTATGACAACATTGCCAGCTATGTTGATTGACAAACTGAACCTCAGGCTTTCTGCATTATATGTAGTGTTTCAATATCATTTACGGTAATAGTTTTTAACAATGAACTTTAGAGGAATCGGAGTGATGTGTACTTTTCCTTTAGGTGCATCCAATGCATTCATGGAATTGTATTATTCATATTATTATCATCTCATAATTTTGTGACTAATAGCCTCGTCCATGTAATAGCTTTGGACAGTTCCATTTTCTGTTTTAGGGTTGTCCGATTTGTTTTAAATTTTACGCTAATTCCTATATTTCGACCAAAATTGTAGGCCCTGATCAGACGCTACAATGGTTGTTATGCGGTTTATGCCGATTGATTTGAATCCATGCCGAGTGCACAGATGAGAGGATCCTTTTAATAAGCCGAGCTATGTTTTACAATATACAGAGAGTTTTACACGAGTGGTCTTACACGAATATATATTTCGCATTTCTTCTCAAAACATAGATTGTGGGTACTCATTAGAACAGCCTCGACGAGGCGGGTTAACAGGTTCCTACGATCGTTTTGAACAAAACAGATTGCGAGTACCAGTTAGAATCGCATCGATGAGGCGGTTGTAACAAGTACCCGCAATCTATGTTTTTGAGCAGAAATGTAAGAAAAACTCCAGTTTTACTACACAAAAATGGGGTTTAAGGGGTCAAAATCATACAGTAGTGGTTTCGTGATGAAGTACTTCACCCTTATAAACCGCAAGTTTAAAATTGGGTTTACAAGGGTGCACATTATTCATGTAGTGGCACGCCGGTTGATCGGGGTTCAGACTCCACGATTGCTTTGGCTTACAGCGACGAGGATGAGTCAATCAAAAACAGTCTGATTTATTTCTGGGTGAGACTTGATGTAATTGCTCTCTAGAATGATACACTGTGGACCATCGCTCTTCCAATGCCATCAGACCAGAATTGAAGAAGGCAGAGTCCTTGTCTCAGACCCACCCCTCAACTGCCGCCAAGACGTCTTCGTTGGACCGGACATGACGTCCACGGATATCCTTTTCCAAGTTTGGGAACAGGAAATAGTCACTAGGAGCTAAGTCTGGAGAATAGGCTGGTGCAGTATTAGCTCATACCAATTCCACTCAACAGCATCCAATGCAGGTTTGCAAGTGTGGACTCTTGCCTTGTCCATTGTAGCCATTACGAAAACACGCCTATACTAAAATATTGTAACCTTTATCGCCGAAAAAATGAAAATTTTGAGATGAAAAATTGTGATATTTTTATTATTTCAGCTCAAAATATAGATTGGGGGTACTCGTTAGAACCGCCTCGATGAGGCGGTTCTAACGAGTACCCACAATCTATATCTTAGAGTAGAAATAAGAAAATAAGGTTAAACCCTACAAACCCCAGTTTTACTATGTAAAAGTGGGGTTCGAGGGGGTCAAAATTATATAGGCGTGTTTTCGTGATGAGAAACCACGGATCACAGTTCTCACTTGGTCGAGGAAATTTGCATACTAAGCACCTGTTATTGTACTCTTTGCTAGAAAGTCCAACATAATAACGCCTTGTACGTCCCAAAATACGGTTATCATCACCTTGCCAGCAGAGTGTTGCGTTTTGAACTCTTGGCCTCGATGTCCCTGGCCCTACCCACTGGTGACGGAGTTTTATTCTCTGGCTCATAATAATGGACCCAGGTCTCATCTACAGTCACTAGACGTGAAAGAAAATCATATTCCTTTGACCTAAACCGCTAAAGACGTTCAACCGCGTTTGGATTCCCCAACCCAGAAGTTCTTTGGTCGGGCCCCTTGGAGTCTAACTGTTGGTTTTCTTTTGCTCCAGCAATTCTGTTGTTGTATGCTGTCGAGTCCTCAACCTTGTTTCATCTCTGTAGTTTTTTGATTTGTATGTTTTCCGAGATGTTACATTGATGAGTTAAGAAGCCTTCATGCGGACTTAACAAAATTAGTGTATACCGCGACAGAGGTAACGGCGAGAATTATGGCCATGTAAAATCGATTTAGCCAACCCCCCCCCCCCCCCCCCCCCCGCGTGGAATTCTTTCCACTGACCGTTCCAAGGCGGTTCTTCTGTGGTGGTTTATTTATGTTGTTGTTTGTTACTTACTGTGTGTATCACTTGTGTCTTTTTATTTTGGATGGCCATTTGGCCATTTTGTGGGAAAGTAACTGTCCTTATAGCCTTCCTTAGTTTAGGTTTCCATTATGGTCTGGTCGCTTCATGTTTGTGTTTCTTCCCCTTCGGTGTCCTTGATGGGTGGAGTAAGTTTTTGTTTGTTTGTTTGATTTGCTGTTTAACATCCCCGTCAACACTGTAAAGGTCATTTTGGAGACGTTACTTCCAACTTTGTGGGACTTTTACCCGACACTGAGATGAAATGACATCTCAAGCCCTGTCGCCCAATGAAACCAATAGGGTTTATTAGCATGGACGGTCCGCCTCGCACCGCGGTTCCTGGACAGGCTTAGATCCTATAGGCGGTTTACCAGTACTAGTGTGCGGGCCAGATTCAGCTCTGCGTGGAAGCATCATGCAGCCCATATATTTCTTCCAGCCCCTATTGGTGGAGTAAGTTAATTGTATCGATTCCTGATCTTTGTTTTACTTCTACTTTGTGCAGTCGATGGTGCATGAGACCCATAAACATTGGACAACTTGCAATTTATTTCCTGACATGTTTTCTCTTTCAAATGCAAGTACCGAATTACAGTTCGGTACCCAACCTTTGACCGAAAAATTGCTTTTGCATCGCTAGCCATGTTGGACGTCCAATATCTTATGAGTGAATGACAGGATAAGGGTGCTATTTTGCCCTCATGCCTAAAACATGTACTGGAACAAGGCATGAAAAACATGGTGGTCTCGGTCCATTGGAAATGGTAAGGCTGATTACTTATTGACTTGCCCTAGTATGTATTAGTTTGTCGGAGCCGGATCTTTTATACATGTTGCTTGGTCCAACGCGGTTCTACTGTTGGTTTTCTTTTGCTCCGGTGTTCTGTGGTGTTGTGCTCAGCACTAGCTGTCTCAGTGCGTTTTACTGTCGAGTCCGCATCCTTTTGTCAACTTGACTTTAATTGTGATTTCTTTGTTTACCGAGTTGATTCACTGATGATTAAGAAAACCTTCACGCGGACAAAACAAATACTTGTTTGAACCACAGTGAAAGTGAGGGTGGGGTTAGGATCCCGTAAAGTTACCTTAAACCCACCAGTAAGTTTTACTGACCTTCCAAGTCGGTGCTTTTGCTGTGTTGTGTTGGTGGTTCTGATTCGTTCCCTAATTATATCCCTAATTATATATGCTGTTGTGTTGATGATTCTGATTCTCCCCCCTTTTTGGTTCATTTTTAGTCACATGTGTCCTTCACGAGGACCACACAACTACTTGTGTGAACCAAAGTGAAAGTGAGAGTGAGGGTTTGGATCCCATAAAGGTAACTTAAGCCCACCAGTAAGTTTTACTGACCGTTCCAGGTCGGTGCTTTTGCTGTGGTTCCTTCATGTTTTGTATTTTTCCCTAATTATATCCCTAATTATGTTGTTACGATGATGATTCTGATTCTGCACCCCCACCCCTATTTTTTTTTTTTTTTGGTTTTCATTTTTAGTTGCATGTGTTCTTCAACATTAATGTTTGTCATTTTGGTGAATCAGATTCGTTCCCCCCATTATGCATATTGCTCCTTTTTATCCCCCGACCGAATAGGTTCGGGGGATATAGCGATCAGCCTGGCGTCCGTCCGTCCGTCCGTCCGTCTGTCCGTCCGTCCGTCCGTCCGTAGACGCAACCTTGTGATGACCATAACTCCTATACCCTTTGAGATTCATTCATGGTTCTTGGCACAATTGTTCACAAGGCCGATTCGGCGTGTCATGCACAAGAACCAGAACTCTTGATGCCATACTTTTTTAGTTATCTCACCTTTTAATAAAATAGAATGACTACTTTGTTATGGCCATAACTCCAATACCCTTTGAGATATATTGATGGTACCCGGCACAGTTGTTCACAAGGCTGAGACGGCGTGTCATGCACAAGAACCACAACTCTTGTTGCTATGGTTTTGGAGTTATCTCCCCTTCCAATAAAATAGAGTGACAACTTTGTGATGGCCATAACTCCTATACCCTTTGAGATTCATTGATGGTTCTTGGCACAATTGTTCACAAGGCTGAGACGGCGTGTCATGCGCAAGAACCAGAACTCTGGATGCCATACTTTTTTAGTTATCTCCCCTTTTAATAAAATAGAATGACTACTTTGTGATGGCCATAACTCCAATACCCTTTGAGATATATTGATGGTACCTGGCATAGTTGTTCACAAGGCTGAGACGGCGTGTCATGCACAAGAACCACAACTCTGGTTGCCATGGTTTTGGAGTTATCTCCCCTTCCAATAAAATAGAGTGACAACTTTGTGATGGCCATAATTCCAATACCCTTTAAGATATATTGATGATACCTGGCACAGTTGTTCACAAGGCCGAGACGGTGTGTCATGCACAAGAACCACAACTCTGGGTGCCATTGTTTTTTAGTTATCTCCCCTTCCAATAATATAGAATCACTACCTTGTGATGGCCACATCTCCAACACTCTCTGAGATATATTGATGATACTTGGTACAGTTGTACATGAGGTTAAGCAGGTGTGTCACGTGCAAGAACCACAACTTTGGGTGCCCTGGTTTTTATAATTATCTCCCCTGACAATATAACCTTGTGATGGCCATAACTCCAATACCCTTTGAGATATATTGATGGTACTTGGCACAATTGTATACAACATTGAGATGGTGCTTCATGCCTAAGAACCACAACTTTGGGTGCTATGATATTTGAGTTATCTCCCCTTCCAATATAACAGTATGACAACCTTGTGATCATCGTACCTCCAATACCCTTTGAGACATATTGGTGGTACTTAATGCAGATGTACATGAGGTTAAGCAGGCGTGTAATGCTCAAGAATTACCACTCTGGGTGCTCTGGTTTTATAGTTATCTCACCTGGCAATATAACCTTGTGATGGCCATAACTCCAACACCCTTTGAGATATATTGAAGGACTTTGGCACAATTGTATACAAGGTATAGAAGGGATGTCATGTGCAAGAACCACAACTGTTGGTGCTGTGGTATTTGAGTTATCTACCCTTCCAATATAACAGTATGATCAGCTTGTGATCACCATATCTCCAATACCTTTTCAGACATACTGATGGTACTTTGTACAGAAATACATGAGCTTAAGCAGGCATGTCATGCGCAAGAACCACATTTCTGAGTGCCCTGGTTTTTCAGTTATCTCCCCTGACAGTATAATCTTGTGATGGCCATAACTGCAATACTTTTGTGATATATTGCTGGTTTAATTCTGGTGCACTTTCTATTGGTGAACAATCTTCTGAAGGCCATATTGGCTTTTGGTCGGGGGATTTGCCATCTCTTCCGATGGCTATTTTTAGTTTGGCCTGAATATTCAGAGTCAGAACCTGCTTAGGATAGAACTGCTGACTCGGTTAACGTGACCGTTTTATTAACTGTCGTCACCCCATGTGTCGTCTTCTTTCCTTAGTGATATTGTGGGAAGTATTTAGGATCGGACTGTACATTTATCAGTTCCCGATCGTTCTTTTTTTTAATTTTACATCACGAAAACATGCCTATATATTTTTGGCCTCCTTGAACCCCTCGTTTATATAGTAAAAAATGGGGTTTACAGGATAAACTTTATTTTTGTTATTTATGCTTCAAAATATAGATTGTGGGTACTCGTAAGAACCGCCTCGATGGGGCGGTTCTAACGAGTACCCACAATCAATATTTTTAGTAGAAATAATATACATATCAAAATTTTTCATCTCAAAATGTTCGTTTTTAGGCGGTTAAGTTTACAATGTGTATGTATAGGCGTGTTTTCGTAATGAGTTTTACTCGTTAGACAGGCTCCTCGGTTATCAGTTTAAGTTCATTATCTAACAGTTTTCTACGCACATATTATCTCCCTTATCTGACTGAAACTGCCAGCTCCCTGCTAAGGAATGATTGTTTTTAAATCGAACATTAAAACTTAAGTCTATGTACTCGTTCACATGGAAGCGGTTTTTTATAAGCACACACACTGTATGTTTGGTATATTCATACCATTGTATAAAAATATCAAGCTTGCATCGTTTCAGAAAAGTTTACCAAGCATAGTAGATTTTTGGGTCGATTGTTTGTCAGTCGACCCAAAATTATTAAGCACAATAGCTTTTCGGTATTGATGTCCACGAGACGATCACTGATTTGTTGGAAAAGGAGGTGACGGTTATTAATAGAAAATAGCTGCGTTATTCTTACTGCTGTGAGGTCAGAGTGTTGCGTACGAGGGTTGTGGATGTAAATATGAGTTGGGCTTGGCATACTTGTAAACCAAGAGTTAAGTTTGGCGAGCAGTAAAGATCCAGGTTTGGGTTCGGACAACAGTGCTGACCCAGATCAGACACCACAGAAGACGGAGTCTGATCAGGCTCTACATTGTTTGTTTACACTAAAAGGATTTTTTAAGTGTTAAACGAAACAGTCCATGTCCAATTCCGGGACCTTTTTTTCCGGCCTACACTCAGAGACAATTTACCCAGTACTCCCAGTGCTTTTGGTATTTGATATACCGATACATGTAGATTAAATAGTGCATTATACAGCTTCGAAGTGTGGTCCTCAAGCATGCAGCTTTGTTGTTCATCTTTGCATTTTCATGTGTTTAGACACAAGTGGCTGTCTCATCTCATAAGTATGCTATAATCACCTCCGATGTTTATTTGGTAAGCAGATAATACTCGGTTAAAGTTCGATAAGTGGAATCATGTCTTTAAATCAAACATGACCTTGCAACGTCTGCAGTCTGGGAATGCTTGAGAACTGCAGATATTATCTGGAATTGCAGAACAAATGCAAACAATTCCAAAATATCAAAGTTTATAAAAGAATGGCTTCGTAAAGCCGCGTGTCTGTGTCATTACGAAAACACGCCTATACAAATATATTGTAAACTTTACTGCGAATTTCAAGATGAAAAATTGTGATTTTTTCTTATTTTTGCTCAAAATAAAGATTGTGGGTACTCGTTAGAACCGCCTCAACGAGGCTGCTCTAACGAGTACCCAAAATCTATAATTTAGAGCAGAAATAAGGTTTACCCCTGTAAACCACAGTTTTACAATATAAAAGTGGGGTTTAAGGGGGTCAAAATTATAAAGACGTGTTTTTGCGATGATTCACGCGTATTCCGTTCGCAGCGTATTTGTTTTGGCAATTTCGAAAATAAATATAAATAGCATGTGATTGACATTTATTCACATAAAATTTAAGCTTAACATTATTTTGCAGAGATTGTGCTGTGGCCAGACGATCACTAGATATCCCTTATGTTGGTGACGGAACATTCTTTGCCAGGCGGAAAAAGTATAGATGCAGTCGTTGAATTCAGTTGGAATTGTTTATTTGGAAATCAAAGCAGAAACAAAAATGTCAGAAAAAATGCTACCATCGTATCCATGACGTCGTGTCCATGTCGGTCCGCGGGTTTGTGACAGCTGGGTTTCTCATTACTTGGGGATACGATCAGATGAGACAACACCAAGGTCCGTGAAGGAAACATACGTATCATAGATACCTGATTTTATTGAAATTTTATGTATCCAGCAAATCAAACAACGCATTTACCCATGTTAACTTCGGGTTTCATTTCGTGAGTAAAGGTGGTACGGGCGCGTTGTACATTGAAGTACATTCCAACCTCAGCAACGCTAACTGGACCTGGGGCCTCGTTTTCCGATGCTTTTGTGTAGGCCCAATTGATTTTTTGCTTCTACGCCATTACAGTAACGACTGAAAATACTTAACAACGTCGTTTTCACTGGGAATACAATAAAACACTTTGGTGCAATTGTGTATGATTTTCTTGCCACATGCCCTTTAAAACTGAGGTCATAGATCTTCGTATCGTTACATAACGAAAACACGCCTGTATAATGTTGACCCTCTTGAACCTCACTTTTGTATAGTAAAACCTTATTTTTGTTATTTCTGCTCTAAAATATAGATTGTTGGTACTCGTTAGAACCGCCTCGATGAGGCGGTTCTAACGTGTACCCACAATTTATATTCTGAGCAGGAATAAGAAAAATACATGTACCACAATTTTTCATCCTAAACTTTTTTCTTTTTCCAGTGACAAAATTTACAATGTATTTGTATATGCGTGGTTTCGTAATGAGTGCAGTCGAACCTCAGTGGCTCGACCACCGCTGGAACTATGAACATGTGTACGAGACAGGAGTGGTTCGAGCCATTGAGGGTTAATCATAGCGCCAGGGCAGGAGGCACAATTGCGATAATTAAAGGGGACTGGGAACACCTGATAGATTTTTCCGCCATTTTTCAAAGGGAGACAAATTCGGGTCTTCCTGTTCGCTTTTCCCGCTAAAAAGAGGTCTATTATTTTCCTTAAGAGTTGACCCCTATTGACATGGGAGACACCAATACTTTTACAGGAGTTGCCTCCTCTGAAGGTTTTTGAGTACTGTATTTTAGTCTCCAAAATTTTTAACAAGTTTGTTTCACGATCCAGAAGCAGGCCAAAAGGTACAAACAGAATTGCAATGTAGACCCTGATCGGACTGCTCCTCTGGGTCTGCAGTGTTTACTTACGCCTATCTATCCCAATACTTAGCATCATATCGGTACTCCTAAGAATCGCCTTGTGAAGACGGTTCTAACATTACGATAACATACCCGTGCGACATAGTGCATTCTTCACATCTCCAAAACGGCTACTTTTCTGATGAAAATATACGATATTTTTTGTTATTTTTACTTCAAACATAGGTTGTGGGTGCTCGTTAGAACCGCCTCATTGAGGCGGTTCTAACGAGTACCCACAACCTATGTCTTGGAGCAGAAATAAGGAAAATCATATATACCCCCGTAAACCCCAGTTTTCCCTCTATAAATTGGGGTTTAGTGGGGTGTTCGTTTCACGGACATGTTCACGTGATGATGAGTATTCAAGATAAAAGAAGGCTGTCTCCTCGAACTATTAATAATCATTTCTGATCTAGGCTGGCACATTTCACTAGGGACTCAAGAATGGACTTCAGTCAGCCATGGTCCATAAGCAATCGCTTTTTGAGTAACTGAAGTCATTTTTTTTTTCATATCCACTTCTACAAAAACATCTATTTTGGAAACAATATATTCCGATTACTGAAATCGCTGCGAATGGGTCGGATCATTAAAATCTCATTAGCTTACGAGTATGCATTATCAAAAACACACCTGGAAGCGCGTGAACCGAACAGCTGCAACTGATTGTACGCGAAGATACTGAGTGAAAGAAAATCAAGTTTTTTTTTACTTTCCTTGAATATTAGCATAATAAAACGGAAATCGTTTTTTTTTTACCAAAATATACAGCAGTGACTGCGTCCATTAGCATTAGACCCACTTACCACGAGTGGCAGTGCTATTACATGATAAAGTGTTATTTGTTGAGGCAATGGGGAACAGCAGTAGATTATCTTTTCCTGCTATTCCGCCAGAGGCGCTACAGTACGCGGTCCAACAAACATTTGTTTAAATTGGAATTCTGCAATTTCAGCTGTTCAATCAAGAAGACAAAAAAACACGACTTCAAAGTACGGGGGCCTCCGACTACTCGATCTGAAGGCAGAATTAAAGAAAAGACACAACAAAGTTACCGGACGAACAAAAGAGGTGTTTTTTTTTTTCTTTAAAATTTATGTCTATTTTTATCCGCTCTTGTAGTCGGGTAATTAGATGTTGCTGCTCGTTTTCACGCACAATTGCATCCCATAAAATAATAACTATCATGATGATCCTATTTCTAGTTTAAAACAATGTAGAATTGAAGTTTTTTTTTTGGCAATGGAAACAAAACTGTCAGGGAAAACAGTTCCGAGCAATTGGTTTAAACGTGGAATATTGTGTTTTCGTCTGTTACGTATTTTCGAGAATCAGGAACTTGTGGCGGGGATTCGTTATCCCCGATTCTTGTGGTATCACTATATTATTCATATTTATATCGTTAACCTAAAGCATTTAGTGTATATGCTATTTTATGCAGAATTATATATTTAGGCCTCATCATTTTTGGACACAAAACTAGGGTGGGGTTTTTGTTCTTTCCAGAAGTAATAGAGCTAAATTATCCCCAGATGCAAGGGGATTCTTTAATAGTCTGTTGTTGTTTTAACCGCATTTTGCATCAGAACAACCATATTCCCTGCAGACACATGACGTTAATGCGATGTCGGATCGACTTGCATGTAACGTCATGACAATTGCAACGCCATGGCGTTTATGTAATGCCACATCTACGTCCGTGCAAAGATTCTTTATTTGACGTCACCCTAGCGGCGTGTGTCACTGAGTTAAACTCTGTTAAGAAGACGTTACTGTGTGTTTAATTTCAGACTAGAAACATATGACAGAAATCATAATTTCGGGAAAAATGGCGAACTTGAACCTGAATTCTACATTCCTCATCCAGGTCCTCTGTTATATAAGGTTACAAAGTTCTGCCATTTAGCCACTGACACAATTACTTATTATTTGAAAAGACTGATATTCTCTCGTTTTAGCTCACCTGAGCACGAAGTGCTCAAGGTGAGCTATTGTGATCGCTTTGTGTCCGTCCGTCCGTCTGTCTGTCCGTACACACAAATGGATAGATAGGTGGCTATGAACTTGGACAGAATCAATGTAAGTCAATGAGAGAAAGTGCGATTTATTCCGTTAGACACATAAAAGGTCTGTTATGTGGTTAAAATTAGCCACCTAAGTATCAATCTTGCTCAAAATAGCCACATAAGTATCCATTTGTGAGAACGTCCGTCCGTCCGTCCGTCCGTCTGTCCGTCAACAATTTCTTTAAATGACATCTCCTCCTAGGCAAATGACCGAATTTCAAAATCATTTCACAGAAATGTTTCTCTGGTGACCTTCTACCAAAATTGCTAAAATGGTTCTGCTCCGCTGAACAAAATGGCTGCCAGAGCTAAAAATAGAAAAACCTTTAAACGAAATCTTCTCCTAGGCCAATGTCCCGATTTCAAAATAATTTCACAGCAATTTTCCTTGGGTGACCCTCTATCAAAATTGCTAAAATGGTTCTGCTCTGCTGAACAAAATGGCCGCCACATCTAAAAATAGAAAAACCTTAAAACGATATCTCCTCCTAAGCCAATGGCCGGATTTCAAAATCATTTCACAGAAATGTTCCTCGGGTGACCCTCTACCAAAATTGCTAAAATGGTTCTGCATTGCTGAACAAAATGGCCGCCAGAGCTAAAAATAGAAAAACCTTTAAATCACATCTCCTCCTAGGCCAATGGCCCGATTTCAAAATAATTTCAAAGAGAGGGTCCTTGTCTGACCCTCTACCAACCACTTTTAAACGACATCTTCTCCTAGGCCAATGTCCCGATTTCAAAATAATTTCACAGAAATTTTCCTTGGGTGACCCTCTACCAAAATTGCTAAAATGTTTTTGCTCTGCTGAACAAATGGCCACCAGATATAAAAATAGAAGAACCTTTAAACGATATCTGCTCCTAAGCCAATGACCCGATTTCAAAATCATTTTACAGAAATGTTCCTCGGGTGACCCTCTACCAAAATTGCTAAAATGGTTCTACTCCGCTGAACAAAATGGCCACCAGGGCTAAAAATAGAAAAACCTTTAAACGACATCTCCTCCTAGGCCAATGTCTTGATTTCGAAATAATTTCACAGGGACAGTCCTTGGCTGACCCTCTACCAAAATTGCTAAAACGGTTCTGCATTGCTGAACAAAATGGCTGCCATACTTTTTGCAGAAATGTTCCTAGGGTGACCCTCATTCAAAGTTGCGAAAATGGTTTTATTCCAATGAACAAAATGGCTACCAGAGTTAAAAATAGAGAATACCTTTAGATGACAGCTTCTCCTAGGCTACTGGCTAGATTTCGAAATAATTTTACTGAAATGTTCCTTGGGTGACCTTTTACCAAAGCTGCTAAACTGGTTTCCCTTGCTGAACACAATGGCTGTTAGATATTATTATTTAAGGTCTAGCCTGCCCAGGCAAGGTGGTACAATTTGAACCATCTATGCACATGAACTATATTGGTTTCATTGGATGGCAGGGCTTGAGATGTCTTCTCAGTGTTGGGTAAAATTCAAACAAAATTGGATACAACATCTTCAAAATGACCTTAATAGTGTTGACTGTGACTTTAATCTCAATTTAAACAAAAAGGGCATAAGAGGACCAGTCTGATCTGGATTCACACTGTTTGCAATAATGACTTTAAAGTAACCAGCCAACACAAAGCAGAAGATAATTCTGAAGGGTTAAACAGAAACATCACTCTTTGAAATTGTACATTTATATAAAAACAACAAGGTTTTAGACCTGTCAAAATATCAACAGGCAGTTGAAGATAGACTATTATACATAGCTCTGTCACTGCTTGCATGATATGGTATGAATCAGTAGGACTCAAAACAAACTGTGAAGTGACTATTATTGTTATGCCAGAAGGTATACATATTAAATTGTGCAGTGACTCTGGCTCTCATTGCGCTGCGTACCAACGCAGCGCCATTTGTAATGAGTTTGAGACACGGACTAAGTAATCATGAAACTTGACTTTTCAATGATGTAAGCGAATTGTCAGTTACAGGAGTTCGCGTTATTGATAAAATTAAAACACTTTTTTAACAAGTTTAATTTGCTACTATATTCATTTATACATTTAAAATCTGAATTTTTGCCATTCGAATTCTATTTTTGATACATTCTGGATTTTTAATAACGAACTATGTTTTTTGTTTTAATCATCGAAAGGGTATTCGGTTTTGATTATTATTTTATTTTCAGTCAGTACAGTCCTGAATATACTCCTGATATTTCATTGTTGAATTATCCCAAAATTAAAATTCATTGTTTGAAATGGATGACAGAAGTCTATGTGTGTTTAAAATAGATGACAGCGCTTCTACACAGAATGGTACAATCTACGGTTTAAACGTATCCCTTTCGATTCCAGTGATTGTTTACTGCGCAATATTTAAGCCTGTTACTACAGCAAAGGCTAACCCTTTCAACCCTGAAGCCCGGCACAGATACTAATGCAAACATGTAGATCCTGATGAGATGGCGCATAATGAGCAACCTTATAGGGATATATAACTTGCTATCCTGATGACTCTTTTAAGCTAGATACTTTATAAAGTACAGTGGCGATTTAGTTTTTGTTGTCCACGGAAACGGATGCAAAACTCTTTTCAACGATTTGAAAACGCAGCGTTTAGACCACGCTTAAACGATCGTTTACATTTTCAGCCAATCAGATCATCGTTTCTGAAACGTTTCAAGCGTTTCGTATATCAACCAATCACATTAGCGTTCGGAAAACGCTGTCATGGAAACCGTTTCTGGTTTCATATGTTCTTTTTCGTTAACCAATAAAAATCCCGCAGACTCACTTTAATGATAATAATAATAATGATAATTAATAATAATGAATTAAAATAAAAATAAATAATAATAATAATTATTATTTTTATTATCATTATTTATTATTATTTTTATTATATTATTATTATGAAACAGAAAATAGATAAAAAAAATAATAGCCAAATGATTTTAAGGTGAAGAGGCTCTCCTGCAATAAACAGGAAATTGTGTTTGACAGAAAGAAAATGTTTCCGGATTCTGTAGCTCAGTCGGATGCGCGTTTAACTGTTGATCCAGATTCGCGGGTTCAATGCTTGCCGGTGAAAAACAAACTACATAAGAACCTTTCATACATGGACAAAACATTAACCGAGAAGGCTCTGTTTTCTATAGTTTTCGAATGCTTTTTGTGAGGGAATTTATTGTTCTCACCCATTACGTACGGCCGCTATATTTAAGGAAACAAATAAATAAATAAATAAATAAATAAATAAATAAATAAATTTATACAATGAATTTGACATTTAACATGATTTTTCAGTATATGTGATCTCAATAATTATCCGTCATCAAATTAACATTCGATGACAGATGTCTTCTTCAATCATCATGAAAACACGCCTTTATAAATTTGACTCTTTTGTATTGAAAAACTTGGCTTGACAGGGTTAATTATTTTACATTATTTCTACTCAAATATAGACTGTGGGTAAACGTTAAACCCGCATCGCCAAGGCGGTTCTAACGAGTACCCACAATCTATGTTTTGAGTAGAAATTTGGACAAAAATATCAGAACTTTTATCCCAAAATTTACAATTTTGTTGTAGAGTAGAAGTTTTCAATTTATTTGATTAGGCTTGTTTTCGTAATGGAACAAAAATAAATTGTATTTGAACTGTCAGAATCAGACACACGTTAATATTTTTACTTTTTTATATTTCGGCGGTGAAAATATTTCATTTATAATTTTAGAATATACTAAGCCGCGAAATCAATTTATATCTGAAACAAATAAAAATCATCGCTTCACCTCATTACAAAAACACGCACTTTCGTATTTTGAAAATTTTACAAAAAATCTAAGAAAAGTGTTATATTTTCATATTTCTGCTCAAAGCATAGATTGTGAGAACTCGTTAGAGTCGCGTCGGTGAGGCGGTTCTAACGAGTAACCACCATCTATGTTATTTATTTATTTTTGGTATGGGTTTTACGGCCCTTTCAAGATTATTTCACTCATATCGTGCCGATCGTTAATCATAGGTGGGCGAAAACCGGAGTACCCGGAGAAAAACCACCTGACCTTCCGTTGCAGAACTTGGCGTCTCACACGTGACCCGAGCGAGGCTCGAACCCACGGCGGTGAGAGACCTAATGACTAAGAGTCAACGCTCTTATCCATTAGGCCACGAAGGCCCGTTTCCATCTATGTTATAAGCAGAATTAAGAAGAAATATCACAATAACACACCCGTGCGACATAGTGGATTTTTTTTTTCAGATCTCCAAAATGGCTACTTTTCTAATGAAAATCCGTGATATTTTTATGCTGCTAATATAGGTTGTGGGTGCTCGTTAGAACCGCCTCAATGCGAAGGTTCTAACGAGTACTCACAACCTATGTCTTGGAGCAGAAATAAGAAAAATAATGTATACCCACGTTCACCCCCATTTTCTCGATATAAAGCGAGGTTTAAGGGGTGTTCATTTCACGGACTTTTTCACGCGATGATGCACACCCATGTAAATTCCAGTTTTATTATATAAAGGTTTGTGCGCCATCCTATGGCGTTTATATTTCGCAATTAACTCGATTTGCTAGAGTGTGTAGTCATGTAACTGACTTCAACACTCGTAATAAATTATTAACGGCTAAACTCCTTAATCAGGGTTATCGGTACCATAAACTACGCAAAGCCTTTTCAAAATTTTATAGACGCCATTCTGATTTAATTTCAAAATTCAATATTGGACTTAAATCTCTTCTGCAACAAGGTCTATCGGAACCCGAATTTTATGGTGACTTAGTATATAAATTCAGAAAAATATATAACCGCAATGACTTCAGCACCCAATTTCGTAAAATCATTCTTCGATATAAAAAGATTGGGCACAACATGGATATTATACGACAGACTGCATGCATGGTAGTTAACCCAATCACGGTTGGCAACTTTGCTTCCCTCTTTAATTGCACGCCGGTTGGTTCAGGCCTCAGATTCTATAAGGGCTCCAACGTAAAGGCTTATTGAAAATTAAAGAGATAATGTTGGTTGGTGCCTGATGCTCTGTCTCTGGTCGGGCTCATCGGAGTCTAACTGTTGGTTTTCTTTTGCTCCAGCATTTCAGTGGTTTCTTGCTGTCGAGTCCTCACCATTGTTTCACCTCTGTGGTTCTTTGATTTCTGTGTTCACGGAGCTGTTGCACTGATGAGTTAGGAGGCCTTCATGCGGACTGAACAAATTTTTTGTTAAATCGCGACGGAAGTAAGGGCGAGGATTGTGGCCACGTAAAATCGATTTAAGCCCCCCAGTGGAAATCTTCCACTGACCGTTCCAAGGCGGCTCTTCTGTGGCGATTTATTTATGTTGTTGTTTGTTACTTACTGTGTGTATCACTTGTGTCTTTTAATTTTGGATGGCCATATGGCCATTTTGTGGGAAAGTAACTGTCCATATGGCCTTCCTTTGTTTAGGTTTCCATTATGGTCTGGTCGCTTAATGTTTGTATTTCTTTCCCTTTGGTGTCTTTTATGGATGGAGTAAGTTAATTGTATCAATTCCTGATCTTTGTTTTACTTCTACTTTTCAAAATAATAAAGGCTTGTTTTCATGATGTCGTGAAAACATGGTATGTTCATATTGTGAAAAATAAATATGATCGCGAAATTTTCACAGGGGCAGCCCGGACTACTTTTTCAATTATCTTTTTTTCATAAATGCCAGACAAATTTTGTCTAAAACATCAGAATTTTCACTCACGCTTCGCACTCGTGAAAATTCTGATATTTTGAATTTACGCCACCTTAAACACTATTTTATTTATGAGGCATTGATTCCAATTTTGAGCATGTGCGTGTGTTTTTTTACCATACATTGAGATGAAATGACATCTCAAGCCCTGTCGCCCAAACAAACAAAAATGGTTTATATGTAGGGACGGCCAGCCTCGAACCACTTTGGCTGGTCAGGCATAGATCCTGTAAGCGGTTTTTCACATTTCAGTACTGGTCATTGAAGAAATATATGGGCTGCATGATGCTTCCACGCAGGGCTGAATCCGACCCGCACACTAGTACCGGTAAACCACCTAGAGGATCTAAGCCTGTCCAGTAACCACGGTGCGAGTCGGACCGCCCATGCTAATAAACCCTACTGGTTTCATTGGGCGACAGGGCTTGGGATGTCATTTCATCTCAATGTCGGGTAAAAGTCCCACAAAATTGGAAGCAATGTCTCCAAAATGACATTTACAGTGTTGACGGGGACGTTAAACCTCAAATCAAACAAACAAATCAGTACTGGTCACGAACAGACTCAGTAAAACCGAGTCTGCTATTACGTTTATTTCGACTCGTATACATATATTGCATTCTGACATGCAGAACTCTAGTTAAATGTGAGATTGAGGGGTAGTGATTTGAATTGCCTCGGTGAGGCAAAACGTATTAATAGCCACAACATTTTTTTTTTCGGAGAAATGAAGACGTTTATCCTAAATTGTCATCAACTACCTTCTACCCCATCCCCAACCCCAAACCCCCACCCCCATCCCACACACACTCTCTCTTCACCGTGTATGACATATGATAATTCTCGTGCTGTTCATAGAGGCGGATCCAACGTGGAGCCTCAACACGGTTTGTGCGTTGTTTTTTGTGGAAATCATGAATTGTGTAAAGTCGATAGCATCGCCTTAATAACACAGATTATGAGTGCTCCTTAGCATCCTATACATCGTTGAGATAAAGGTTGGGCGTTACAGGGATCTACAATATTTTCTTTATTTTTGCTAATTTAGAAATTAAAACATAGATTGTGGGTACACGTTACCGAACACCAAACACAATGTTTGATAAAATATCAAACAAATATCATTGTTTTTTATCGTCGGAAAACTGTCCGTTTTTGTTTTGTTTTGTTTTGTTTTTGTTTCATTCACAATGTCAACCGGTCGGATTATGTCCACTAACATTTTTAGGATGCAAAATTGTCACATTTTCCAGAGATTGCAGGTTCTGGTAAAACTGCATCAGTCAGACGGTTCTAACGAGTGCCCACAATCTATGTTTTTGGAAAAGGAGTAAGAATGTTGCCCGGCTGGCAGAACTTGCGACCCCTGATCACCAGCTACACGCGAATCAGACTGAGCTACAGATCCTCGAATTAATATCGCCCGATCGGCAGCTACCGAACCCGCGACACCTGATCAACAGTCTGGTAAAACTGCATCAGTCAGACGGTTCTAACGAGTGCCCACAATCTTCTTTTTGGAAAAGGAGTAAGAATGTTGCCCGGCTGGCAGAACTTTCGACCCCTGATCACCAGCTAGACGCGCATCAGACTGAGCTACAGATCCTCGAATTTATGTCGCCCGACCGGCAGCTACCGAACCCGCGACACCTGATCAACAGTTAGACGTACATCAGACTGTACTAAAGGTCCCCAAATTAACGTTGTCCGACCGGCAGCTACCGAACCCGCGACACCTGATCAACAGTCAGACGTACATCAGACTGTACTACAGGTCCCCGAATTAACGTTGTCCGACCGGCAGGTACCAACCCGCGACTCCTGATCACCAGCAAGACGCACACCAGACTGTGCGACAGATCCACGAATTAATGTTGCCCGACCAGCGGGTACCGAACCCGCGACATCTGATCACCAGTCAGATGCGCATCAGACTGTGCTAAGACCCACGAATTAATGTTGCCCGGTCGGCAGGTACCGAACTCGCAACCTGTGATAACCAGTCAGACGCGCATCAGACTGCTACAGACCCACGAATTAATGTTGCGCGGCCGGCAGGTACCGAACGCGCAACCTGTGATAACCAGTCAGACGCGCGTCAGACTGCTACAGACCCACGAATTAATGTTGCCCGGCCGGCAGGTACCGAACGCGCAACCTGTGATAACCAGTCAGACGCGCGTCAGACTGCTACAGACCCACGAATTAATGTTGCCCGGCCGGCAGGTACCGAACGCGCAACCTGTGATAACCAGTCAGACGCGCGTCACACTGCTACAGACCCACGAATTAATGTTGCCCGGCCGGCAGGTACGTATACCGAACTCGCAAACCCTGATCACCAGTCAGACGCGCATCAGACTATGCTTCCAAGACCTGCATAAAGCAAGTGTTCCAGTTTGTTTAAGGGAAAACTAATATCAGATTGCGTATTCCTAGGCTTTCGCATGCTTCGCTGTTACCGTCCAGTCAGCTATATTAAGGTCATATCGAGCCGGCCAGTCAGTTTCTAAGCCACTTATTGTTTCCTGGACCAACACCATTTGATCAGCACATTACACATTATATCACCAGAAAGTTGCATCTTGCCCTTTAGAATCGGTGGAAGCGAGGGATATTTCAGGAGCAATCACCACGAACGAAGTTTACTGGGCCCATCGGGGATAGAACCCACTGCTCTGTGATCATCAGACCGGGTCACCGAGACCGACCACATGTGTAACCAATGGTTCCCTAGTTGAATTTGTATATATGTGCGTAGTTTAGGCTTTATCCTCGCTGGTCACACATGATGATGATGATGATGATGATGATGATGGTGATGATACGTACGTCATATATGATGATGATGATGATGATGATGATGATGATGATGATGTTGATGATGACGGTGGTCTCACATGATGATGATGATGATGATGATGATGATGATGACGATGATACGTACGTCATATATGTTTACCACTGCGAGTTGCATATGCGAATGATTTAACACCCTCCCCACACCCCAACCCCCCCCCCCCCCCACACACACACACACGTGGGGTGTTGTGTAGTTTAAAAATATTATTAAAACATGGTGTATTTTGATTTTATCATGCATTATTATATTATTCAACTCAACAACGTTACTTTGGTTATTTCCTGCTTATTTTGCCCACAAACGTATTGATGAGGAACTTGTATATTGTTCACGGCAGCTCTTTGATATCGGATTACACGGGGCGGTATTCAGAAGATGTGCGGTTACCTGCAGGGCATTAGGTTAGCAGCGGAATGACAGGTACATACTGGGACGCGTCACGGCAAAAGAAACTTATAGGGAAATGTCGGTATTTGTGTTGTCCGATTTCGATAAAGTGGTTTTTCTATCTATCTATCTATCTATCTTCTGATACTGCGTCGGTCACATTTGACCATTACCGCAGGTGTATATTACATACACTCCAGTTTTGCAGGATGAAAGCCTACACAGTAATCATGTAATTACGGTAGGGATCTTTAACCTGCACAGGGGATGGTTCTCCCTGCACAGGGGGCCTCCAGTTAACGTCCCGATCCGAAGGACGGTGCACTTAATGACATTCATCCCTGCAAATGATGCCAATGGAGCGTGTTCGGACACCGAAATTTTATCGCCGCTGCCGGGGATCGAACCCGGGACCTCTAGCATCAGAGGCAAGTGCACTAACCACTGAGCTATCACGCTTTTCCGTTGTACTAATTGTTTTATTTATTTATATTTATTTATTTGTCGCGGCAAATTTTATTGTCACCCGAGTGCTAAAATTTCAACTGTCACATCATTAGAACGTAGTTTTCAGATGAAAAGTAATGTTTTCATCTCAATCCAAATTTAGATTGTAGGTGTTCGTTACAACCGCCCCAGTGAGACAGATCTAACGAGTGGCCACAAACTACGTTTATGGGCAGAAAAATGAAAAAATAATGTATATTTCTGTAAATTCCAATTTACTATATAAAGTGCGCGACCGCGTGTGTGTGTTATTTCCTTACATGTTTTTTTATTATCTACACTTGTCACTATTTCACCCAATTATGGTCTACACTATTTCCATATACATGTACATCCACACCAGCGTTGGATGATGATGAGTGTCATTATTATTATTGTTAATATTATTATTATTATTATTATTATTACTGAATCCGACAGAAAACAAAATCGGGAATGCCATACACAGTATAACGAACAAACGTCGTTACCTTGATTCTTTCTTCTATTTCGAAAAACTGAGCGTTTATTTTTTCTGTGGTATTAATTTATTTATTGCTAATTTGGATACACTTACCAAACACACTCGTGGGATGAAATTGCTTCTTTCATATAATCTGGCCCCTAAGTAATAAAAATGTTTCATGCTCAATTATGCTGAGCATGAAATCGATAATACTCGCACATATTACAGTAATGGGACCAAAAATATAATGTCTGTGCTCGTTACAGCCATTCAATGGAGGCGGATCTAACGAGTACCCACAATCCACGCTTTTGAGGAGAAATATTATAGCAATTTATATAACTGTTAACCCAGAAAATTGTTTATAAAGAGTTTTGTTATTTCCATAAAACGCACTTGTTACTTTATCACCCAGCCGTTGCATCAGAAGCAAATAAAATCATTTGTCTTCATCTTTCATTACGATCAAACATCTATGTGACATAGGGCATTTTTAACGTGTTTACTGATGAACATCTGTGATACTATTCTTATGCATATTCAAAAGTTAGGCTGATGGTGCTCGTTCGAACCGGTTCATTGAGGCGGTGCTAATGAGCACCCACGACCGATGTCTTTGAACAGAAATAAGAAAAACAATCAATCGATCAATATTCAAACGATATGCTGATGGTGCTCGTCCGAACTGGTTCATTGAGGCGGTGCCAATGTGCACCCACGACCGACGTCTTTGATTTGTTTGTTTGATTTGACGTTTAACGTCCCCATCAACACTGTAAAGTTCATTTTAAGACGTTGCTTCCAATTTTGTGGGACTATTACCCGACATTGAGATGAAATGACATCTCAAGCCCTGCCGCCCAATGAAACCAATAGGGTTTATAAGCATGGACGGTCCGACACTCACACCGCTTTGCCTGGGCAGGCTTAGATCCTTTAAGCAGTTTACCAGTACTAGTGTGCGGGCCGGATTCAGCTCCTCGTGGAAGCATCATGCAGCCCATATATTTCTTCAAGCCCCGATGGGCGGGGCCGCACCGTCGTCTTTGAACAGAAATAAGAAAGATAATCAATCAATCAATCAATCAATCAATCAATCAATCAATCAATCAATCAATCAAATTTTATTCGCTTAAGCTTATGCAGCCCATCATGATAAAACATATATATAGATAGACAAATAAGTGAAGAATAGCACAAAAGTGAATTACTTGATGGGGCATTGTCTTACACAATACAAGTTCTCAGGGTACATGTAGGCGACATACCTGTTAGAAGCTACCAAATCCCAGCAAGTTAACGTCGCACGAGCGTCAAAACAAGATGTTGCATCGACGCCCATGCGACGCCGACTAGACGTCGTTTATTTGATTGTTTGATTTGGGGTTTTACGTCCCCGTCAACACTGTGTAGGTCATTTTGGAGACGTTGTTCCGATATTATGGGACTTATACCCGATATTGAGATATGACATCTCAAGCCCTGCCGCCTAATAAATCCAATATGGTTTATATGCATGGGCGGTCCAACTCGCACCACTTTTCCTGGGCACGCTTAATACTCACGTGCGGTTGGTTTCAGCTCTGCGTGGAAGCATCATGCAGTCATCTATTTCTTCAAGCCCCAATGGGCGAGGCTGGACTAGACGTCGTATGGACGCTAGGTCACCTACGATACAGGTATGTGACTTCTGTGGTTGCTAAGATTTTGGAAAAGGTCTGCCGGCATGTCAGCCGGCATGACAATAATACTACTAATAATAATAATGAATTCCCCGTCAACCCCAGTTTTTTCTTGATAAAGTGGGGTCTAGTGGGGATCTTCATTTCACGGACTTGTTAACCTGATGGTTATGTTTCTTTCCTTTTTATCTTCTCATGTATGTCATGAGCATGGCCATAAGGGATATTTTAGTCTGTTATATTACTTCATGCAAGAAACACTCACGTAAACCTTCCTTAAGCGCAAAATTTGGGTTTACAGTCATGAATATCCGCCACCGTTTTTTAAACACACACACACACACACACACACACACACACACACACACACACACACACACACACACACACATGCACGCGCGTGAACACACAAACGCACACAGGTTAACAGCCGCGATTTGGATAAATCGCCAATGTCAGATCATCATGAAAAGTGCATATATTATGTTGACCCCTTGAACCCCATTTTCATAAAGTACAACTGGGGTTAACGGTTTCCAATTTCTGCTCGAAGCGGTTCTAACGAGGCCGTGACCAGCAATCTATGGTTAGGTTCACGTTCGGTGAAGATCAGCAATCCATGTTTAGAGCAGAAAAATGCAAAATATCGGATATTTTGTCAGAAAATTTTCAATTTTTGGTGACAAAACTTTCAATATATTTGAAAAGGCGTGTTTTCGTAAAGTACCGTTGAAGATGAAATCTCCAAAATAGTTATTCTTAGTTTCGAGTGAAAACTTATCATTTTTATGCTCGGAACATAGATTCAACAAAGCTCGTTATAACCGCCGTGTACTTTGTTTTGAAAAAAAGTTGGGTTGCATGGGTATTAATTAACAAATACTGATTAACGCGTTCTATTTCATAATTCGCTTTAGGAAAATAGAGGCACGAGACAAGCTTCATTCTTCCATAATATTCAGACGAAAAATAAAAATAATAATAAAAAAAATAATTATCATTCGCGCTTATATCTGCATCAAACCATTATGATTACGCTCCCGTGCTCTAAATGTCTCTAAAACTAACGTTTCTCAGATGAAAATGTTTTTTTTTAATTCTGCCATATTTATAGATTTATGACTGCTCATTAGAACCACATTGGTAATACAGTTTTAACGAGTATCCGCAATCTATGTTTTAGAACAAAAATAAAAAAAAGTAATGAATTCCCCGTATATCCCATTTTCTAAAAAAAAAATGCTCATTAGAACCGCCCTGTTCAGACAGTTTTAAGGAGTACCTGTAATCTATGTTTTGGAGCAAAAATAAGGAAAAAAGGAATACCTCGTAAACCCAATGTGCTCTATATACTGTGGGGATTAGAGGGGCCTTCTATTCACAGACTTGTTATCTTGATGCATGAGCTGTAGGGTGCTTGTTAAAACCGCTTCAGCAAATCGGTTCAAACAAAAACCCACATTCAATGTTCTTGAGATAATGTGGGATCTAGTTGGACATGTTGGAGTGTTTATTTAACGTACTTTTTGTTGAAGTGATGATGAATAATTTAGAAATTCTGAATTAACATATAACAAATATCGACTACTGTATAACAGTTTCCGGAAAGCAAATATTACACACGCGTGTAAACACAATACCTGGCGTTGCATGGCAACGTAAGTGAAGTGTGGTCAGTGATAAATCTCGCCAATACTATTATATGACCCTAATGTCTTGGGAAATACGGTCATCTGTAATTGCCAGAATATACAGGGATTCTAATAATTTTGGCCTCAGTGTGGCACAAATATTTCCTTAACATTTAAACAAACAAAGAACATTTCTCAGCTAATGCATTTTCTTAACCCGTATTTGACAAAGATGGAATCTCCCACCTAGTAAGTTTGGATTGGTCCATTTCCAATTATTGGGCTGCCAGGTTTGTTTTATTAGCGACACATTTTGCAACAATGTTTGTACTTTCAGCAAACAGTGTAGAACCCGGTAAGACGTCGCGTTTTGTGGCGTCTGATCTGGGTCTGCACTATTTGTCAATGTCCCACAAAAGGGCCGCTAGGCATATATGGGTTAAATCCTCGATACACTTATTTGTTTGTTTTTCTTCCTTTTTTTTTGGGGGGGGGGCGGGGTTCTTTTGTTTTTAGAAAAAAATCCATAAAGATTTGTAGGATGAACGTATTGGCTCAAAGTTTATCATGCATTAAGCTGAGGTATTGTCCAAGTCATTCTCGATTGTTCTTTATATATGTATAGTTTAGTTAACATTGTTCTTTGTACTCCGTATTTAAAGTCAATGATCATGTCATTTCTTAAGCAATGGCATACATGTACTTACAGAATATTCATTTTTTCTCAAATATAACTTTAATTTTAAATGACGCGATTGTAGTGAATATATATGTTAAGCTGTTGAAGATAATCGTAAATAAACTTGCACATGTATTTAAGTCAACTAAAGCGATTGCGCATGCGCGCTAAATGCATAAATTCGATTGGCTCAGACATAAAACGGTTTCAAACGGTCATACTATTGGCCAAAACGGGAAAGCGTTTTCAATAGCGTTTTGATCTCTTCAGAGCGCATGCGCAAATTTACCGTTTGTCTGAAACGATTCGCCTTGACCTTTGATTGGTCAAAACGATATGAAACGCTCGAACCGTTGTCGAAACGCAAACGTTTTGCAACGGTTTCAAAACGGACCCTAAACGCAAAAACGGGTAGGTCGAACGTTATCGCCACTGTAGAATGGACGTGCCCAAAGTCAGTGATGGTAGAGCCCACGCCGATAACTCAGGGGTGGAAGGGTTGAAGGGTAAATAAATCAAAGCACTGACAGCACTGATAGGTCGAGAATCTCTTGGTGTAGATTGAAAAAAAATGGCCCTGAAGGGGAACTTGAACTGTTTCGTTTAACCCTTTACCCTAAGCAAACAGTGTAGACCCTGAACAGACACCGCGTTCTGATATGGGTCTACATTGTTTGCAAAACCCAACACATGATTGCAGTCCAGATTCTACATATAATTCTCCAAGATGTAAATAAGGCGGCTTTTTTATTTGAGGTTTAACGTCCCCGTCAACACTGTAAAGGTCATTTTGGAGACGTTGCTTCCAATTTTGTAGGATGTGTACCCGACACTGAGATGAAATAACATCTCAAGCCATGTCGACCAATGAAACCAATAGGGTTTAGAAGCATGGACTGTCCGACTTGCACTGCTTTACAGGCTTAGTTCCTCTAAGTGGTTTACCAGTCCTCGTGTGGGGTCGGATTTCAGCTCTGCGTGGTAGCATCATGCAGCCCATCTATTTCTTCAAGCCCCGATGGACGGGGGTCGCCCGACATTGAGATGAAAAGACAACGCAAGACCTGCCACCCAATTAAACCAATAGGGTTTATAAGCATGGACGGGCCGACTCACACCGCCTCGCCTGGGCAGGCTTATATCCTCTTAGCGGTTTACCAGTACTCGTGTGCGTGTCGGTTTCAGCTCTGCGTGGAAGCATCTGGCCGCCCATCTATTTCTTCAAGCCCCGATGGGCGGGGGCGTTTTTTTGTAAATGATCCCTACCTTGATTTCCTAAAAAACACGCCTATATAATTTTGACCCCCTTAAACCCCACTTTTATATAGTGAAACTGGAGTTAACGGTGACACTCATTATTTGTTCTTATTTCTGATTAAAATAGCTTGTAGATGCCAGTTAGAACTGCCTCACCGAGGCGGTTCTAACGAGTAATCACAATCTATATTTTAAACAGAAATATGATAAATATCAGATTTTCTTCTATCTGAAAATTTTCAGTTTTTTTTGACGGTAAAATTTTCAATGTATTTGAATAGGTGTTCTTTGGTAAAGAGTGATAGTCACGTGAGCGCAACGTTGAAAGTGTTGTGCTTAGTAACTTAGTAAAAGTGTTTTTGTGTGGGTCTGGGAGGGGTGGAATTAACAGTGATTTCCGACATTGTTGGTTACTTCCCATCAGGCACATGACGTAATTGTGACGTCATATCAGTCCCATTTTCCATTGCATAATGAATGCTTTAAATACTGTAGTTTAAAATCAGTATGAGAATATCAATAAACCAGCAGGCACACGTCGCAAAGGCAACGTCAACTCTACGTCGGTGCAATGTCACGACGTTGGACCGACGTAGATGTGACGTTGCATTAAAGTCATGACACGGTGCATCGCGACATTGACATTTGACCGTTGACCTCGAAAATCTATAGTGTTCATCATCGCTCCACGGGAAACATTTGTGGAATGTTTGATACTTCAATGATGTAGCTTTGTCTTTTATCCTGTTCACAATGTTTTCAATGTCAAGTCCATTGTTAACTTGGCATTTGACCCTTGACCTTGAAAATCAATAGGATTTATTCTCTCTCCATGGGGAACATTTATGGAAGGCATGATGCTTCTCCGATGATGGCATTGTCTTTAATCCTGTTCACAAGTTTCCGGACACACGGACACCCACACAAACACCCACACACGGACGTATGGTCTCGATCGCAGTTTTGTTGCGAGGGGATAATAACGAACAATCATGTAATGTGTCATTGACTGGTGACAGATAGATCTCAAAGCTATAATTCTGAAGTCATTCAAAATTCCTAAAGTATTATGTTGCTTATTTGCGGCGAAATGCTCTTTATGACCTGCTCGCGATGTTTCATACTATTGTTCCACCTTCTCTGTTTATGATTTGTACTGCCCGCAATTGGAAATGGCCTTAGAAAACCTTTCCTATAATGAATCGGTTCGAAAAGGCTCATTCTCATGTATTAATTTAGGTCCAACCCTTTAAAGACATGCACAATTATGAAATCTTTTAATGAAATTAAAGGTAAACTAGATCGCGCAGTCGATGGTATACCATCGCAAATATCTATGAAAAACACTAATGACTATGTATTAGCTATCCAAAACTACATATAAGTTAAAAAAGTTGCAAAGAACATTCTAACTGATAAGCAAAGTTTCAGGAGTGTAACTCTTATAGTTTAGAAGATATGGCAAAGTCATACTTTTTTACCTTTGACCTTGGGATCATGTTGAGGTCCACCAAAATTATCCCAATTTATCCTATGTTCCAACGGCTATCTAATATCCAAGTTTCAGAAATGTAACACCAATAGTTTAGAAGATATGGCAAAGTCATACTTTTTGACTTTTGACCTTGTGGTCATGTTGAGGTCGAGGTCACACCAAAAGTATCCCAATTTATTCTATATTCAAAGGGATATCCAATAACCAAAGTTTCAGAAGTGTAACTCCAATAGTTTAGAAGATATGGCAAAATCATACTTTTTGACCTTTGACCTTGGGGTCATGTTGAGAACGAGGCCACACCAAAAGTAGCCCAATATATTCTATATTCCAAGGGCCGTCCAATAACCAAAGTTTCAGAAGTGTAACTCCGATAGTTTTGAAGATATGACAAAGTCATACATTTTTACCTTTGACCTTGGGGTCATGTTGAGGTCAAGGTCACACCAAAAGTAGCCCAATTTATTCTATATTCCAAGGGTCATCCAATAACCAAAGTTCCAGAAGTGAAACTCCAATAGTTTAGAAGATATGGCAAAATAATACTTTTTGACCTTTGACCTTGGGGCCATGTTGAGGTCAAGGTCACGCCAAAGGTAGCCCAGTGCCATCTACATTCCATGTATTAGCCACAGGCAAAGTTTGAAAATGTATCTTAACAGGTTTCAGAGGAGATCCATTCCATAGAAACTCGACGGACACACACACACATACTTACATACAAACATACATACATACAGACTCCCCGGACTGATAAAGACACTCGACTCTGACACGAAAACAATATACCCGATTTTTTTCGATAAAGCGGGTATAAAAAAGTTGTTTTCCGCAGCGCTTCCTCCTTTGCTCCAACATGGAGCAATTTTTACTTGTTGTATAATAGAAGTCACTTAGAGGTTAGGACCCAGGTGTTTGACCTAGTTATAAACAGAGCTGCAAACATGGGCTAGATAACTACTAGGCTCTTGAAAATAATATAGGTGGCTTAAGGATCTGCGCTGCAGTATACAGAATCAGCACCAAAAACTGTTTATTTTGGATGGAGTGATGTAGATAAGGTAGGTACATGTATATGTTGATAGATAAAGGTTAATTTTCCTTATCAATAAAACATATGTTGTGGGTACGAGACCACATTGCTCTGAATGAATATATACACACCATACATTTTTATCGAAAAATAAGGGAGACTATAGCTAATGTACCACTAAATATCCACCATATCTACAGCTAAATGAACTAAAGATTTGATTGATTGATTGTTTTGGGTTTATTTACACATGAACCCTTGTGGGTCCTTTTGTGTCCTCTCAGAGAAACGGAGAAAAAGAGGTAGGAGAGATAGTAGAGGATATGAAAGTAAGGGACAGAGGAGAAGCGGCAAATGAATGGAAGGAAGGTATATAGAAACAGAAGAAATAACATTCCCCCTCTACCCATACTTGCAGCAAGGACAGTAGGCCTTGTCCAACTGTGAGCCAATATCAGTTGGACACAACAGTGATGCAAGATACACTTATAGAGATTTAATTACAGTATTAATAAATGAATTCTGAGCCAAGGCACAGAAAAGAATCAAGCTGGCATATAGTATTGGCATGCCTAAATAGTGTTGACATGGATGTAAAGCTCAACACAAACAAACAAATTAACCCTTGCCCTGCTGAGCCTGGATATGCCTTATCTTTCAAACAATGTTGATTCTGATCAGATGGCTTCTTGGCTTCCAAAGAAGCCATCTGATCAAGATTTACACTTACATTCAGTTTGTGAATTTATAGGAATAAATTACATCATTTTAACCCAGTTTGTGCCGAAAACTTAGAATGGGATACTGGCAACCCGGGATTGGCAAACAGTGAAGGCCACGATCAGATGCTGCAGAACTTGACGTCTGATCTGGGCCCACATTGTTTGTAAAAGGTTCTGCCATGTTTCATATTAGGGGTTGAGGTTGACAAAACAGTGTAGACCTAGAACAGATGCCACAGAATATGGCCTCTGTCTGATCAAAGTCTACTTTGTTACTTACAGTACAGGAAATTTTGAGTCAGATGCTGCAGAATGTGGCGTCCAATCGGAATTTACACATTTTGCTTACAGTACAGAAATGTACAAGTAATAAACGAAATGTAAACAGTCTATACCGCAATTCAGGATCATTTTCCTAGCCTACATTCCGACACAATTGGCCCACCAGTGCTGTCAGTGCTTTAAAATATGCTATTGTTTCCCAAAATAACGAACTTAAGTGTTTATGCTCGAAAATCTACTGTCATTATTTCCAGAAACAAAACTTAACGTCATTTATATTCAAATACAAAAACTCCAGTGCAAACTAACACAATTTCATGTTATCAGAAAATTAGTGTTAGAGTGCAGTAGTGCAGTGGTAAAGCATCGGCTTTGAGATCGAGAGGTACCGGGTTCGATCCTCACATGCACCATGTGCTGTTTCCTTGAGCAAGAGACTTTATCCACATTGCTCAGTACTGGTTTCTACCCAGGAAAAGAGGGCCACATGGAAGATTAGTACTAGTACTAAATGTGTTACCCTCTATAAATAAGGTCGATTATTATTATTAGAAGCTTCTAGGGTGAAATGGTTAAACTACTTGCCTAATAAACCAAGTTTCATGGGTTCAGTCCCATGCTTCTCCACACTTGAGGCGTTTTTGATGCCGAGAAGCAACATCCTTTGAACACAGTGACTGAATTTAAGAAAAAAAAACAACAAAATCTCCACCTAAGTTTTAAATGGTTCTGCTACATTGAACAAATAGCACATAGACAAAAATAAAAACATTATCAAAAGATAATACAACTTGACTCAGGTGAGCGAATTAGGTCTACATGGACCTCTTGTTTTTTCTACAAAACACTTTTCCAGGACAGTGTCGTTTGGCGCCACCTAGGAAGGCACAGAAACTGAACACTGTTGCCCATTGCGTTCTCGTATGTCAAAACTTTCTCTGTGCTACAGTCAATGAAAATGGAAGTGAGGGCAATGATCAGTTATCGATACAACTACCCAACACCTCTCATTAGAGACACTAAAAGAGAAAGAAACACGAACATGAAATAACTAAATCAGAAGCGGACATCCAAAAGGACAGTTACTTAAAGTTCTCACCAAAATGGAAGAAGGATATCCAAAAAAATAAAAATAAAAAAATATATAAGCAATACATACACGCAAAGTCAAACTATAACAAAAACATCACGAAAACACGCCTAATAATTTTGATCCCCTTGAACCCCACTTTTATATAGTAAAACTGGGGTTTCCGGGGGTATACCTTATTTTTCTTATTTCTGCTCTAAAATATAGATTGTGGGCACTCGTTAGAACCGCCTCATCGAGGCGGTTCTAACGAGTGCTCACAATCTATATTTTGAGCAGAAATAAGAAAAATATCACATTTTTTCTTCATAAAATTTTCATTTTTTCGGCGATAAAGGTGGCAATGTATTTGTATAGGCGTGTTTTCGTAATGTAAACCGTGACAGAAGAACGGCTTTGGAACGGTCAGTATAAAGGATTCCACTTGGGTTTGGGGTTGGGTAGGGGATGGGGCTTAAATCGATTTCCTCGCCAATGGTTCTGTCGTGAGTTAGACAAAAAAGAATTGTTCAGTCTGAAAGCATTCTAGCTCATCACAGCTACATCTCCGAGAACATAGATATCAATCGACTACAAAGATGATACATGTACAACGATGCGGACTCAAAAGCATGAAATGATTGGGCAAAATAAAACCAAACAGCTCAGCAGACTATAACTAAAAACAAATTGAGACGGAATAAAGAAGGCAATAAACAATAGATGCACGATGTTTTCATACTAAACTCATATTGTAGTCGGTAACAGGTCGCGATAAATAGATAGACATGAAAAATCGCTGACCCTTAGATTTACCAGGTTCTTCGAAATGTTTATGGTCGTACACTATTGTGTATTTACTGTTATAAGTTCATCAACGACCTTTGAGAGTTCAACGTTCAAGCGTGGCAAGACTATTCCATGTTTCAGGGGAAGCAGGTTTCGGATTTCTTTTTTCACAGGATTTTAAAATTATAAATAAGTTTTTTTCTTTTGATAATGCCATTATGTAGAGGTCGTGGCCTAGTGGTTAGTATGATGCAGTACGAATCTCAGTACAACTACATGTATATCTCCCAATGTAAAATCCCAGCTGAAGGCGACTTACCTAAAACACGGACTAGTACAAAATTAAAAGTGCAGTCAGGTCTCACTGCGTTTTGAAAGACTATACTGCAGGAGATAAATAAATAAATTACAATAATAATAAAAAAAAAACAACTTTCAATTGAACTGCAATAGCTCGAAAAACTTAAGAGCTCCTAGTTTATCAAGTAAAATAACTTCACTCATATCGAGCCAATCGTTAATCAGAGTAGGCGGAAATCGGAACCCAAAGAAAAACCTCCTGACCTTCCGTTGCAGAACTTGGCGTCTCACATGTGACCCGAGCCAGGCTCGAACCAGTCAGGAGGTATACTTGGGAAAGACAATGAAAACCATTATATTTTCAATCTTTATGTAACTTCTAATATATGTATTTGAGGAGAACTTATATATATTTTGTCTTGAATAAATGAACGTTGCATGCGTCCTGACTATCGGGGCTTTGAGAAAAACACTGGACTGCGTTGTGCCGGCTCAGAGCTTTAAATGGCCAAATAAACCGTTTAGAAGGTTTAAGCCTGCCAAGGCAAAAAGGTGCGAATCGGACTGTCCGTGCATAAAACCTTAGCATTTCTTTAGGCGGTAGAGGTTGAGATGACATTTCAACTGAATGTCCGTTACAAATCCAACTAAATCGGAAGCAACGTCTCAAAAATGACCTAAATAGTGTTGATGGAGATGTTAAACCTCAAAACCAAAAAAAGCAATAATTTGCATTGCCTCATCGACGCAATTCTAATGAAGACCACAGCTCACCTTTAGTTTGAAGAAGATTTAGTATTCAAGATTGGTTTCTTGGAAATGAATGGTGTGTGTCTATTGTGTAAAACAGAGGTATTTTGTGTAACTCATTAGAATCCTCTCGATGATGAAAATCTTATAGATACGCAAAAATCAGTTTCAAGCCATCTCTAAATAATTCATATTTATTATCTGGAGCTAAATGATAGAGAAGAATTAGGGATTTGGGAACGAGTTCGCGTAAGCCATTGTAGATCTCAGTCAATGCATTTTGCGATCCTGACAAAGCATCCATCTTCATTCAAGGAAAATGGGGAGACCTGGCAGATTTTTCGCCGTTTTTCTATAAGCCCTATCACACTGGAAACGGGGTTTACTCTTGTAGGAAGGAATAGATCAAAGTATTTCTTTCAAGTGTTGACCCCTATTGACATGGACGACACAAATACTTTTGCAGGAGTTGCCTTCCCTGAAGGTGTTCCCATTCCACTTTAATAGTCAACGAGTTGCTGGGATCTATCTTCAGCCATAAGAAATGAAAGCAATTCTGTGTCGCTTCCTCGACGTATGAATATTGGTAAGAAGTGAAGTAGGGAATTACATGTGGAAAGAACTAATGGTGAAAATGGTCGTGAGGAAATTATAAGTATTAAAAAAGAAGAACACTTCTCAAAAGCAGGTTGTACCCACTTGGCCATATAACTTGATGGTGCATATGCAAAAACCCAACACGCTAACAAGTCCGTGAAATAAACACCCCCTTTCACCCCACTTTATATTGAGACAACTGTAGTTTATTGGGGTAAACATTATTTTCCTTATTTCTGACAAAGGTTGTGGGTAATCGTTAGAACCGCCCAAACGAGGCGGTTCTAATGATTACCCACAACCTAAGTTTTGATTATAAATTAGAATATCACAAATTTTCTTCAGAAAACTGACCGTTTTTGAGATGTGAAAAATGCACTATGACGCACGGGTGTGTTATCGTAATGTGACGGTTTCCTGCTTATCATTCTTATTAAGTTATAGATGTTAGCCCCCCGCCCATAGGGGCTTGAAGAAATATATGGGCTGCACGATGCTTCCACGCAGAGCTGAATCCGGCCCGCACACTAGTACTGGTAAACCGCCTAGAGGATCTAAGCCTGTCCAGGAACCGATATGCGAGGTGGACCGCCCATGCTAATAAACCCTATTGGTTTCATTGGGCGACAGGGCTTGAGATGTCATTTCATCTCAATGTCGGGTAAAAGGACCACAAAATTGGAAGCACCGTCTCCAAAATTACCTTTACAGTGTTGACGGGGACGTTAAACCTCAAATTAAACAAAAACAGTTCTTATTGATTTAAGTTGAAACGGACATTCGTTAAAAGAACGGCAACAAACGGATTTTGCTACTTGGTTTTGCATATATGAGTCGCGGCAAATTTGATTCATCAATTTATCAAATTTATCCACCGTGAATCTTTAAAATGAGAAAATCGTGATATAGTTTATCATTGAAGATGGAAAGACATACCCCTCACACAGATCAAAGCATTTCAACGTGTGCGATCAGAATTTCTAGAATTGTTTATCTGATAATGATATCTGCTTATTTTTATGCATGCCATTATTTTTTATCTGCAGCTTGTTTGTAAACATTCATAAAAAACTAACAGGTACATGTTTGTTTCTCAGTGGATCATTAATTTTATAGTAAATTCCTATTTCCGAATGAATTTGCCTTATCAAATCTATGCTTATCTGACATAAAAATAAGTATCTCTGACTCTAAAAAACGTTCATTGTTTTGCTGGTTTCTCATCCGTTCACTGGCATCGTAGGTTGGTATACGTGATGATTTTGAATGCAGTTTTGTTTTCATCACGAAAGTACTCCTATATATTTTTCACATCCTTGAACTGCATTTATATACAGTAAAATTGGCCTTAACAGGGTATTTTTTTATTTCAGCTCAAATCATAGATTTAGGGTACTCGTTTGAACCGCCTCGCCTATGCAGTCCTAACGGGTATCCAAAATCTATGCTTCAGATTTTGGATACTCGTTAGAACCGCCTCACCAAGGCGGTTGTAACAAGTATCCAAAACTATGTTTTTTGTAGAAATAAAAAAGATGTCGGATTTTATGAGTTGAGTAAAAGGTATAAAAATCGAGGCCTTGCCGAGCATTTTATTTCTTTTCCTCTATGAGTTTAATAACGGCCCCGATAGCTCAGTTGGTAGAGTGTCCGCTCCGGGGAACGGGAGGTCACGGGTTCGATCCTGGGCCGCGACATACCAAAGTCGTTAAAAATGGTACTAGCTGCTCCTCGCTTGGCACTCAGATTTACGGGGTAGAGCTAGGACTGGTCGACCCAGTGTCAAGATAATGTGACTGGGTGTGGTATCATGTTATGTGTCTGGGACATGATACTTCAGTGAGGCAGCACTATAAAAGTGAGCATTGAGCTCCCTGTCGCAACCAGACACCGTCGTGATATGACTGAAAAATTGTTGAAAGCGACGTTAAACCCGAATTAACACACACTATGAGTTTAAAAAATATAAGGGTACTCCGATTTTCGCCAACCTCTGATTAACGATCGGCTCGATATAAGTGAAATAATCTTGAAAGGACCGTAAAACAAAAAAGATAATAATAATGATAATTATAATAATAATACATGAGCACGAGTGCAAGATTCTATTTAGCATATGACATTTAAAACGGATTTTATTCACGATTTTGTTTCACAAGAATGTTCACATTCCGTCATTTGTAATCGCGACGCCGTTAAGAACGTCGTACTTGTAACGTTACGTGGCGGATCTAACTAATTTACATATTTATTCCACTAGTGGATTACTGAATTAAAAACATAGAGGATCTTACATGAGTGCTCATGTAAGGCAAGATTCTATTTATCATTAAAGCGTAACTATACCAATTTTAGTGACACAGAGGCCTTTCTGATATTTAATCTTCATCAACCCCAAAGTTCTGAAACCAAAACGGATGATGGACAAGTCCCGGCAAACACAGCACATCCCCCTCCGAGCACACACCGACCGACGCAGATCACGAGGCAGGTCAGCTGGAGGCATCAGGCAAGAGACGCCTATGTCAAGACTAATATGCGTCCCCCACCGAGCCAACATCAGCAAACATGGCCCACACTCCACGGAAGTCCCGGGCATCAGGAAGGAGATGTCCAAAGTAGCGAGACTTGCAAAATTTTAAAATATAACAAAAAGTGGCAACCAAATCCTAGTCAGTCTTAGTTTTAGAAAAATTAGAATTGTATGCTGCAAAAATTAAAGATATAATATAGTTATTTAAATCAGTACCGGAGTACTGACGTCAACACCACAGTATCAACTTCAGCACTGAGGAACTGATACAGAGCTGATGATACCCTTTAAAACGCATTTTATTCACGATTGTTTACAAAAATGTCAATAAACGCGACGTCGTTCAGTACGTTGTACATGTAACGTTACGGGACGTATCTAGCAAAGCTTATTTAATCCACCAGTGGATTATCGAAAATAATACATGACGTTATTACATTCTCAGACGCGACGTCATATGATAAATGACGTTATTAAATTCTCAAACGCGACGTCATAAGATAAAGATCAGTCTACGCTTCAAATTAACCCATTTAGTACCGGAAACCCCTAAAGGGGTAATTGGCAAACAGTGCAGAATCAAATCAGATGCCACTGAAAGCGGCGTCTGATCAGGGCCTCAACTGTTTCTAAAAGTTCAGTCATTTTCCAAATAAATGTTGATAAAAACACAACCTGACACCCCTAAATTCTGAAATGAACTCCTGCTATTTATACAAAGGAAGATTCCATTCGGTACACAAAAGGTTAAACGAGTGAGGATACTTCAGGAACCGATCGAACCAGAACCCAAAACCTCTTCCAAACATCAAAGGGAAAGAGGGGACAAACACATCTTAGTGACCAACAAAATCTCATGCGACACGCAAAGTTAGCAGCTCTTTCCTAAACAGGTACTTTTACTGAACAGAAAAATTTAGACACAATGAAGTGTACAAATGAAAACATTTTCTTTCTGGCAAGAATGTGCACTGTACTGGTTAACCGCTTACGTATAAGTCTGACCAGGAAAAGTGTGAATATGTAAACTGACCGCCTCAAAAATAACCTAAATAGTGTTGACTGGGCCGTTAAACCCCAATACAAACAAACAAACAAACAAAGAATCGAAAACCAGCATCGGACATACAACAAATGAAACCGCAACGAAAGTGCCGCCTTAGGCTGGACGGTAAATTCTACTGAGTTTAACAGGGGCCCAAATTTCACTCTCATCTTCCAACTCGGTTTACATAGTTCAAGCCAGCAACAATTCGAAGACTAACTTTCGTTAAACGCATCCAATGAAATGCTAACCCTGATAGTAGCCCCATTTAACCCATTACATTCGGGAAACCCCTAAATGGGTACCTTGGCAAACAGTTCAGGCCCAGATCAGACGCCCCAGAACACGGCGTCTCATGAGCGTTTGCACTATTTGCTAACAGAATTCTCTGCCCGCCAAAAATAGAATAAAATGAAAAGAAAAAAAACAAATATGCCTGACCCACCTTATATGACAAATGGACTTGTGCAACAAATAGCAATGGAAGAATCCACCAGTATACAATGGGAAAAAACGCTGTCATCATCTAAAGAAGTTCACTAGTATACCAATAACCAGTTTTAAGAGCTTTTACAATCATACAATCATACCGTTGTTCTGACTTTTTATGCCAACAGCATAAGGCAAGATGTGCAAGAGACAACATGTGATTAAACAAATGCATACATAATCTTTCTCCATAATCTGCCTCACACCGCGGGCGTTCTAGATTCGTATATGTGTATGTCAGATGATCGAATATTGATCTGCCATTTTGTGATACTATCTCAAAATCAAATGAACAGTACTGCGAATAGAAGAGAAGGCAATGATCAGGCATCAATACAATTAACCTACACCTCCTAGCAGTGACACCAAAGGGAAAGAAACACAACATGATATAACTAGACCCTAATGGAAGCACCAATAGGACAGTTACTAAACGTGTTACCCTCTATAAATAAGGTCGATTATTATTATTATTATTATTATTATTACTACATGTATTATTATTATTATTACTTACCCACAAAAAGGCCAACTGGCTATCCCAAACAAAATAATATAAGCGAGACACACACTCAAAAACAAACCATAACAAAAGTAAACCGCGACAGAAGAACCGCCTTGGAACGGTCAGCGAAACGAATACCACTGGTGTCGGGCGGGGGGGGGGGGGGGTGGGGGTGGGGGTGGGGGTTGGTTAAATCGATTTTACGTGGCCACAATCCTTCCCCTTATTTCCGTCATGATTAAGACAAAAATTTGTTCAGTCCGCATGAATGCCTTCTAACTCATCAGTGCAACGGGACTCCGTGGCCTAGTGGATAAAAGCGCTGACTCTTGATCATTAGGTCTCTCACCGCTGTGGTTCGAGCCTCGCTCGGCTCACATGTGAGACGCCAAGTTCTGCAACGGAAGGTCAGGTGGTCTTTCTCCGGGTACTCCGGGCCGTAACCACCCCCCCCCCCCCCCCCCCCCCCCCCAAAAAAAAAAAAAAAAAAAAAAAACCTCAGTGATCACAAAAATCAAAAAACCACAGAGAGCTGGAGCAAAAGAAGACCAACAGGTAGACTCCGATGGGCCAAACAAGTGACCGGGCATGAGGCATCAACCAACATTACATAAAATTAGACACTCTCTAATTAGAAGGCCATTAGAATCTCAGCCAAATAAAAATGAAAGATTTGGATAGTTCGACTGTTTTCAGAATCAGAATCAGAATTGTTACTGGTGACACGTCAAATGACATTCATACAACAGGACCTGTGATGTGGGAAGTTAGTCCCTCGCTCTAACCAAAGAGGTAAATTTAGCTACACAATCATCAGCACTTTCAGCTGTCGAAATAATCGAATCGGGAAGGGCATTCCAATCTCTAATGGTTCTGGGGAACAACGACTCTTTATAAATGTCAGTTCTTGCAGTGAGGGTCTGAAACGCCAACGAATGGTGATTTCTACAGTGCCTAGCTAAGGGGAACAAGGTCATCTGTTGGAATGCTGGCAGCACCCTTTAGACCTTTGTATAAAAGTATGAGCCTACTGTCTTTTCTCCTTTTCTTGAAATACTCCCATTTTAATTTTCCAAGTATTCCAGTCATGGTCCCCGTTTCAAAGCAGTAATTGCCTGTTACAAATCTAGCAGCTCTATTCTGAACTTTCTCAATTTCTTCGTTAAGGACCAGCTACAACTACCATATTCCAAGATTGGGCGAACAAGACCTTTATATGCTGCCTCTTTTACATCTTGAGGGCACTGATGAAGATTTCGCCTCAGGAAACCAAGCGTTCTATTTGCCTTAGTACACATGTTGCTAATATGAGTATTCCATCTCAAGTTGTGTGTGATTGTTACTTTGTTTGTTTTGAGGTTTAACGTCCCCGTCAACACTGTAAAGGTCATTTTGGAGACGTTGCTTCCAATTTTGTGGGACTTTTACCCGACATTGAGATGAAATGACATCTCAAGCCCTGTCGCCCAATGAAACCAATAGGGTTTATTAGCATTGACGGTCTGCCTCGCACCGCGGTTCCTAGACAGGCTTAGATCTTCTAAGCGGTTTACCAGTACTGATGTGCGGGCCGTATTTAGCTCTGCGTGGAAGCATCATGCAGGCCATATATTTTTTTCTCAAGCCCCTATGGGCGGGGGCCGGTGTGATTGTCACTCCAATGTATTTAATGGAGTCAACATTCTCTGTGAATGAGCAGCATCACCCAACCACCATGTGAGTTCCTATCTTCTCTATAGACACAGTACTGACAATTTTCAGGGGAAAGCTCAGATGACGTTATTGAAATGTCAATCTTTGTTTCCTGAATAGCACCAATATGCGATTGAAATGTATCGAGGAAAGCTAATAGTTCAAGAATTTTTCCTCTTATTCCATTTATGTTTATACTGCAAACTTTCAAACCCTTTACAAAATTCGACTTGTTTTCATCAGCAGTCCAAGATTTGCCTCTTTTATCCTCTGACAGAGGTTCAAACTTGTTTGGTTTACTTAGTTCTATATACTCATCAAAGAAGGAGTCTGAGAAGTTGCAAACCTCACATTTTGGACATATCCAGTGGCAGTTTGAGTTTGCCAAAGTGCCGTATTCCGCATCTGAAATGAAAGAACAATCAGTGTGTACCTATATTTCGCAGTGATCACACTGAACGGCTTTGTGGTCATTAAGGCCAGCACCACTGCAAAGACCAAAGTCAGCTTTGCAATCTTTGCAATACCAAGTTCAAGCTCCAGATTCAATTTCTAACAATTGAGTGTTATCCAAATCAGAACATGAGGAGTAAAAACGTTTGTTACAGTCCTCACATTCTATCCGTTTCTCGGAACCTTTGCAATATTTTTGCAGAGTCCGCAGCGAAACCTTGGGCCGGGGTTAGTTTCAATGTCTCCGGCCAGGATTATGAGAAAAGCCAAGTTTTTACCGCGGTACTCTAGTTGAACTTTACTGATATTCGGTATCACATTATTATCAACCTGTTTTGTCTGAATGGATGCCTCGGTAGGGTTTTGAGAGAATATGCTTTTTTTAAGTAATTGACTATCTTGTATAGATCGGAGGTCATCCGTATTAACACCAGGTCAACCAATATTAACCGGATATCAAAAATTAATAATCATGTGTTTTAATTGTATCAATTAATAAAATTGTCATTAATCAAGTAATTTCGTTGTGGCCAATTTACAGGTCCTCTGTCAGCTGATTGGCCTCGGCCTCCGGCCTCGGGCCAATACAGCAGACCTCGGACCTGTAACTGGACCAATACGAAATTTCTTGATTAATAACATCATAGTACCGAGTCATGCAAAAGACGATAGAGATACGGAAAAATGGGCTCAGCGAAGACTCATAACAACCTGTTTATACCCACTGTGAAAGTACGCAGCCTTCTCCGTCCACTTGAATACGCTGTTGGGCAATGGTAGTCTAACCTTACATCGCAGTCTCTGGACACAGTGTGCGGGTGCGCCGACTGGTCTGAGTTGACATATTTCAGACTGGCTCGGCTTAAATGAACTTCTTCAAACATTCGTTAGTGCTTCCAAAAGGTACCCCTTTTATGGAACATAATCAATATCTAACCACACAGAGACCTTTATAACAGTGGTATCCGACCCGTGTTAAGGCAATGACGTTTGCAGACCGCGTATGTGAAAATCCGGCTTTGAATGTATAATCAGTAACCGTATGTGTAATGCTGGAGGTGTGTTGCATAATAGGGAAAACAAACGTTCAAGAAAGTACTGTCCCCGAGGGCTCTAGAGGTATTTATTCAAGATCTTAATTAACAATCTGATTGTCGGGGTATGCAGTTTCCATAATTACATATTATTAATGATTAATGCGAATATATTCTAAAATAGTAATCCCTAAGATGCAAGGACTACACAGAAGAAATGAAAACTCTAGAGAAGAAATATGTCGGATCCAGACATACTTAGTTTCGGCCAGTAACATTCAAATAGTTTCAAAATACAACAATGAAATCAACGACCCCCTTATAAAAACAAGATGTGTTTGGGAAACACTGATGCCCCCGGACAGCGCATGTGAAATATAAAAGCCCTATCACAAACCAATCAAAAGGTATGGCCACGGTTTAAGTCTTAAAAAGTAGGTCAATCTGCACAAGGTCAAAAATTATGGTACCACTGAAAAGTTCTGTGACAAGGAATGCTCATGTGAAATAGGAAAGCCCATCGCTTACCAATCTAAAGTTATGGCCAATGTTATAGTTTTTAAAAAGTAGGTCAAATGTCAAGGTCACAAGGGCAAACATTCTGATACCACTGGAAAGGTATTGTGACAAGGTATGCATATGTGAAATATCAAAGCCCTATCGCTTACAAATCGAAAGTTTTGGCCAATGTTAAGTATTTTAAAAGGAGGTTAAATATCAAGGTCACAAGGTCAAAACTTATGGTATCACTGGAAACGTGGTGAAATATGAAAGCCCTATCACTTATCAATCGGAAGTTACGGCCAATAGTGAAGTTTTTAAAATCTAGGTCAAATGTCAATGTCAAATTCACAAGGTCAAAAAAATTATGGTACCACTGGAAAGGTCTTGTGACATGGAATGCATAAGTGAAATATGAATGCCCTTTCACTAACCAATCAAAAGTTATGGCCAATGTTAAGGCTTATAAAAAGGTCAAAATTATGGAATCGTTGGAAAGGTCTTGTGCCATAGAATGTACATATGAAATATGAAAGCCCTGTCACTCATCAATCGAAAGGTATGGCCAATCTTAAAGTTTTTGAAAAGTAGGTCAAACGTCAAGGTCAATGTCACAAGGTCAAGTTATGGCACCGTTGGGAAGGTCTTGTGACACAGAATGCACATGTGACATATGAAAGCCATATCACTTACAAATCAAAAGTTATGGCCAATCTTAAAGTTTTTGAAAATTAGGACAAACGTCAAGGTCAAGGTCACAAGGTCAATAATTATGGTGCCGTTGGAAAGGTCTTGTTACATAGAATGTGGATTTGAAATATGAAAGCCCAATCAATTACCAATCGAAAGTTATGACCAATTTCAAAGTTTTTAAAAAGTAGGTCAAACATCAAGGTCAAGGTCACGAGGTCAAAAATTATGGTACAACTGGAAAGGTCTTGTGAAAGGAATGCACATGTGAAATACGAAAGCCCTATCAGGTGCCATTTAAAAGTTATGCCTAATGTTAAGGTTTCTGCGGACAGACAAACAGACTAAGACAAACCAAAAACTATATGCCCCCCAGATCCTAGATTCCGGGGGCATAAAAAGAAAAATGAAAAGTGCAAAAAATAATATAATCTACACTATGATGAAGGGCAGGGAGACTTTCACTGTCGAAACACGTTTAATTAACACCAATTTGTTTTCCGATTTGGACTAGACGTGCAATGATTTAACTGTCCCGAAATGTGTCTTTGCTTACATGCCGATAACGTCGGTCGAGTTCAAAGTCTATAGTATATTTATACGGATAAAACCATTAGCGTGGGTGTGGTGCCCTCGTATATTGGTGTAGCAGATGTGTTGAGTCTGCGATGCTAATCTCTCTTCCAGCCAAACATACTTGAAGAGTGAAACCGCTAGACAACCCTGACATAATAATTAATCTGCAATTTTTCACGTAAGCACATATACAGACAGCTGTTCAGTCAGGCATCATAAAACTCATTCCTTTAACAAGTATTAGTATTTGTTCCTTTTTGTATACGGAAAAGCATTACGATAACACACCCGTAGAACATTGTGCAGTTTTTCATATCTCCAAAATGGCTACTTTTCTGATGAAAATCAGTGAGATTTTTGTTATTTTTACTTCAAACATAGGTTGCGGGTGCTCGTTAGAACCGCCTCCTTGAGGCGGTTCTAACGAGTACCCACAACCTATGTCTTGGAGCAGAAATAAGAAAAATAATGGATAGCCCCGTAAACCCCAGTTTTCTCTATATAAAGTGGGGTTTAGGGGAGGTCTTCATTTCACGGACTTGTTCACGTGATGTTATATATCTTTCATTATCTCCGTTGTTAATGTCATGGAAGACGACAGTAATTATAAAATGTGTAAGAATACTCAATGTCATACATAGAAGAGGAAATCAGAACAGAAGTGAATGCGATGATCAGGAATCGATTGAACTACCCATTAAGTCCGATCAAAAGACACTAAAGGGAAATAAACACGAAACCCTATTGAAAACACCACAAGCGAAAAAACAAAATGACAGTTACTTTCCCCAAAAATGGCCAAACGGCTGTGCAAAATAAAACGATATAAGCAACAAATAAATACAAAGACTATAACAGTATAAACCGCGACAGAAGAACCGCCTTGGAACGGTCAGTAAAAAGAATTTATGATGAAGGACAGAAGGACTTTAAAATATAAAAAGTAGAAGTAAAACAAAGATCAGGAATCGATACAATTAACTTATTCCACCCATCAAAGACACCAAAGGGAAAGAAACACAAACATTAAGCGACCAGACCATAATGGAAATCTAAACAAAGGAAGGTCATAAGGACAGTTACTTTCCCACAAAATGGCCATATGGCCATCCAAAATAAAAAGACACAAGTGATACACACAGTAAGTAACAAACAACACCATAAATAAATCGCCACAGAAGAACCGCCTTGGAACGGTCAGTGGAATGATTTCCACTGGGGAGCTTAAATCGATTTTACGTGGCCACAATCCTCGCCCTTACTTCCGTCGCGATTTTGACAAATAATTTGTTCAGTCCGCATGAAGGCCTCCTAACTCATCAGTGCAACATCTCCGTGAACACAAAAAATCAAAGAACCACAGAGGTGAGACAACGGTGAGGACTCGACAGCAAGAAACCACTGAAATGCTGGAGCAAAAGAAAACCCACAATTAGACTCCGATGGGCCCGACCAGAGACAGAGCATCAGGCACCAACCAACATTACCTTGAATTAGATCTCTCTAATTCTCAATAAGCCTTTACGTTGGAGCTATCATAGAATCTGAGGTCTGACCCACCGGCACGCAATTAAAGAGGGAAGCAAAGTTGCCAACCGTGATTGGGTTAACTACCATGCATGCAGTCTGTCGTATAACATCCATGTTGTACCCAATCTTTTTATATCGAAGAATGATTTTACGAAATTGGGTGCTGAAGTCATTGCGGTTATATATTTTTCTGAATTTATATACTAAGTCACCATAAAATTCGGGTTCCGATAGACCTTGTTGCAGAAGAGATTTAAGTCCAATATTGAATTTTGAAATTAAATCAGAATGGCGTCTATAAAATTTTGGAAAGGCTTTGCGTAGTTTATGGTACCGATAACCCTGATTAAGGAGTTCAGCCGTTAATAATTTATTACGAGTGTGGAAGTCAGTTACATGACTACACACTCTAGCAAATCGAATTAATTGCGAAATATAAACGCCATAGGATGGCGCACGAGGAACATCACCATCCAAAAAAGGACAATTTACAATTTCAAAATCAAAGTCATCGCGTTTATCATAAATTTTGCAGGAAACAAATCCATCTACAATAGATAGATGTAAATCCAAAAACGGGGCCTCGGTATCAGAAGAATTTGCTTTATTTAACTGAAGTTCTGGGGGGGTAAATCCGACTGATCAAACCATCGAAATAGGTATTATCAATATTTAATAAATCATCTAAATATCTAGGAGTGGAGCTAAAAGCTTCAATAATTTCAGATTGGTTTTCATTTGAAAGCGACAACATGAAGTCTCTTTCATAACAATACAAGAACAGATCAGCCACAAGAGGTGCGCAATTCGTACCCATCGGAATACCTACAATTAGTCTAAATAACTTAGTACCGAATCTAAAATAAATATTGTCAATTAGAAAGGTGAGGGCATCACACACTTTCTGACATGACCAAAGTGTATAATTCTTATGCTCTCACCGCAATTGACTTTACGTGGCGAAAGTCCTCTCCCTTGGTTTTTGTTGCGGCCTAGACAAACACTTTGTTTGGTCCATATGAAGGCTTTCTAACTCATCGGTGCTACACCTCCGAGAACATAAAAAAGCAAACGACTACAGAGCTGAAACAACGACGATAATCAATCTAAAACACATGGGGCCCCCAATCCGCAGAAAAAAACAAACAAACATCTTTTCATGTTCAGTGGAGACGTTAGGCAGCTTGTTGAGTTGAAAGTATTTCTCAGGTGCAATGAAACCGTTTTTTGTCTGCTTTGTGTGGACTTTGATGCTCGTTGATTCTGAATCCTCGACATACATGTTTCACACAATCTGATACACGCATTTTAACTTTAAAGTGATTTTACGTGACCGCAATCCTCGCCCTTGGTTCTCAGAATCAGAATCAACTGAGGTAATGGCCAAGTTTGACCGACTCAGTATATGAAGATAGATACATAGATAGAATCAGAATCAGAATTGTTACTGTTGACACGTCAAATGACATTCATACACCAGGACCTATGATACGGGAAGTTAGTCCCTAACTCTAACCAAAGAGGTAGACTTAGCTACACAGTCCTCAGCACCTTCCGTCGTCGAAATAATCGAATCGGGAATGGCATTCCAATCTCTTATGGTTCGGGGAAAGAACGATTCTTGATAAATATCCGTTATTGCAGTAAGGGTCTGAAACGTCATTGAATGGTGCTTTCTAGAGTGCCTAGCCGGGGGAACATGGTAATCTGTTGGAATGCTTGCAGCACCCTTTAGACCTTTGTATAAGAGTATGGGCCTACTGTCCCTTCTCCTTTTCTTGAGAGACTCAGTTCAGTCCGCATGGCGGATTTCTAACTCATCGGTGCAATATCTCGGCGAACTTAAAAATCAAAACGAATACAAAGATGAAACAACGATGAGGACTCCACAGCATACGATAACTGAAATATTTTGGGCAAAAGAAAACCAACAGTTGGACTCCGGTGGGCCACGCCAGAGAACGAGCATCAGGCACCAACCGACAAGTTTTACACATTGGCAGAGCTTATCCATGCCTAGATACTTGCGTCGGTTTATTGTGCACCCTACCTTTGGGTAAGTGTTCCAAGATTTTGACCTGGAATACAAATACCGTATTAATGAAATTGTCAATAATGCTAATCAAACTTTAAGACTTGTTAAAAGAAATGTAAAAAAAAAAAATCCGTCTGTCAAAGAAGTAGCCTATAAAACATTTGTTAGACCCAAAGTTGAATATGCCTCCAACGTGTGGAGGCCTTACACCAAGAAAAATAATATACTGAACAGATATGATAGTGTTTCCGCGATGCTTAGCAACCTCGGCTGGCGCCCCTTGAAAACCGTCGCTTCGACTCGCGCCTCGCGATGTTTTACTAAATACAGTTTGGCCTTATTGCAGTGTCGATGCCTTCATATTTTGAGCGACCCAAGAAGAACACTCGGCACAGCCTTAATACTCGCCTTAGTACTACATGTTTCCTTCTTTCCTATGCCTTGTTTTTATGGAAATTGTACTTTTGAGCGATCTTGACTCCTTCAAGAGACAATGAGCAAGATCAATCACTCATGGCCATAGAAAGTAATATTGTTTTTAATGTGCTTTTAAATCGCATTCAAACTAATACTCAAACACGTTCATCCTTTTTGTATTCCTCACTATCATTCCTTTGGCACTCACTATATTCTTTATCTTTTAATCTCATGCTTGCATCCCTGCGCATAATACCCAGTAATGAGGGCGACACAGTATCGATAGATAGACACTACTTTCAAAAGTAAATCGTAAGGATGGAGCCATCACAAAGTCTGAGGCCCGACCCGCCGGCGTGCAATTAAAGAGGGGAGCAAAGTTATCAACCATGATTGGGTTAACTACTATGCAATGCATACCATTTATGGTGTACCCAATATTTTTATATTGAAAAACGATTTTACGAATTCGGGTACTGAAATCATTGCAAGCATCTATATTTCTAACCTCATATACTAAGTCACAATAAAATTTAAATTCCGACATCGATTATACATGCTCCTTAAAACTGTGTCGATAAAACGCCCCTGTAGCGTACTTAAAACATATGCTTTAAAACATTAATAAATAAAAAACACCGAAAGCACTGGCAGGTAGGATGTTGCAGAGTTATGGCTGAAAATGACCCTGAACGATGTCATAGGCTTTTTCGCTGAACCCTTACATTCCTATACTGTATCAAACACTGCAGACCCTGATCAGACGTCGCGTCTTACCCTAAAATTTCTGTGCTGAAAGCAAACCGTGTAGACCATGATCAGACTCTACGTTGTGCCAAACCTGACAAATGATTCCAGTCAAAATTCTATATAAAATAGAAGTAGAGGCAATGATCAGGAATCGATACAATCAACCCACAGCTCCCATCAGAGACACCAAAGGGAAAGTGTGTGTGTGTGTGTGTGTGTGTGTGAATTCGGGTTTAACGTCGCTTTCAACAATTTTTCAGTCATATCACGACGGTGTCTGGTTGCGACAGGGAGCTCAATGCTCACGTTTATAGTGCTGCCTCACTGAAGTATCATGTCCCAGACACATTACATGATACCACATCCAGTCACATTATCCTGACACTGGATCGACCAGTCCTAGCTCTACCCCGTAAATCTGAGTGCCAAGCGAGGAGCAGCTAGTACCATTTTTTAACGACTTTGGTATGTCGCGGCCCGGGATCGAACCCGAGACCTTCCGTTCCCCGGAGCGGACACTCTACCAACTGAGCCCAAAGGAAAAGACACACAAACATTAAACAACAGACCCTAATGGAAACACCAACAGCGGAAAGCCAAAAGGAGAGTTACTTTCCCACAAAATGGCCACTAGGCTATCCAAAATAAAATAACACAAGCGACACAAACATCCAAAGACAAACCATAACAAAAATAACCGCGACAGAAGAACCGCCTTGGAAAGGTCAGCGGAAACAAATTCCACTTGGAGCTTAAATCGAGTTTACTTGGCCACAATCCTCGCCCTTACCTCCGTCGCGATTTAGACAAATAATCTGCTTAGTCCGCATGAAGGCCTCCTAACTCACCAGCGCAACACCTCCGTGAACACAAATAATCAAACAACCACAGAGATGAAACAACGGTGAGGACTCGACAGCAAGAAACACCACCGAAATGCGGAGCAAAAGAAAACCAACAGTTAGACTCCGATTGGTCGGACCAGAGACAGAGCATCAGGCACCAACCAACATTACCTTGAATTAGATCTCTCTAATTCTCAATAAGCCTTTACGTTGGAACCGTCATAGAATCTGAGGTCTGACCCACCGGCGTGCAATTAAAGGTGCATTATTGAGCTACCGGGTCTCACATTTTTTTTCTGTTGTTTATCTTCAATGCATACTCCTTTGTCATGTGTACATTTTTGGAGCCAAATACAGCTTCAGAACTTTGTGAAAATGGTCGTTTTCATTCGTGTTTACCCTTCGCTCCGAACATGTGTTCGGAATTTCTGTTCTAAAAATTAATCTGTCTCTTTTCACATACATGGCGACAGTATCGTCTCTGAGTGTCAATACCTATGGCATGGTATTCTACGAAAGCCGGGTAGGGCCATTTCTTATTTCTAACTTCTAACTTCTAACTTCTTACTTCTAACTTCTTACTTCTAACTTCTAACTTCTTACTTCTAACTTCTAACTTCCATGTTGTATATTGTTGTTTTTAATATATTTTTGGGGGAGGGGGAGGGGGTGCGGGGGTTGATTTTACGGCCCTTTCAAGATTTTTACACTCATATCGAGCCGACCGTTGATCAGAGGTAAGCGAAATCCGAAGTACCCGGAGAAAAGCCATCTTGCCTTCCGTTGCAGAACTTTGCGTTTCACACTGGCAAACCTGTGTTGGCGTGTGTGTGTGTGTGTGTGTGTGGGTGGGTGGGTGGGAGGGAGGGTGTGGTGCGTGCGTTCGTGCGTGCGTGCGTGCATGTTTGTGTATACCTGTGTGAACATTTCTTATTTCTTACATCTTATTTCTAACTTCTAACTTCTTACTTCTAACTTCTAATTTCTAACTTCTACTTCTAACTTCTTACTTCTAACTTCTAATTTCTAACTTCTTACTTCTAACTTCTAATTTCTAACTTCTAACTTCTAACTTCTAATTTCTAACTTCTTACTTCTAACTTCTTACTTCTAACTTCTAACTTCTAACTTCCATGTTGTATATTGTTGTTTTTAATATTTTTTTTTTTTTTTTTTGGGGGGGGGGGGGGGGGGGGGGGGGGGGGGGGGAGGGCGGGGTGATTTTACGGCCCTTTCAAGATTTTTACACTCATATCGAGCCGATCGTTAATCAGAGGTAAGCGAAATCCGAAGTAATTTTCTTTCTTTTTTTCTTTTTTTTGGGGGGAGGCGGGGGGTGGGGGGGTGATTTTTACGGCTCTCAAGGTTTTTACACTCATATCGAGCCGATCGTTAATCAGAGGTAAGTATAATCCGAAGTACCCGGAGAACAGCCATCTGGCCTTCCGTTGCAGAAACTTGACGTTTCACACTGGCAAACATGTGTTGGCGTGTGTCTGTGGTGTGTGTGTGTGGGGGGGGGGGGGGTTGTGGTGCGTGCGTTCGTGCGTGCGTGCGTGCATGTGTGTGTGTGTATACCCTGTGAACATTTCTTATTTCTAACTTCTTATTTCTAACTTCTAACTTCTTACTTCTAACTTCTAACTTCTAACTTCTAATTTCTAACTTCTTACTTCTAACTTCTTACTTCTAACTTCTAACTTCCATGTTGTATATTGTTGTTTTTAATATATTTGTTTTGGGGGGGGGGGGGGGGGGGGGGGGGGGAGGGCGGGGATGATTCTTCGGCCCTTTCAAGATTTTTACACTCATATCGAGCCGATCGTTAATCAGAGGTAAGCGAAATCCGAAGTATTTTTCTTCTTTTCTTTTTTGGGGGAGGCGGGGGGGGGGGGTGATTTTACGGCTCTTCAAGGTTTTTACACTCATATCGAGCCGATCGTTAATCAGAGGTAAGCATAATCCGAAGTACCCGGAGAACAGCCATCTGGCCTCCGTTGCAGAACTTGGCGTTTCACACTGGCAAACATGTGTTGGCGTGTGTGTGGGGGGGGGGGGGGGGGGTGTGGTGCGTGCGTTCGTGCGTGCGTGCATGTGTGTGTGTATACCTTTGTGAACATTTCTTATTTCTAACTTCTTATTTCTAACTTCTAACTTCTTACTTCTAACTTCTAACTTCTTACTTCTAACTTCTTACTTCTAACTTCTTACTTCTA